>OZ008368.1:42932073-43532073 GCA_963931995.1 Phaonia tiefii | reverse complement strand
CGAAATTATTAAAATTTACTACCGAAATTTGGAGTCAGTGGCCTCAACTTTAAGAGCGCTACGTCCATTTTATGGTCGTCATAATCGTCCTACCAAATCAACAATTGAGCGTCTAGTGGAAAAATTTTAATCAACAGGCACAGTACAAAATGTTCCCGTACCAGTGAGACAAAAAAGTGCCCGTAGTGTCGAGAATATTGCTGCCGCTGAGGCTTTAGTTCAAGAAAGCCCAAATGTGTCTCTCACATGTCGTTCTCAATCGTTGGGCATCTCTGTGACGTCGTTGTGGCGAATTTTGCGAAAAGATCTTGGCCTACATCCTTACAAGATCAAATTGACGCAAGAACTGAAGCCTCTTGACCACCATAAGCGTCGTATGTTCGTGAATTGGGCTGAACAACAACTTGAAAATGATTCGGATTTTCATCGGAAAATCATCTTCTCCGATGAGGCTCATTTCTGGCTGAATGCCTTCGTCAATAACCAAAATATGCGTTATTGGTCAGACAGAAATCCACACGTAATCCATGAGTCATCATTGCATCCCGAAAAATTTATGGTTTGGTGCGGTTTAATGGCCGGCGGCGTCATTGGACCGTACTTCTTCCGTGATGATCAAGACCGGCACATTACTGTGAATGCGAATCGCTACCGTTCAATGATAACCGAATATTTTTGGCCCCAATTGGATAATATGGACTTGGAGGACATGTGGTTCCAACAGGACGGCGCCACAAGCCACACAGCGAATGCCACAATCAATTTATGGGAAACCAAGTTTGGTGAACATGTTATCTCACGAAATGGCCCAGTCGATTGGCCGCCTCGGTCGTGCGATTTGACGCCGTTAAGTTATTTCCTGTGGGACTACGTCAAGTCTATGGTATATTCCAACAAGCCAGCGACGATTAATGAACTTCGTACGAATATCGAACGTGAAATTGCAGCAGTATCGGCCGATTTATGCTTGAAAACCGTCGAAAATTGGGTTCAGCGTCTGGACTTCTGCAAGCGTGCCCGTGGTAGCGATGCAAAATAAATCGAGTTCCATACATAAAGGCATCGAACGTACTTTCACAGGAATAAAGAATTTCATTGGTATCTAAAACCGGTTTCGTTTTATTTAAAAAAAACTTTTGTAGCGCTCTTATTGAAAAACCCTTATGAAAAAATATAATCTGGTCATTTGACATAGAGAAACAAATTAGGAAATTAGTCTAACACATTGATCATTCGCACTGAGATTACATCAATTTTAGACGAGACTGAGGACAACGACTTAAAAGAGAGTAACAACAATTTTTCCCTGCTCTCTTTGATGAAAAATAATATTAAAAGTAAATTTGACCATAGGTTTCCAATATCATATGTATTAGTAAGTGCATCTTTGCTAGATCCGACATTCAGCTCACTTGATTGTGTGTTAAATTATTGCGAAGCACAAAATTTAACAAAAACTGAATTTTTGATTAAAATGTTTGAGGAGTTGATTGGAGACGTGCAACAAATTAGTGGTAATAATTCGTATGAGGGTCCATATACCAGCGTAATTCTAAAGCTTGTTCAACGACATTCGACAAATTTAAAAAACTCTAGTTTAGCAGCCAAATGCCATGTACATTTAAGTTTGTCCTCAAACCAAAACGTTTTAAGTTTTTGGAGAGATAAGTCATCAGCAATGCCATTGATATCTATATTGGCACAAAAAGTTTTGTGTATTCCAGCAACGAGCACACCAAGTGAGCGGGTTTTTTCTATTGCTGGTCGCAGTATTTCAAACAAACGATCGCCGCTTAGTCCTTACAATGTAAATAAAATAATTTTCATACATGACAATTGCGAGACGTGCAAAGAAAAATTAGTATAATATTTTTTAATTACTGTATACATATTAATAATTAATAAATAATTAAATGTATGTTAAATGTAGAAAAGTTCCTACAAATGACTGTGTACAAAATGGCAATTTGAACAGCATAAGAATTGCTTTATTTTTTTGTTTAACAAATGATCCCTTTGTTATTTAAAAAATATTATTTTTTTTGTGATTAAAAGTTATTTAATTTGTTTTGGATGTAATAATTTTATTTTAAATAAAAATGTTTAAAATATTTCAAGTGTTACTTATTTTTGCAAAATTAATTAGAAAATAAAATAAAAAATTATAGCGCTAGGCAAATTGCTTGAATTGTAACAATATTCGACATCAATTTATTTGCTTGCCTTGCAGTGCTATACGTATTTGTTCCGCACGGCATTCTACAGCAATGTTATGTTTGATTCAAGTCAAACACAAAACTGTGTTCGATCATGACATTGGTCAACTCCATCACCACTTTTTCTCCTTGATTAACTTCCCGTGTTCCTTCAGGGGGTTTTCCTGTATATATTTTACCTTTTAAAGGATAATTTGTAATAGAATCACATATCCACCAAACCTTTATGCCATATTTGGCAGGTTTTGAAGGAATATACTGGGTAAAGCGTGTACGTCCACGGAAGGGGAACAATTGTTCGTCCACAGTCAAATTAGCACCTGGGGTATACGATGACTCCAGGTTTGATATAAGCATATTCCAGATATCATCTATAGCTGCTGATTTGCTCAATGCCTGTCGCGCCGTGCGGGTGTTACCATTATCAAACCGGACGAAACGAAGAAGAAATTTGAAGCGGTTGAAAGACATGGTGGCTTTATATATATCATGGTGATATGGTTTCCACAATTCCTTAATCGGCTGTGTTGCACATTTGAAAAGACCGGCGAATAACAGCAACCCGAAAAAAGCATACATTTCAATTTCATTTGTCGGTTCCCATTGCTTTTCTTGAGTTGGGTGATTCGCGTTCCAGGCTAGAAATACTTGTCCCGCTTTGCGGTTAGTTTCGCGAACAATTATGTCCACTATTACAGGCGACATAATTTTCTTGAATATTTGGAATGCGTTTGGGAGAAAGTGACGTGATGGACCTGTTTTGCTGCATACAGGAATATTGTGGGATTGTGGCCTGCTACTTGTAGGCGGTTGTTTCATCCATAATATACCAGCTTTACAACCATGGAAGTGTGGATCAGTAGCATTACTGGGAACTTGTTCGGCTTCATCATGTATTTCATCATCGGATATGTTATCGTCGCTAGCATTCTCCTCCATTTCAGCGTCAGATACGTCATCATTATCACCATCATCTTCTGGAGTATATTCGTCCCCACTGTCCAAAAAGGCTTCTCCCTCATCATCACTTTTGGCAAGATATGTCATCATTCGTTCCTCGGCAGCTTCTCTTTGGGCAGATGTTAGACGCTGATATCTTCTTGGCTTATTTATGGCCAGTTCAACAATGTCCAATTCAGACATTCCGCAGTAAATGGCAAACGCACGAGAAAATTTAAAACAAACACTCTTGAATACGTGCACTTGACTTCGAAAGCTAATCGCATACTGAACATACAAGAACTTCATTCCAGACCCTTCATAGTAGTAAAAACAAATTCCTAACGGTAAATGAATAACACGCATAAATTTCATTACACCGTGGAAACCAGAGAATAGAATCAGACCATTTGTTATTATTGTGCATCATACACCGTTGCTTTTGCCATGCAGTCACTCAACAACAACGACTAATGCTGTTGTGCTGTTGCTATGTTATACATTCATTATTTTTGATTCTTTGCTCTGTGGTGAATAGGCCAGATAACAAAAACAATGTAGTACGTATGCATGATACTTTAGGCAAATTTATTAAAACACGTCATGAAAATGTTTGTGGTCTAGCCAGACCACAATGACCATTTAGCAGGGTTTAACTTTGATCGATAATTTCTCACTAATAGGTTGGGCCAATCAGCTCAAAAACAATATCGTTTGGTCAAGAACCCTTTATTTATAGAATTCACGCAGCCTGTTTTTGGATTTTTTGGTCTAGATAAAAAGTACAGTCCGTCAAAGTCAAATTTGGTCTGGCCAGACCACTATGCCCATCCTAGGGTTAATGACATATAATGCTTAGAATTGACAGATCTAAGATTTCAGTTTTCATCCGAGAAATCATATGAATGAATTTTGGTTCCTTTTCGCCGAACAAAATTTCCTGTTTCATATGTCCTGCTTCATCTGTTCCTGTGACACCTGTCCTTGCTTTATTTGTACCTATTTCACCTGTTTCAACAGATCCTGCTTCTTCTGTCCTTATTCATCTGTTCCTGCTTATGCTGATTCTGTGTCATCTGTTCGCGCTTCATCTGTTCCTGCTCCATCAGTTCCCACTTCATCTGTGCTCCTACATGTGTTCCTGCTCCAACTGCTCCTGCTTTATCTGTTTGTGTATCATCTGTTCTTGCATCGTCTAATCATAAGTTCCTGCTTCATATGTCCTGCTTTTAAAAAAGGTGACCCGTGTCTCTGTGCCAACTACCGGGGAGTGAGCCTTTTATCCATTCTACCAGGTATAATGTGCGAAAGACTAAAACCAATTATCGCTGGCCTGATGGGACAGCAGTGACCCGTGTCTCTGTGCCAACTACCGGGGAATGAGCCTTTTCTACATTCTACCAGGTATAATGTGCGAAAGACTAAAACCAATTGTCGCTGGCCTGATGGGACAATTCACGCTACGCCAAATCCTGTAGAAGACCGACGAAAAACAAACGGACACCTACCATCAATTTGTCGATTATAAGGCGGTACTCGATAGACCGACACGGGAGAAACTCTACGAAGCAATGTCTGAGCTTGGTATTCCTTCAAAACTCATACGTCTTTGCAGAATGACCTTGACGAACACCAAAGCGGCAGTTAAAGTTGCAAAGGAATGGTATCAACGAGCAGGGTCTCCACGCGATTATATCAAAGGGTGAACGCTTATAACTCTTATAATTTCGAGGTGGTGGACGAATTTATACAGGGTGATTCAGGAAGTTCCGGACAAATTTCGCCAGCGTATTCCTTGGCTCATTTCATGAATAAAAGTCCATGAGGACCATGTCCGAAAATGCAAGGGTGCGAAATGGCAGCGGGTTCAAAATTTTCGGATTGGCGGTCGGACGGTAGTACGGTAAAGTTGCTAACTTCTGAGCAAGGGTGCGAAATGGCAGCGGGTTCAAAACCATAGTGGATTGTTCTTCATGAAATGAGCCAAGGAATACGCTGGAGAAATTTGTCCGGAACTTCCTGAATCACCCGTATTCTTCGGATCTGCTGTAGACAAAAACAACAACGACGGTCTTAAGATCAAACGGACAATTGTGCTTGCAAATAGAGATGTTATTTTGGGCTAAGCAAGCACTTTCGAGATAAAGCCCTCTCTCGAGTAACATTAGTCCTGCTATACCAGACTCTTATAAAACGTGTCTTGCTCTATGGCGCAGTATCCTAGGTTTTATCGCAAGCAGACGAAACATCTGTAGGAGTCTTCGATAGAAAAATACTGCGAAAAATATATGGCCCTATAGTGCACAACCGCGAGTATCGGCGACGCACGAACCATGAGCTGTATGAGCTAGATCCCGACATTAACATAGTTAAGCAGATTAAAATAACTCGATTGCGCTGGCTAGATTAGGCCTTTCGATGGGAGGCAAGTGACGATTTTTGGGTCTCCGATAGTACAATATTTGTAAATTTGCAACATAAAATCCGCCAAACTTTATGTAGTTCAATGAATTTTGTTCGATCACAGTCTAATGAATCAATTAGACAAAAAATACTCAAGAAGTCTGGTCACTGAAAGTAGGAAAAATTTAGATTTGTTTTTGCACAATCAGTTGTGTCATATCATAATTTCAGACTCTGGCTTGCTGCCTCATCCACAATTTTCTATAGATTTATCATTCAGCGACCATTTACTGTCGCAAAACGTAAAGAAATACTCGCCTATTTGTAGGACCTCGGCAAATAGTATTATTTAATGGGTTAAGGGAGTAACGGGTGATTAATTTTATTTTTTTTTGTTTTTGAAATGATTGATCTTTACACACAGAAATATTAAAACACTCTAAAACCGATTTATTATTACGATTCTCTCTTTATGGTCGAGTTCCAGTTGGCTGAAAGTAATCTCTTATTAACCCGAAACTCTCGTTAACATTAAATGGTATTCCTTTTGTTCAGGAATGTTTCCAACTAATTAATCATTTCGATTTTCTTATGAAGAATGAAAAAAACAAAGAAAGAACAAATAAGTACCGATAACTACAAATAATCTGGGTCTTTTTCAGTCCCAAAAAAAATTAACTATTTGCAATTTGTGTAATGAACTTCTGCAACAGTATTCATTTCCTTTAAGTTTTGCAAATAAATTATCCCTTTATGTGCTAACTATTTTAGTCCTTGCATTGAAAGTAAATTGACAAGGCACAGTGGGAAGATTTTGATAAAGAAGACTTATTTCAAATCTTGTTGTTGCGTGTTGTTCACGATTTATATTTAATGGCTAGCATCAAAAGCGGGGCGTTGTTTGGGTGATTAAACGACACAGGAGGATATCATCTTCGAAACTGCATATCTCTTAATGCTGAATGACTAAAGGTGAATGACGATAATTCCGATTACGAAAACTATCGTTCAACTTCTGGTATTAACATTACAAAGATTCGTTAGTTTTCTACTAGCGCCAATCAAAACAGAATAATTACAAAAAAATGCCCACTGTTCAAAAATCCTCATGGATGTACAAAATGCATGGAAGAAGCTACTATTCACTACGTCGTGTGTATATCTAATTTGCGCCCTCTTGCAAGGACAAGTGATTAATTGCGAGTCCTTTTGGTATACAGCCCCAATTACAACATAATAGGCTACCACATAATGGCTATGTCGAAAGAAAGGCATTTATATTCCGTTTGAATGGACAAATGCATCCGAAACTCTATATAATTCGAATGCCACTTGGCCTCATGCGTTCTTTGTCGGTATGCTAATCGGCTTAGGGTCATGTGCTGTAGTGTTTTGCATGAAAATTGTCAATTTTCCACCAGTTTAGTCGGTGAAGGCAAAAGTTTGGTCATAGAAATCAATGTGTAAAAGTAACTCAATGTCAGTGTAATTCTGAAGTTGTCCTTAAAAAGGATTTGCGTAAATATTATGTGTTAATAATACTGTTACAAGTAAGTAATAGCTTTTTCTTGCTGTTAATGACTCTACTAACATTATGTAAATACAAGGCAGTTAGTGCTGCGCCTGAAAGTATGCATTGTAACAACGTAGCGGCTCGCTAAACCAGTAGAATGAATTCGCCACAGTTAAGATAATTCTCCATTATACGAGATGATTCTACAAAGGTGACGAACCACAATGACTAGAAGGTTCTTGAATTCGCTAGATATATCTTCATTTGAGTATGGTGAGTTGGTATAAATAGCGGAGGTCTATGAAATGGAGAGTTCAGTTAACCGCCGTAAACTAATCAACGCGATTTCATTGTAAAATATAAGACTTCTTAAAGTGTTATAAATAAAGTAAACTATTGTACTATATAAGTAAAATAAAAGGAAGTTATACCGTTGTAATTACCATAATTGAAAATCAACCTTGTTTTATTATTGGGAATAAAACAACGCAAAAAGGACGAATAACGAAATTCGTAGCAATACATATTTTTTAAGTATTAGTAGATATTGTTACGAATTTCCTTACTCGTCCTTTTTGAGTTGTTTTATTCCCAATAATAAAACAAGGTTCGTTTTAAATTACGATAATTACAACGGTTCAACTTCCTTTTATTTTACTTATATAGTACAACAGTTTACTTTATTTACACCACTTTAATAAGCCTTATATTTTACTATCAATTCGCGTTGCTCAATTTACGGGGTTTAATCACAAACTGAACTCTCCATTCCAAAGACCTCCGCTATTTATACCAACTCACCATACTCAAATGAAGTTATATCTAGCGAATTCACGAAACTTCTAGACATTGTTGTTGTTGCTTATCTTTGTAAAATCATCTCGAATGGTGGAGAAATATCTTAACTGAGGTGAATTCATGCTACTGGTTTAGCGAGCTGGTACGTTGTTACACTGCATACTTTCAGGCGCAGCACTAACCGCCTGTTATTTACATACTGTTAGTAGAGTCATTAAAAGCAAGCAAAAGCTTATGCTTATTCGTAACACTGCCCCCCACTTAAGTCTGTTCATCCCGAGCAGGCTCAACCCTCTGTTTTCCATACAGGGCTAGTCTTTCCAAATGTACGAGTTTCATTTTAGCTCTTGGACTTTGACTTTTCTGGATTCTATAAACCACGTCATTTAGTCGTTTGACAACCTTGTAGGGGCCTTGCCAGTGAGTCTGAAATTTTGAAGATAAACTTTTCTGGCGCTGTGGTTTGAACAGTAAAACTTGCTGACCCTCATGGAATCCTTCGGGATTTGCCGCTTGGTCGTACCTGGCTTTCATCTTATTACTGACCAACTTCATTCTGCTGCGAACAAACTCGTGAAGTTCGCTAAGCTCTCCTGGGATACCATCATTCTCCCCACTGTCGGATGTTAGACAGTTGCCAAACTCCAAATTTCTAGGGAGCTTTAACTGTGTCCCGAAGATGGCACTAGCTGGTGTTCGGACAGTGGTATCCCGGGTGGCCGATCGGTATGCAAGAAGGAATTTTGGTATGCGTTCGTCCCAGAATTTTCTATCCTAGCTGACGATCTTGCTTAAATATTCTTCAATTTCTCTACCGTGCCGTCAATCTGAGCGCGCACTGATGTCGTTCTTATACCACGAATTCCATTCCTCTCGCATATTTCTTTCAAGATGGCAGATTCAAAATTCCTACCCTGCTCCGAATGCAGTTCTACAGGGACACCAAAACGACTTATCCGGTTGTTCACGATAGCTTTGCTTATTGTTTTCGCTTTTTTATTTGGAATAGCGTACACCTCGGGCCATTTACTGAAGTAGTCCATAACGACTAGGGCATATTGGTTCCCAAAGTTGCTTGTTGGATATGGACCAGCCACACTCATGGATATTCGCTCGTAGGGAGCACTTGGGCTCTCCTGATGTCTCTGTTCGTAACTCCTCCGCGTTGGTCCTTTAGTTGTCAAGCACTGGGTGCAGGCTGCAATCCACTCGGATACAGCTTTTTGACGACCAACCCAATAGAAACGTTCCCTTAGTTTCTCCATAGTTTTGCCTTTTCCGAGGTGCCTTTATGAGATTCTGCAATTATCTCTTTCACTTTCAAGGCAGGTACCACAATTAGATTTTTCTCGGTTTTTCCATGTTCACTTTCCCATACACGGTATAGACAGCCATCTAGCAATCTCAGGCTATTCCACTGGGCCCAATATGATTTTAAAACGGGGCTTTCTGAAGCGATTTCATTTCGCGTTAATTGTCTATCCTCTTCCTTTGCCAAAATAATTTTTGCCAATACAGGATCACTTCTCTGTGCCGTGAACCACTCGTCGTCCGATTCAATTCTCAGGTTCGATTACATGTGGACGGTCATTTACTCGTCCGGTATCGGCCGTTATCGCTGGAGATCTTGATCGTTTTCGCGGGTCACTGCTGTCCCGCCCTATATAGCCACGTTCGCCATGATTGTCACATTTCAATGTTGTTGCTTGCCATAGCGCTTTGTGAGAATCCGAATATTAGCTCTACTGCTTTGTCGTTGCTGTTCCACAAGTTCTTAATTGCGACCATTTCGAATTGGAATTTGAAAACGTCGAATGGTGTAGAGCCATCGAAACTGGGAGCTTTCAATCTACTAGAGCCTTCAGAAATTACTCGCACTGGCCCCTCTTGTAACTGAAGTTCATTAATTTTTCTTTGCAATTCACTTACATCATTTTCGACTTTCTCAAACTTCCGTTCAACTTCTTCGAACTTCTGTTCGAAGTTTTCGAATTTCTCATTAACATGTATTTCCATGTTGTTCATCACTTCCGAAATTTGTTGAAGTTTGTCATTTGTGGCGTTAGATGTCTCTTGCATTATTCTTGAATTTTTGCTCAATTTCTCGACCACAATTCTAGAATTCTCGTTCATAATTCTAGAATTCTTTACCAGTTTGTCGTTAATTATTCGAGAATTTTCGCTCAATTTCTCGTCCATAATTCTAAAATTGTCACCAAATTTCTCGTCCAATTTGGCCATCATGGCAGCAAACATTGTAGAAACATCTACATTATCAGTTGCTTCTTTTGCACAAACCTCCATTTCGTCCTTGCACTCGAACTGATAAGTGTCAATATTGATGCTTCGGCGTTTAAATTCTTCTATTAATCGCCTCTGCAGCTCTACCTTATTACCAGCTGTCGGTTGATCCAATTTACTCAACTCCTTTTTTAGTTGTTCAACTTTGAGTTCTTCAAACTTCATCGCTGTCCTTAATTCGTAATTTCACTTCTGACACCACTGTTACGAATTTCCTTATTCGTCCTTTTTGCGTTGTTTTATTCCCAATAATAAAACAAGGTTAGTTTTAAATTACGATAATTACAACGGTTTAACTTAATTTTATTTTACTTACATATATAGTACAACAGTTTACTTTATTTATTACAAGTCTTATATTTTACTATCAAATCGCGTTGCTCACTTTACGGGGTTTAATCACAAACTGAACACTCCATTCCAAAGACTTCCGCTATTTATACCCACTCACCATACTCAAATGAAGGTATATCTAGCGAATTCAAGAACCTTCTAGACGTTATTGTTGTTGCTTATCTTTGTAGAATCATCTCAAATGGCGGAGAATTATCTTAACTGAGGCGAATAAATTCTACTGGTTTAGCGAGCTGGTACGTTGTTACAATGCATACTTTCAGGCGCAGCACTAACCGCCTGTTATTTACATAATGTTAGTAAAGTCATTAAGAGCAAGCAAAAGCTTTAACTTATTCGTAACAATATGTACGCACTTTCCAGCTGTCAAATGTAATATAGGCAAACTCGAAAAAAACAATACGTACCGTCTGCAGATGCCATTCTTATCAATGATGATGCACGATCAAATGCTACGTTCTACTTTGGCACAGAACAGTCAAAAGACGCGGTCGTGCATTGTGCGAACGCTGAAGGAAACTGCCAAGGAGTTTCGTGTTTAGAAAAGATGTGCGAATATGCCTTTAATTAATGCAGAATATGGTTACACAAAAGAAAGGACCACCGTAAAATATTAAAAAAAAAGTGGTACGTGTAAAAATTCAACAATCAATTCAACTTGTCATTGCTATTCTAAAAAAATAATCAAATACGAGGTTGCATTTTATGTTTCGGGATTAGAGAACAAAAACAAATATTAATCATCGAAAATCACTTTATTGTTTATCAAAATATTCCTCATGAAATTTATACACTTTTGCATGCGTTTGAACCAATTGTCGAAACACTATTGCCACTCTGATTGAGGTATCTCCAAAACACGGATTCTGAATGCAGCAACCGCTTCTTCAGGTGTCGAAAAACGTTGACTTCTGAGTTTGTTTTTTACGTACGATAATAAAAAGAAGTCATTCGGTGCCAAGTCAGGACTTTACGGCGGATGACCTATTAAATCGATGATTTTGGTGCTCAAAAATGCAGTTGTTTCAGCCGATGTGTGAGAGCTCGCATTGTCGTGGTGAAGAGTGATCCGTCTTCGGCGGTAGGTTTTCCTGATTTCTTGGAAGACAACTGGCAAACAAATGGTTGTGTACCACTCAGAATTCACTGTTCTGCGTTGTTCTAGTGATACGGTTGCGACATGTCCGGTTTTTCCGAAAAAACAGGCGACCATTTGCTTGGAAGTGCTATCTTGAAACACACATACAGTTGACTGCTGTTTACTTTCGGGCTCATACGCGTAAATCCAGGATTCATCACCTGTCACGATGTCGTAGACGTGTTTCGAAGCACCGCGATTGTATTTTTGGAGCATTTCTTTCGACCAATCGACACGAGCCTCTTTTTGAGCGATTGACAAATTGTGTGGGATCCAACGCGAACAAATTTTTTTGACAGTCAAATGTTTATGCAATATTGAATGTATGCTGGTCCCACTAATGCCTAAGGTTGTCTCAATCTCACGATAGGTCACATAACGATCTTGCAAAATCAGTTCGCGCACACCATCAATGGTTTTCGGAACATCAGCTGAGTTTGGACGACCTTCACGATATTCGTCTTGGAGTGAACTACGACTACGATTGAATTCACCATACCGACGATAAACACTGGTCCTTGATGGAGCTTCATCGCCAAAAATTGAATTAAGTTCATCCATGCACTGTTGCTGAGTTATTCCACGTCGAAAGTTGTAAAAAAATAATCGCACGAAAATGTTCACGAGTTAATTCCATGTTTGGACCGAGATGAATCTTTTAAGTTACTGAAATGAAATGAAAATCGATAACTGGGCCCAACAAAAAATTTCATAGGTAATATCCCAACATTTGCTGAAGATTTTTGTTGGTTTCAAAAATACAATATTTGACACTCAATTAATCTAGTTAACAAATAAATCTACATATACAAAAGGCTTGCGTTACTGAGTCACTGACTCTCTGATCACTCCCCAGCCCAAGCGGCTACAGCTAGAACCTTGAATTTAGGCATGTAGGTTCTTTTTATGACGTATGTGTGCGATAAGGACGGGTTTTTGGAAATTAAGGCTGCAAGGGGGTAAAACGAGAGTGGCACCGCCCACACAACTAGATATTTGAAATAGCTATGTAGAAAAAAGAGGTTATGTTTTTCTTGGTTAGTTCAGTTTATTTTATTATAATTGCCAAAACCTGAATTTTTGGGTACTGTAAAGGGCAAAAATGTTAATAATGGCTAGTACTATTTAGGAAAAATATCAACCAATTCATTTGCGCCAGTATGTGCTAACTAGTGCTCTTTAAAGTCAGAATTTCAGCATGTTTTATTTACTTTTTTGATTTTGAGGTCCATTTTCTCGATTTCTGTTAAGTCCTTGTCAAAGCCCTACTTAAAGATTATTTCAACGTTAATTCTGAGTAAAAGTTTTTTTACGGAATTGAAAAATATTGAGCCACTTAAAAGTTAAGATTTTTTAAGTGAAAGTCTAAATTCAAAACTCCACGAAACAGATATGAAATCGAAATCGGATCCGGCGACAGTTTTTTTTAAATCCAAAAAATTGGATAAAATAGGTTCTAAGCTCAAAAAAGTCCCAAAAATCGAAATGAAGATGTGATTTGATATATAACAAAAATTAATACAACAAAAATTAATTTTTTGTTGAAAGTATATATATACATATATAGATACAGTATATGGGTATTTCCACAGAAAGGTCAACCGGAGCCGAAAATTCAATTGTTAATAAACACATGATTTTTTCTAATAATATATTAGAAAAATGTATAAATTTTTATATTATGATGTATTTCCATCGTATCTCTGTTGTTACTATGAGAAAATTGAACTGGGAACTAAAATATATTTTTCTTGCTCTTACATCTTTTTCAATAACATTTTCTCTTAATTATTTATTGTTTACATGGATATGTTCTGTTCTATACATATAATATGAAATCTCACCATCAACAACGTACGAATAAAAAAAAATAAAAGAGTACAAACAAAGCTCGATTAACCGTAGATTTTTGCAGTTTATTGTCTCCATGTTCTAATGTCGCGTTCAGGTACCTAAAACATCGTTTGTTATCAGTACTCCGCGATCTGTCTTCTTAATTGGTTGAAAATTTAAATCCAAATTAAAATTTAGTGCCTTTAACAAAAACAAAAGTTATTGCATGTTACAATCACAATAAACATATTATTTCGATTAATAAAGCGTGTCGCTTGTGCAGAAAGCAAAAAAGAAGCAAAAAGGCGATTCTTGGGAAAATTCAAAAAAGAGATCCAGCTAAGTATGAAGCATATTGTGATGAAGCTGCAGAAAAGATGAGAAGACGCCGTGAAATGCTATCGAAATTGACAAAAACAAATGGCAAGTTGCTTAGCGAAAGAAGGGAAAATGATCGCATAAGGCAGAATAAGTTGCGTGATAGGAAAAGAAATGATGCTAAAGAAAGAAATACTTATATTGAGCCTTACACCTGCAAGCAAACATTGGGGAAAGCAGTAAAGAAGGCAGAAAGTGCATTGCCGGTGGATTTAGCGAAAAAAGTTAAAGTTATTGAAATGCTATCTAAAAAGTATGTCGAACCAGCAAATGCTACACCAACGATCACTCGACACTCTTTGGAAATGGAAACACAATTAAACACTGTAAGAGATTTTTACATGCGTGAAGATATAAGCGTCCAGGCTGCAGGCAGAAAAGATACTTTGATCGTTAATGGAACCATTGTTGCTAAGCGCTTTATGCTGGTAGGCGTATCAGAAGCCTACGAGGTTTATAAAACAGAGTTACTTGGTAAATGTGTAAGCAAGTCAACTTTTTTTCAATGTCGACCAAGGCATATCCAACTCTCGCGAATCTCGACGTAGGTAAATCCCCGGGTCCGGATGGCATATCAGCACTGGTTCTAAGTAAGTGCTCTTCAACGCTGGCACGCCCACTGCGCAACCTTTTCAATCTTGCATACCGCGCTGGGGTTTACCCGGCGTGTTGGAAGGTAGCCAACGTCCAGCCTATTCCCAAAAAAGGTGATGCAAGTAACCCCGCCAATTACCGCCCAATTGCTATTTGTTCTGCGCTCTCGAAAGTTATGGAGAGCATGGTTAACCACCTTCTTGTGAAGTATCTCGAGTCAAATTACCTGCTTAATGATCGACAGTATGGCTTCCGTAAGAGAAGATCTACGGGAGACCTGATGGCGTTCCTTTCGGAACAGTGGAGTCGATCCATCCACCGGATTGGTGAGAGTAAGGTGGTGGCTCTAGATATTTCCAAGGCCTTCGACAGAGTTTGGCATGAGGCACTCTTGTCGAAACTGGCTGCTTTTGGTGTTGGTGATAATTTCAATCGATTTATATCGAGTTTTCTCAGAGATCGCACTATAAGAGTTGTTATAGATGGCATCTCTTCCGATGAACATAAATTAACGGCAGGGGTACCACAGGGCTCTGTTCTCTCTCCTTCTCTTTTTCTTATTTTCATTGACGATCTCCTGGGTCGGACTGTGAACCAAATCTACTCTTTTGCGGATGACAGTAATCTCTGTCATTCATATTCATTCGACCACAGGCCAAATCTTCAAGAAATTAGTGATAAACGTCAATTAATGAATGAAACACTCAACCGTGATCTCGAGGCCATTGTTGAGTGGGGTCGATTGAATAGAGTAAGTTTTAATGCGGGGAAGACCCAGTGCTGTCTGCTTTCGCACAAGCGGACAGCTGACCCAGTCGTATCGTCATTATCTATGGATGGTGTGGATATTGAGGAATCAGACGCTCTTGATGTTCTGGGCATGAAAATACAATGTGATGCTCGCTGGGCAAAACATGTATTTGAAGTGTCGAAAGATGCATCGAAGTGCCTAGGCTATTTAAAGCGGTGCAAGAAGTACTTCACTCCATCTGATCTCCTTAATATCTACACCACCTACATCAGGCCGCGAATGGAATATAACTCCCATATATGGGCAGGTGCTCGAAAGTCATCTTTGGAGTTGCTGGACCGTGTACAAAGGAGAGCAAAGGTGTTGATAGGGGACAGTAGGGTGTCCAGCTCTATTGCCTCCCTTGAGCATCGGCGTAATGTGGGTTGCGTGACACTGTTCTATCGGTATTTTCACGGTGCGTGTTCCTCGGACATCCGGCAGAAGGACATTTGGCAGAAGTACGCGGCTTTCAAGGAACTCCCATCCGTTTACTATCTATTGGCCAGTCGATCGCACAACACACTACAGAGAAAATTCGTTCTTCAGTCGTACGGTCCGTATGTGGAATAAACTTCCCGCAAGTGTATTTCCCGCCAATTGTGACATACAGCGATTCAAGGCAAATATAAATAAGCACTACTCCCTCTTTCCACCCTCCTCTACCTAAATTTCCGTCGCCAGCACAATGCATTGCATTTATAGGGGGCATCCCCTGAGTGCTGGTCTTAAAAAAAAAAAATAAAAATTCCACATAACATGTGTGTATGCATTTATCATGCGAACTTCAGTTTTTTGTTAGAGGGCTGCGCAAAAGTAATAAAATCGTTTCCTACAGAGTTCCAAATTTTTTTACAAACAGTTTGTTGCGATATTGAGGATGAAAAGTGTATGTCAAATGATTGCGAAAATTGTACACATGATCTAGTAAATGATATAGTTCCTGTAGAATACTTCTCAAAAATGGATGAAAGCGTGAAATGGCGACATTGGAGGAAAGTGGATGACCGAATAATGTTAACAGACACTGTTGCTTCATTATCAGACATAATTCATAAATTACAAATGCAGCTATGTATGGACCTCTTTTCAAAAGACATTTCTTTATAAAGGGGGGTCAAAAACGTTATTTTGAAACCTTAAAGGAAAGTATCAAGTACTGTGATCTAATTTTGCAAACTGATTTTGCTGAGAATTATAGGCTGATATGTCAAAATGAAGTACAAAGTGCGCACTTCAACTACAAACAAGCTTCGAATTTTACTTGCGTGGCGTGGATGTTCGAAAAATCAAAATCGTATGCTGTTATCACTGATAGTTTAACTCACAGCAAAATCGATGTTTACATTTTCATAACGAATATTGTTCAGGGGATAATAGCCCAATACGGCAATTTTGAAAATATATACCTTTTCTCTGACGGAAGTAGCTGCCAATTTAAAAACAAATTTATTATTTGGAGTTTAACCGATTTCTTGGTGCAATTCGGTTGCAACAAAATGGAATGGAATTATTTCGCAACTTCGCATGGGAAAGGTGCAGTCGATGGAGTTGGAGCGGTTATTAAAAGAAGAGTTTGGGGAATAACCAAAACAAAGAATATTATTTTAACTGATGGATTTTCTTTTTTTAATTGCGCATGAGAGCACATAACTGGAATTCACATAATATATATTGATAGTGACACAATCAAAGATATGTCTCCAACACTGACAGAAAAATGGAAGGATATACCAAATATTCTCGGCATCCGAAAATTAATTACATTAATTTTCCTGTGACGAACATTTGAAAATAAAATCAGCTCAAACGGCGTGACGTATTCATTGAAAAATAATATCTGATAATTTTACCAAAAAATATGTATAGTCTAAAATATATGTACGTGTATTAAATAAATTAATAATAAATACGAAGTTTTGGTTATTAATGCAATTACGAATTGAAATTTTTTGAACTAAACGTGAGAGAAATAATGTCGCGTTAGGAATGTCGCGTGCGGAATTTACACTAAGGGCTGTAAAAAAAAAATCCAATAGATATATTTTAACATGACAACCACTAATTAAAAACTACATTAGTTTATTTTACTTTAAAAAAATTGCATTACACAATTCTGTTTCAGTTCGCAGATTTTTTAATATTTCTAGATGCAGTCGAAAACGAGTTCTATTTTTTGTCGCGTTCGGGATCCCATGTTTTTTTGCCAATATATCGGAAACAACAAATCGACCAAACCTACCTTTTGCACTAAATATAGTGTTACTAAAATGCTATCGGCAAATGTATACAACAAAAATAAATTTAAGATTTCTTTATTTCGCGTTCGCCATCCAGGAAATGCCCATATATAAAATTGTTTGCTCTGACGAAACGGCTGTATATAGGATCGTGTAATTTTAGGGTAGTTGTTACCCTTATGGAGTAGACATCAGCTAAACACGGATTTTTAGAAATTATTATTGGGCGTGGCACTAAATCAGGAAAATTGGGATTGCCACCAAACACGTCAATCGAGAAACATGAAATTTGATGTGGATATTCCTTTTAGAAAATAAAAAATAGTAAATCAAGGTTTTTTCGAAATTCTAAATATGGCCGGTAGAAATGGGCGTGGCAATAAATCAGAGAAATTGCCATTTCGACCGACGCGTCATCTTAAAATCATGGAATTTTGTGTGGATGTTCCTCTTAAAAAATAAAGAAAAATTAATTCAGTACTTTTTTAAATTTTAATTAGGGGCGGTAGAAATGGGCGCTGCACTAAATCAGAAATTGCCATTGTGACCAAATATTTACGTGAGCCTGCAATCAAGAAATTAGGAGAGTATTTGCCTCTCGTAGAGCAAAAAAAAAATACATATTTTGGATTTTCAAAATTTCACCTACGTGCGGTATAATCGGTGGCGTGGCATTAAATACAACCAATTACACTGTAAGACAAAATTAGATTTTTTTCAAAATGATGGGGTTCTGTCAACGGATTCTGGTAGAATGATCTAAAAAAATATATACGTGTATCGGCATTTTGCCAGATCTGATCAGATTTTTTTTTTCGCGGCTCAAAGTTTCCGCCCCTCTGAACTTTCCTGCAACATATCTGCATGCAAAATTGTGTGTTCCTTACTTCTGAGGTACAAAATATGTTCGGAAGTTTTATAGAAAAGTTTCAGATAAATATTTTTGTGGAACAAATTCACCCTCTAACTGTCACGTATAACCATAATTTTTACTTTTTGTTTGAAAACACGCAAAAATGATCGCCATAAAATTTCACTGTATGTGTTCGAACACTCCAAAACACAAATCCCAGCCCAAGTGGTAGATAAAAGATGAAATATGTCAAAATTCATTATATTATGTGGATTATTTTTAATGGAAGCAGCAAAATGATATAATTCATTATTAACCCTTAGAAGGCAGTTAGTTTTTACTTATTATCTACAACTTGGGATAAGATTTGTTTTTTGGAGTGTTCGGACACATATAGTGAAATTTTATGGCGATCTTTTTTGTAGAACATTTTGACCACGCCCCCCGTCATTTTGTAGCAGTTTTTTGCGAGTTTTCAAACAAAAACTAAATGTTGTGGTTATACGTGACAGTTAGAGGGTTAATTTCTTCCACAAAAATATTTACCTGAAACATTTCTATAAAACTTCTGAACATATTTTGTACCTTAGAAGTAAAGAACACACAATTTTGCATGCCAATATGTTTCAGGAATGTTCCAAGGGGCGGAAACTTTGACCCGCCCTAAAAAAAATTCTGATCAGATCTGGCAAAACGCCGATACATGTATATATTTTTTTAGACCATTCTACCAGAATCCGTTGACAGAACCCCATTATTTTTTTTGGTGTCGCACAGTGTTATCACTCTGATCAAACGACTGATGTAAATATTATGCAATTTGGTGTTGGTTTTCCCTTAATGAAATTGACTTCAAATAACAAAGGATTTTTGAATATATAAAATGGGGGCGGAAGAAATGGGAGTGGCAATAAATCAGACGAATAAGCATTCTGACCAAACATCTGGTGCTAGAATCCTATTACAGAGTAGCATAAATAGGGTTGCCTAAATTTGATTAGGGGCGGGAGAAGTGGGGCGTGGCATTACATTGAAATCCCCTAAAACTGGTTATGCTTTACCGAAAACCGGTAATTTATAAAAATGGTTATGTGTACAAAGTGGAAACCATGTTTTTCGAAAAACCCTGGTTTACAAAAATAATCGCGTTTTCAAAGCCAACTTTGCGATTTATTTGATGTTTTCAAGTAACGTGCGAATTTTGGGCCAGGTCGTTCGAGTGCCGACCACGTAAATACACTCCGGAAACTGACCAGGTCTTCTATCTAAAAATTTTGTTCTCGGATGAAACTCATTTTGACTTAACAGGGCTGTTAATAAACCAAATTGCCGGGTGAGATGAATCCCCAACAAACCCTTCCACCTCCATTACATCCAGAAAAATGCACCGATGGGTACGGTTTACAGGCTGGTGGCATCATCGGATGCTATTACTTCAAAAAATAAGCCGGAACTTACGTTACGGCGAATGGAGATTCTTACCACAGCATAATCAATTATTTGTTGTTTGAAAATCCCAATTGGAAATTCTGTCATGAAGACATTTTCACTAGCACTTCCTTAGGACAATGTCAGTAGGTAACGGCAATTTATATAAGACATATTCATGACATGTCACTAGTTTTGACTCAGATGTCTTAAACTATGTAGGGACTGGCAATCACTGGAAGCCCATCCTACTGATTTGTCAGCATTATGTCATGACTAACTGTTGTTACGAACGATCCCATCGCCGCCACTCACACCCGCCCCAACCGATCGAGGGGGCCTTATCCCTATGACGTAGGGATAACGTACGCACCGTAGCGGGGAGTAACCGAGAGGAAAACGTGTAACGGCTACATAAAAATTCACAGCCGATTAAAGCAATACCAGTTAAAAGAGGAATATGATCTACAGATTACCACTATATACTCATTGAAAAATAATAAATCTTAAAACATTAAAACATAAATTATCAATACAACATTAATACTCGTACATAAAGTACTACACACTAGCTATTTAGATGATTTATAATAAAAGACTTTATCGTGTCCGGTGATAAAGAAAAGTCAATAAACTGATAAACATCATTAAAATCTGTGCACATTCTCCGAACCGGTTCATTCAAAGCATAATTATAGCGTCGAAAACTAATATACAGGGGTTTATAGTTCCTAGAAGTACTCGAAGGAACATTTATCGAAATACGACCAAGAAGATACTCAGAGCGTATATCGCCCCTGAGAATCTTATATATTGTAATCGAATTAAGCATAGTCCGTCTACTAGCCAGAGTAGGTAGTTTAATTAAAGACAATCTACTGACATATGGAGGAAGATGGACGTTAGGATCCCATCTCAGGTTCCTAAGACAAAAAATAAGGAATTGTTTCTGTACCGATTCTATCATATTCACATAAAAGTCATATTGTGGATCCCATACCACTGATCCATATTCTAATACGGGCCTAACAAGGGATGTAAAAAGATTTTTCGTGATATATGGATCAGAAAATTCCTTCGCCCAGCGCTTAATGAACGAAAGTACGCCATAAGCCTTATTAACAGTAGCAATAATGTGACTATTGAAAGACAATTTCCTATCAAGCAAAAAACCAAAATCCAAGAATGAATTGACTAATTCTCATGTAGAACCACCTATAGAATACCGGGAGGTAATCATACGTGATCTGTAAAACGCCATATGTTTACATTTATCCAAGTTTAACTCCATAAGGTTAAGATTGCACCAACTCCCAAAACCGATCCAGATCATTTTGTAGTAGAATAGAGTCTGAAGTATTTTTATATGACAAAAATATTTTCACATCGTCCGCGTACATAAGCACATTAGACTCAGCTGTCGAATTAGGCAAATCGTTGATAAACAAGAGAAATAAAATAGGACCCAGGTGACTTCCCTGAGGAACGATGGAAGACACTTGGATAGGTCTAGATAACGAATCCTCAAAAATTACCATCTGTTCGCGACCCGTACGGTAAAATGTAATCCATTCAATAATATTACTATTAAACCCGATAGCGCTTAATTTACTCAGTAGGAGGCGATGGTTAACCTTTTCGAAAACTTTACTAAAATCCGTGTAAATAACATCGGTTTGAATACCTGAAAAAAAACCATCAATTACGTGAGAAGAAAATTGAAGTAAGTTTGTAACTGTAGATAGACCTTTGCGAAAACCATGTTGTAGAGGAAACTTTGTAAGATATAATGTCAGAGGCCAGTTTCTCAAGAAGTTTTGGAATCGCACTCAGTTTCGCAATACCTCTATAATTTGACACATTTGTAATGCTACCCGACTTATCAAGAGGGACACTATACGAGCTTTTCCAGACCGCCGGAAAGTAGCTAAATTTCAAAGATGCATTGAATAGTATAGTCAATAGTGTAGCCAATGTCGTAGAACAGTATTTTAGCACAGAATTAGGGATCCCGTCAGGTCCATAAGTGTTCGTGGGCTTCTGTGACGAAAGGTTCTCCTGGACCCACGTATCACTCATAGAAGTGATCCCGAACGTATCTAATGACCGAATATCATACGGATAGTCACAGGTAGTCGAGACTGAATTGACCGAGTAAACAGATGAGAAAAAGTCAGCAAAACAATTGGCAATAGATTCAGAGTCTATGTATTCGACATCATTCATCACAATTCGAGAAGGTCTTGATACGGACTTACGCTTATTGTTAACAGAGTTGAAAAAACTTTTAGGATTGTTCCTAAAATTCTTACCAACCTTGGACAAGTAAGATTGATAACACTTGCGAGATTCTGCCTCGTAACGATATCTGGCAATACTGTACTCACCATAGTCAAAATATCTACCTGATACCCTAAACTTTTTATGTAATCTACTCCTGGCATTTTTTAACTGCTTTAAATATTTAGAAGACCAAGGAGGTGGGCAATTCTCATCTCCTGCAGATACCCTTGGCACAGATTTACGTAAACATTTCCACATTACATCATAAAAATTAATTAAGCTCCCATCAAAGCTCTGGCGATCCTCACAATCTAATATTGACCTCCAATCGACAGATTCAAAAAGACTATTCAGTAAGACGAAATTAGCACGTGGGAAAAAAAGGTTTCCTGGTAGATTTTGAATAGATTGAGCTTCCAGTTTGGAGATAGAAACGAATACAAATTGTAGGATGGTATGAGTCCTCGGGCAAACTTAGAGGATTAACGCGGGAAACTTCAAAATTATCAGAATTATTAACTATTACAAGATCAAGTGTCCTATTAATAGCATTAACAATATCGTTAATCTGAACAAGATTCAGAGAAGAAATGAGTCTAACTAAATCAGAAGTCCAGTCGCAAGGAGTTAACGGAGTGAGATGTTTAGTATCAGCTAAGGGTAACCATGATACCTAAGGTAAATTGAAATCACCCAATATCAGTAAGCTGTCACTGTCACCAAGCTTCCCATACACTTCAGAGATGGCATCCAAGAGCATCTCAAAAATTCCAAACTCTGACGAAGGCGGAATATACGAACAAGTTATATAAAGTTTGGCAGCGCCCAACCTTACAGAGAGTGCTAAGAACTCTGTATCAGTAATGTTCGTTATCACAACGTCATAAGACACGTCAAAAGATTAATACACCACCGCCAGATTTAACCGCGCGATCTCTTTGGACTATTGGAAATCTGTCACATAAGACTTCTGAATCGAGTACATTGGGTTTAAGCCATGTTTCGGAACAAACTATTATATCATAATCGAAACCAAAACTGTTCACATAGAGTCTAGAAAGTTTAGTATTTAAGCCACGAACATTTTGATACAAAATGTTGGCAAATCCATTTAGTTTTTGGTCGATTTTGGGGGAGAAACAGGGTTCGAACGCCTACCATTATTGCGTTGTATAAATTCTTTCACCATGGCCCCTGACGGCCAGAAATTAGAGTTAACCAATTGTCAAAACAAACCATCGGGAACAAAATCCTTAAAAGAGGCGAGTTTTTCGGAATGCGCGGAGTTAAGCTTAT
Organism: Phaonia tiefii; assembly: GCA_963931995.1. NCBI lineage: Eukaryota > Metazoa > Arthropoda > Insecta > Diptera > Muscidae > Phaonia > Phaonia tiefii. The sequence continues at coordinate 43,508,716 of OZ008368.1, read as the reverse complement.
AACTCGCTATAGAATCCGTGTTATTCAATTTAGATCATAAATAAAAATTAATATCATCCACAGTGGTTTCCGGTGAAATCTTAATATAAAAATTACCCGCCTAGCCAGAATACAGTCAGCTCTCTAGCCCGTAACCTGGAAGAACAAGGATCAAAGTCAACGACTGAACCATTTGACACGGTGCCCAATCTATCAGCACTAAATGGTGCGGAAGAAGCGGTGACTTTAGCAAACGTCAAGCCCCCAGAGTCAACAATCGAATTATTCGACAAGATGTCCCTCGAATTATTGCCCCGGTTTGCACCCGCTCGGACAGTAATACACCAGCACCAGATGGAGCGGAAGGTTCCAAAGTATCAGCACCAATAGCCACAGAAGAGGCTACGACCGACCGGATAACAGAGTTAGCAGTAGCAGCCATAGGAGAAATATTGTCCTCGGTTTGCACCCGCTCGGACTGTAATTCACCAGCACCAGATGGAGCGGAAGGTTCCCAAATATCAGCACCAGTAGCCACAGAAGAGGCTACGACCGACCGGATAACAGAGTTATCAGTAGCAGCCATAGGCGAATTATTGTTCCCGGTTTGCACCCGCTCGGACTGTAATACACCAGCACCAGATGGAGCGGAAGGTTCCAAAATATCAGCACCAGTAGCCACAGAAGAGGCTACGACCGACCGGATAACAGAGTTAGCAGTAGCAGCCATAGGCGAATTATTGTTCCCGGTTTGCACCCGCTCGGACTGTAATACACCAGCACCAGATGGAGCGGAAGGTTCCAAAATATCAGCACCAGTAGCCACAGAAGAGGCTACGACCGACCGGATAACAGAGTTATCAGTAGCAGCCATAGGCGAATTAACCTCAATTAAACAAGGTGATGAGTTCACATTTATCAGCGGAATTAATTTCCTCGATGATTTCTTGCGTTTGGGAGAAGATTGAGATGGAGAATTTATGCATTTCTCCAAATCAGAATATTCCTCAAACATTTTAGAGAAACGATACGAGAGCGCAGACAGATTCCTTTCCATTCCAGAAAACTCTGGGTGCATGCTCTTAAAAAAACGATAAAAACTATTTTCAATATTTCTACACTTAGGACAGCACCAACGAATACCCTTATCCCCATTCAGACAACCAGCAACTCTGGCTACTATTCCAGCACATTTAATATGGCATAGATTGTCGCATAAACAACACGACAACATACGTTCATTATCAGATTTTAAAGAACAATTTTTATTTAAACACGCCATTTCAAATAACACCAAGAAACAAAAAAAAATAAAAATAAAAATAACAAAATAATCGCTACAATAGACAACACTGCTAAAATCTGCAGAAATCGCTAAAATAACTAAATATTCGCTATAATAGACAACACTGCTAAACACTTACAATAAAAAGCGGGATGTTTATCAACACTAGAATTGTGAATACAAACAAAAAATAGTAAAGGGTCCGCCAAATAACTTTTTTTTTTGAAAATGCTATAACAAAAACTACTGATTATTTTCTCAAATTTCTTTTTTTATTTGAAAGTACAATCCTTCCGGTTAATAATGGCAAATAACTTCATTCAAATTCTTTTTCTATAAAATTCATAATGAGACAACATCAACATATGGTTGTGGGAGCAATTAGTTAGTTCGGTTCGATCCCTGCTTGACCACCTTACACTTCTTTCGATGACAGCCATAAGTCGTAGTGACGGGAACACTATCGAGTAATAAGCCATGAAATAGGTGTAAAACATTATATACCAATCAGTGAGTGAAAACTGGAAAGCGCACAGCTCAGTGATTGTGAGAAGCTCTTCCCTATCCCGTCATGGGATGTAATGGGTCGATATGTACTTATTTAATTAGTTCAACATGTAAATATACGGATGATTCACGAAGTTCCGGACAAATTTCTCCAGCGTATTCCTTGGCTCATTCCATGAAGAAAAGTCCACTAGGACCATGTCCGAAAAGGCAAGGGTGCGAAATGGCAGCGGCTTCAAAATTTTCGCATTGGTGGTCGGAGGGTAGTAGGGTAAAGTTGCTAATTTCTGAGCCAGTGGTCGGACTTTTGGGGCTTGTTGGAAAGGCCCTTAAGAGGCCTTTCAGAATCAATAAAAAAAAGTAGAGAAAAAAGTCAAATCGCCGAGATACAGGGTTTACGGAAAAAAAATGGAAAAAAAATTCACATAACCTCAATTTTTGCTCAGCTAGATGACAGGTAACTTATGTGTTTTTCTGTTAAGAGATGGTCATACCTCTTACCTTTCCAAAATGACCTAAACGAAGCCCAGAGGTCTTACCGTTCCAAAGTTATGACCATTTTACTGAAATACAAAAATGTTTGTTTTTGTTTTTGGAAGCGAAATAACAGCACACATTTATTTGTTTTTGTAAATCAACACGTGTAAGATTTTATTTTATTGAAATTTTTGGCTTTTTAAATATCGCTAAGGACTACGCAGCGAATTTTGACAAAAGACCTCCTCCCTCATGTGTACAAAATCCAGTTTACTCAGAAGCGCAAACTAGCCGACCATGGGAAGCGCCGGCACTTCGTTCAGTGGGTAATGGAACAAAGTGAAGTCATTTCCAATTTTTCAAAAAAAAAAAAAACATCTTTTCCGATGAAGCGCATTTCCATCTGAAAGGCTTCGTGAATACACAAAATTGTCGAACCTTTAGAAATTCTGATGTCAACTGATCACCAAGGTCATGCGATTCAACGCCGTGAGATTTCTTTCTGTGGGGTGTTGTGAAATCTCGATTTATGCGAATAAACCAGAAGCAATTACTGCGATCAACTCCGAAATCCAAAGCGTCATCGGTGAGATACAGCCACATCTCTGTGAAAAAGTCATGGAAAATTTTCATGAAAAGAAATGTCGTCAGAACCGTGGTGGCTATTTGACGGATATTTTATTCCGTACTTAATCGGAACATGTCTTCTTTACAATCCAATTACAGTATCACAACTATTTCAAAAAATACATGTTTTCTTTAAAAATGAAAAAGTGCATTCTTACTGAGACGCCCTTTAGAATGAAGTTTACAAAACTTAGTCTACCTTCAAAATATGTTACCGTCTTTTCGCTGTTCCAGACTAATTCAAAAACAACAAGTTACGTTAAAGCAATCTACGTGTAATGACAGTGGTACCTAATATATTTTAGGCGCTATTGTTAGTTTTCTTTTCGTTTTTGCGAGCGATTGTAAACTTTAGGGCACTGGTTCCCAACAGGTGCCAGAGGGGTCCGCAAGATAACATTAGGTTAGACATTACAAAAAACCAACCCGTAAAAACACTATTGTCATGCAAAGAGATTGGCAGTTAGCATGAGCTGCTCCTTATTCATACCGGTAGGATTTTTTTGAACTTAGAGATGAGGTTCGTGTCTTCCTTCTTGACACCAAGTACGCAGACTTTCTCACTGACCCTAAACTTTAGGGTAATAGAAATCTATTACCATAAATTAGCGTAACATAAAACCAACCATTCCATCCACTAAAAACATATTAATTTCCTCCCTATTGCTCTACCGAACACTTTAAATGTCATTGCCTAAAGTCAAATAATTTTCCACATAATCGGATACTTAATAACACAACACAGCTGTTTTCCATTTTAATTGCTTTCTAATAGTATCCCTTCATTGAAATATATAGTTACATTAGGGTGGGGCGATTAGTATGGAAGGAAAAAATCTTAATGGGCGCTTCGCGTTTCTGATTCTTGGGATTGTACTGAGCAAAAAAAAGTCCACTAGACCATACGTCTACGGTGAAAATCGAGCTTCCAGATTTTGACTTGAAGTTTTTTCTCAGACTTTTGTCACGTTTTTTTTTTGGGATATTTTGGCCTATAACAGCCAACCCATTGCGATTTTCGATCCAATACTAAGACAAAAATTGTAGCCAAGACAATAGTTAAGAACTCTCTAGTACTCCTTCAGGCAGTTTTGGCCTTCAGGCAGTTGTGGCCTTGTGAAAGTGTAAATTTTTCGTGAAAATATTGATAAATTACCATTTTCAGTTGTTCATAGCGCAAAATCATAAAAATGTTCTATTTCTTATTATTTTTACACTTTTTTTATCCAAAAATATAATGTTTTTTTGTTTTGTTCAATATTTATTTTAAAAATTATGAGAAATTCATTTAAAGTACAAAGTAATTGTATTGGTAGAGACAAGGTATGAATCAAGAAGAAAGCAATTATTGTTTTCAACGATTTCACATCCAAAATTCCAATTCAGTGTATTTTTCATTCCAAATCTTTTCGAGATTCCATACGAGGCGCTTTCTTTCGGCCTTCAGATACAGATGCCATTATACCTTCACGGTTTTTGTCGATTGAGCGCTTAGCAACACTAGCTAGCAGCTGGACATAACGCTCCGTACCTTGAATATGACAAGGTATTAGTGGCTCTGAAAATGGTGGATCTTCATCATCTACACATTCGAGGTATTGTTGTAAATGCTCATACGGAATTTTCCTGGTAAATGGCGGTTCAAATAACAATGCTTTGTCCTCTAAATCGATCATGTGAACGTAATCCGTACAATCAAAATTGATGTTTGGTTTTACATAATCGCGAAGCTCTGTTAAACCGCATACGTTGTCGCGAATATACATTATTTTTTTGAGTGCCAATTTACGAATTTCTTTACAATCATCGAATATCATGCTCAACAAAACATTTTCACTGTGTGCGAAATAGGAATTACTTTGTATTACGGTATTTACGATGTGTCGCAAGTTGTCTGGTAAATATTGCGTCCATTGGATGAATTTTCCAAGCAGAGCACTACAGCATACAGCCGAATTGTAGTAAAGGGTCTTTCAACAGACATGCTATAAAAGTAAATCGATAGGGACAGCAAACGACGCCATATTTTTCCCCGCTCTTTTTTACATTTCTCTTCAGTAAGGTTTGTCATTTCATCATGGAAAGATATACGAGCCAACAACGAGTGGAATTATTAAAATTTACTACCGAAATTTGGAGTCAGTGGCCTCAACTTTAAGAGCGCTACGTCCAATTTATGGTCGTCATAATCGTCCTAGCAGATCAACAATTGAGCGTCTAGTGGAAAAATTTGAATCCACAGGCACAGTACAAAATGTTCCCGTGCCACTGAGACAAAGAAGTGCCCGTAGCGCCGAGAATATAGCTGCCGCTGAGGCTTCAGTTCAAGAAAGCCCAAATGTGTCTCTCACACGTCGTTCTCAAGTGTTGGGCATCTCTGTGACGTCGTTGTGGAGAATTTTGCGAAAAGATCTTTGCCTACATCCTTAGAAGATCAAACTGACGCAAGAACTGAAGCCGCTTGACCACCATAAGCGTCGTATGTTCGTGAATTTGGCTTGAAAATGATTCGGATTTTCATCGGAAACTCATCTTCAGCGATGAGGCTCATTTCTGGCTGAATGGCTTCGCCAATAAGCAATATATGCGTTATTGGTCAGACAGCAATCCACACGTAATCCATGAGTCATCATTGCATCCCGAAAAAATTACGGTTTGGTGCGGTTTATGGGCCGGCGGCGTCATTGGGCCGTACTTCTTCCGTGATAATCAAGACCGGCACATTACTGTGAATGCGAATCGCTACCGTTCAATGATAGCCGAATATTTTTAGCCCCAATTGGATAATATGGACTTGGAGGACATGTGGTTCCAACAGGACGGCGCCACAAGCCACACAGCGAATGCCACAATCAATTTATTGGAAACCAAGTTTGGTGAACGTGTTATCTCACGAAATGGCCCAGTCGATTGGCCGCCCCGGTCGTGCGATTTGACGCCGTTCGATTATTTCCTCTGGGGCTACGTCAAATCTATGGTCTATGACAACAAGCCAGCCACGATTGCTGAACTTCGTACGAATATCGAACGTGAAATTGCAGCAGTATCGGCCGATTTATGCTTGAAAACCGTCGAAAATTGGGTTCAGCGTCTGGACTTCTGCAAGCGTGCCCGTGGTGGCCATGCAAAAGAAATCGAGTATCATACATAATGGCATTGAACGTACTTTCACAGGAATAAAGAATTTCATTGGTATCTAAAACCGGTTTTGTTTTATTTAAAAAAACTTTTGTAGCGCTCTTATTGAAAACCCCGTTATTTAACGTTGAACTACATGGGGAAATATACTTTCATGATGTACCTTGCCAAAATTTGTAAATTTTGTGATGGGTTTTCTGTCGCAATATACACACGGAGCAATCTACTAGCTTTTGTTATCCAACTCGAATGTCCTAACGGTCCTGGTTTGATGGTTGCAAGATTAATTGAGCAACTACCATTTGAAACGGCTCGGGCAATTTGGTATAGATATTTAACGTCCATGGAAAGTTGATTTTCAGTATCTGTGTTCATTGGAGGAATGTGTTCAAGTGGAATAAGTTGGAAATTTTCGATAACCTGAAAAATGTTTAGATTATTTCCATAAAAAAATTTCAAAACTATATCGTATAGAGAAAGAAGTATAGAAAGTTATGATATTTGCTTGTAATGTATTGCAAATATCTATCCTTTGAGCTAACGATCCAGTCCAGTAGTGGCCGATTTGTCGACAGCGTTGTACGGCAATTCGTTGGACTTCTGCAAGCGTGCCCGTGGTGGCCATGCCATGGTGATCATTGGTATCTAAAACGGGTTTTGTTTTATATGAAAAAAACTTTTGTAGCGCTCTTATTGAAAACCCCGTTACTAGAGAGTTCTTAACTATTGTCTTGGCTACAATTTTTGCCTTAGTATTGGATCGAAAATCTCAATGTTTGGCTGTTATAGGCCAAGTGGTGGACAAAAAGTGGTGAATTTTCTATTTTTTGACCATGAAAACGAAGTTTTTTCTAAGTAATATGTTCAGAGAAATTGTAGCCCGAGACAATAACTACAACTTTACTTTTGAAAATAAGTCAAAATTTCAAATAGTTTACGAAATATGAGCCATAGAAAATTTGTAAATTTTCCAAAAAAAAATAAAGTCTGAGAAAAAACTGCAAGTCAAAATCTGGCAGCTTGATTTTCACCGTAGACGTATGGTCTAGTGGACTTTTTTGCTCAGTACAATCCCAAGAATCAGAAACGCGAAGCGCCCATTAAGATGTTCAAATCGGCCCACCCTAATATACATATGTATATATATCTCAAAATTCCTCTTGAATTCGTCTAACACAAATTTACTTAGTGTCCGCCGCTTATAATCAAGTCCATATACAACGAATTTCACCTAAAATGATACTGTCAATCCTAATCTCAAATTCATTATTAACAAGTTTACACGTGCGGCATTTAGATTATTTTTTGTTTTTACTTCAAGAGACTTAAGTGATTTTTATGTTATCCCTCGAAAGGGACAGTAACCAACCGTTTCAATTGTTGGGATTACCGTGACCCTCGGGCAAGTCCTTCCGTTTAAAATGTAATTTTGCGAAATGTCGTTGTGTTTGTGTGAAAGAGTTTAGCTTGATTGTGGGTCCACATTTGTGTAATACAAAACGTAACAAATAAAGTATTTTATTCTCCTTTATATAAGACTTTAATCCAATTATATTTGCATCATGAATCACGTTTTGTTGTCGACTTTTTCCATCAACTGGCACAAAATACACAGGAAACTAAATACTTATGCAAGTAAAAGGTAACCGGGGGGAGGGATGATGAAAACCTTCACTGTATAAAATTCTTGTCCCGGATATTTAAATCACTTTTTGTTAAACCATACAAAGTGAGTATTTTATGCTAACGCTGAGCTCTCAAACTGTTTAAACTGGATTAAGCTTTTTGCTGACTTTAAGAACGAAACTCAGGCATATTCGAGTGCAATATTGGCATTTAAAGGGTGGGTCATTTTGAAATTTGGAATATAATTTCGCTCACGTCTCGGGTGTTTCGCTAACTTACACTTTTTCGTTTTAAAATAAATACGCATAATTTTCGAGCTACACTGAACGGAAAAGCTTCGTCACACGGATAAAAATGTTCATCACCCCAACAACTTTTGTCATCGAAAGTGAGCTAATGTAAAGTTTCATTCCCGCTATGAAAATGTGTTCAACAACTGCAAATTGTTCGTTACTGTCGTGAAAGTATGATTGTTGCTGCAATGTATTTGCTTCACTATTGCAACGAATTTGTTTCGTTGCTGCAATGAATTTGTTTCATTGTTGCAATGAATACGTACCGTCCTTGCAAGGAATTTGCTTCATTGCTGCAATGAATTTGTTCATTACTGATATGAATTTGTTTCATTGGTGCAACGAATTTGAATCATTGTTGCAATGAATTTGTTTCATTACTACAATGATTTTGTTTCATTACTGCAATGAATGTTTTGAAGTGTGTTTGAAATTATTTATTGAAAAGTTATAGATAAATATACTGTTAGTATTACAGGGCACGTATTTTGATAACACTTTATTGAATCTTTATTTCGAAAATGGTCTCAATTTGCTAAATAGGTTATATTCATTCCATGTTGAAACACTCGTTTAGTCGAGGGATTGTGGTAGTCGAGGGGTTGAGTGTTATTGTGTCGTATTCAGGTCCTGCAATTAAAAACAAATATGAGGAATTTCTTACTAAAATTTCTTACTAAAATATGTACATATCTATTACCACAAACATAAGCACTACTCTAGAGTTGGGTAGTTCATGAACTATATAGTTCATTTAGGGTAACCAGACCTCGCCTCACGAACATAATGCATATGTTCGATACGGCGAGTATATTCGTGATTGTTATTTCCGGGCACCTTAAATGAACGAGTTCAAGAACTAGTGAATGAGTTCGACACAAGTCTACACTATTCCCCTAAGCTCTACTCTTTTAACATAGAACCACATCATTGTTTTATTAAAACATGCAATTGTTTTTGTGTTGAGGGTTATGATATTCAATTGTAGCGACAAATCTCCCCGTTATTTAGCCACTGATCGCTCTGCAAGCATTTTCCTCAACTGCTCTTTTAATTATTTTAACCAAATTAGTTAATATTTCGATTGGATTAATTTCATTATAAATGAAATTGATATTTTTTATGCGTCGTACTTGAAACACTTTGTTTCTTCGAATTGTTCGTTTTCATAGACTTCGACTGCCCGCACAAATGTGCTGAATCCAAATACCAACAGAACGAAACAGGCGCGACCAAATTATGATTAAAACACAAAAACACGAACGAAACACACACAACAGTTCAGTTACATATTTCGGGGTAGTTTTTCTGCTATCGACGCGTCACTTTCTTTGCTGTAGTGTTGCTCCTTGCATTCTGTTTATTTATCTATTTGATTTATAGATTCGCAAGTTACACTAACGATCACAGCAAACACATAAATTCACACAATTTAGTTTTCACAATAAAAGATTATTACTAAGTAACTATCACTAATTAGTCTGTTTTAAGAAATTTATTTAAATTCTTCCAGCGGAGAAATATGTCTACCACTTTCGATTGTTGCAATGGAACTGATCTAAGATGTGTACGTGACCCACCACTCAAGCTCACCATTTTCTCTTGCTGGCCTCTTTTTTACGCTCGCTCATTTTTTTGACTGCTTCTCTCTCTCTATACCATCATAAAAATTAGTTTCTTTAAAATAACGAAATTGTTTCGTCAGTTAAAAATGTTGCCAAACCTCCAAAATGAATAAATAATAAATATAAACTATAAAAAGTAAGAGATAAACCAAATACCAGTAGTTTAAAACTCATGCCTTTACTTGTTTTTAATTTTCAACCCATTTTGCTACAAAATTCAAATTAAATAAAATCGTTGCAGGAACAACAAGTCAGTTGTTGCAGCAACGAAATGAAAAACTGTCAAAGAAGTCAAGTATGAAATTTTTCGTTGCAGCGACTACCAAATTGTCGGATAGACGACACTTTTCACTATAACAACGTAAAAATATTAACGAAAATGTTTCATTCATGCGACGAAGCGTTTTTCTTGCAGTGTAGTTGTGATTTATTTAATAGTTTATAAAGAAGACATGTTCCGATTAAGTATGGAATAAAATATTCATCAAATGGCTCCCACGGCTCTGATGACAGGCCATTACCATTTTTCCAGAAATGTTCCATGTCTTTTTTACAGAGATGTGGTTGTATCTCACAGATGACGCGTTGAATCTGGGATTTGAGCTCAGAAATTGTTTCCTGAGCTCAACCCCGAAATTTCACAAAACCACATAGAAAGGAATTGCACGGGTTTAAACCGCATGATCTGGGTGGCCGGTTGACATCAGCATTTCTTGAGATAATTTTTTCTGGAAATCATTGCTGCTATAAATCGATTATTTAATGCGCGGTGTGGCAGGTGGGGTCATTTTTCTGAAACCACATGTCGTCCAGATCCTTGCCGACGAGTTGAGGTCACAAGAACCGTTATCACGTTCCTGCAAAGAATGCCGTTCACAGGTCACTGTAATTTCGGGCGGAATGAAGACGGGCTCCAGGAAATAACACCCCAATAGCAAAATGAAAATGTGCAGGATGAATGGTGAATCCAGAAAGTTTGTCCAGAGGATAAGAAGATCGACCAACGGGCCTATTAATGGGCTGCCCTCCTGCAGAGACCACTTTTCAGCACTACTCCGCTCAGATTCTTCCACTGAAGATCAGGAGGTAATGATAGTGGAAGATAGTATAGATTGTACCCCCCACAGTACAAAATGTACCCGTGCCAGTGAGACAAAGAAGTGCCCGTAGTGTCGAGAATATTGCTGCCGCTGAGGCTTCAGTTCAAGAAAGCCCAAATGTGTCTCTCACACGTCGTTCTCAAGCGTTGGGCATCTCTGTGGCATCGTTGTGGAGAATTTTGCGAAAAGATCTTGGCCTACATCCTTACAAGATCAAATTGACGCAAGAACTGAAGCCTCTTGACCACCATAAGCGTCGTATGTTCGTAAATTGGGCTGAGCAACAACTTGAAAATGATTCGGATTTTCATCGGAAAATCATCTTCAGCGATGAGGCTCATTTCTGGCTGAATGGCTTCGTCAATATGCAAAATATGCGTTATTGGTCAGACAGAAATCCACACGTAATCCATGAGTCGTCATTGCATCCCGAAAAAATTATGGTTTGGTGCGGTTTAATGGCCGGCGGCGTCATTGGGCCGTGCTTCTACCGTGATGATCAAGACCGGCACATTACTGTGAATGCAAATCACTACCGTTCAATGATAACCGAATATTTTTGGCCCCAATTGGATAATATGGACTTGGAGGACATGTGGTTCCAACAGGACGGCGCCACAAGCCACACAGCGAATGCCACAATCAATTTATTGGAAACCAAGGTTGGTGAACGTGTTATCTCACGAAATGGCCTAGTCGATTGGCCTCCCCGGTCGTGCGATTTGACGCCGTTAGATTATTTCCTGTGGGGCTACGTCAAGTCTATGGTCTATGCCAACAAGCCAGCGAAGATTGATGAACTTCGTACGAATATGGAACTTGAAATTGCAGCAGTATCGGCCGATTTATGCATGAAAACCCTCGAAAATTGGGTTCAGCGTCTGGACTTCTGCAAGCGTGCCCGTGTTGGACATGCAAAAGAAATCGAGTTCCATACATAATGGCATCGAACGTCCTTTCACAGGAATATAGAATTTCATTGGTATCTAAAACCGGTTTTGTTTTATTTAAAAAAACGTTTGTAGCGCTCTTATTGAAAAACCCGTTATATCAGACTCTCATTTTACCTGCCTTGACATATGGCTCCGAAACTTGGGTCATATCGCAAGCGGATGAAAAACACCTGGGAGTTCTCGAGAGAAAAATTGTGCGTAAAATATATGGTCCTGTTAGGGAAAACGGCGAGTACCGACGGTCCTGGAACGCAGAGCTATATAATCTCTATTCTGACGTGGACATAGCTAGATAAATCAAAGTGGGCCAATTGCGTTGCGTTGCGTTGGCTGCGCGCGAAGGATTTTTGATAACGTACCCGATGGAAGCAGGAAAAGAGAACGACCAAGACTCCGCTGGAAAGACCAGGCAGAAGAATCCCTCCGTATCCTTGGTGTTGCCAACTGGCGAGAAAAGGCAAAGGATAGAGCCAGTTGGAAGAATATATTCAAGTTTGTTTAATTTGTTTGTTTAATTAATATGTGTAAGACGTCTGACCTCATGGGGTTGTAATATAGTCAATAAAAGTAAAAAAAAGCAAAATGAAAATGGGACACAAACCAATACACAGGTTACAACAACACGACATTTTGGAGTGTTATTTCGTACATTTGGGGTCCATTGTCGCATACACTTGGAATGGTTTTTCATTACGAATATGAAAGTGGACCCCAAATAATTTTTTGGGGGACATTTTCATTATACTTGGGGTCCGTCTTTAAGTTTTGGGGTGTTATTTCATAACTAAATTGGAGTGTCATTTCTCGGTGTGCAATTTCGTATATAAAACTATATACTACTATAAAAAAGCACCCCATAATAACAAATGAAATTAGGCCCCAAATATTACTAAAATGTACACTACTAATATAAACCCACATCTAAAAATGCAAATGAAACAGTAAGGATATTGAGGTGTAATCATTTTTATTGCACCTGTATCTTGCACTACTAAACGACAATAAGGTCATTTGTACGTTCAGCAAAACTTTTAATATATTATATTTTGCTGCTTTAGAAATGAAAATAAATTTCCAAACAAAAATCGCGCGATTTTTGTGGGAAAAATTTTTTGCCTGCAGCGCTTCGTCACACGATCTACAAAAACTTTAGTAAACTATATTTTACTGTTTTAGAAAGAAATGAAACAAATTTTTGCAAATTTTTTGACTACGGCGCTTCAACAAGGGATGACAAATATTTGAATGTCAAAATGTATGTCATTCCATTTCTTATATTTCCAAGACGTTTCGAAAATTATGATGTAAATATAAGGGGTAGTTACTTTCTTTAACAAAAAATTTAAAAAGTATAAAATGTTACTGATTTTTTCTTCTTCCACAAGAAGAATTCCAAAACAATACTGGAGGGAAACAACAACTAAAGCGTACCCAAAAGGAAGTGAAGAAGAAAGCCGACGAATAGCTCGATTCACAAACAGAAACTTTCACCCATATTATCCCACGACTCGATTCGCACAAAGGCCGTCGGTTCTGTGATAGACTTTATGCACTTTTTGGTACCTTTGTGCAGTTTTTTGTACACTTTATGTACTATTTGCATAGACTTTATGTATTTTTTGTACGTTATGGTAAATTGTATGTACTTTTCGTGCAAATTATGGCGAATAAATGATGTCACCGATCCTCGTTCATCACTTGGAACCATTTAGCATTTCTTCTCTCGAAAAGCGCGTACGAAAATGCATATAAACAAATGCACGGGGCTTGCTCAGGGATGCCTGGATTTTTTGCTTCTTCTTCGCACGTGCACTCGAGTCGTATATTTTTTACTACTACTGGCGTTCGAGCGGGTTATATCCCAATGTGACATTAAAGTCCTGAACCATTGCAATCGAAATCTCGTGTTTGGAGATTTCGTTTACGCAAACATTTGTTTTTCAGTACAATAATTCACTGCTACTAACCAAGTGAGACAATGCTGCGGCAATATGAATGTAGTATAACCACCTCATATAACGGGTCCGCCAAATAACTTTTTTTTTTTTGAAAATGCTATAAAAAAAAAACTACTGAATATTTTCTCAAATTTCATGTTGTATTTGAAAGTACAATCCTTCCGGTTAATAATGGAAAATAATTTCATTCAAATGGCTGCCTCGGCTGGCCATGCAGTAGCCTACACGATCGGTCCAATTTTTAAGCACATTATCGATTGTGTGCAGCAGTATTTCACCAATGGCTTCACGAATTGATGTTGATGGCGCTTCATGCACACTTTCTGCCACAGCAGCAATATTCTCGGGTGTACGCACTATTTTTGGCTTTTCACGCTTTGGTTTATCGATGAGGATGCCAGTTTCTTTCACTTTTTTCATAAGATAACGAACATACGGAGCTGACGGTGCTTCTCTTCTTCCAAAATCCGTACGCAATTTTCGCACACATTCTGCAACACTACCATGATTTTCAAAGTAATGTCGCAATATTTTCCAGCGTTGTTCAAGCGTATACACAACCATATTCGTTCAGCGGAAGGATAAAACTAATTATCTGTCACATCAGACAAAATTAAAACACACACGTTTATATGAAAATGAGTAGTTTGACGGCGTCACAGCAGCACGACGGCACAACGACCGTTGCAGTTGTCGCCAATATAAACTAATTTCTATTTTGAAAGGCGACAATATCAGATACAGTGTTGGTAATGCACTAAAGTAGTTGTAATAATTTGGAGATTAAAGGCGTTTAACTAAAAACTGAAAATTTGTGTCAAACATTTTGGGATTTATTAAATGTTTTATCAGCCGGCTTTCGAATTTTTTTTTTGGTGGATAGCGTAGTTGAAACAAATTACTCTGAATTGAAAAATTTTCTACCCAGAAAAAATTATTTTTGTACTATGCGCGTTCAAGGTGCACAAAACCAAACTCGCGTTCAATTTTTCACGTTTTGTAAAAAAAAAAACACACATATTCAGTGAAAAACGGAATGTATTTTTATTTCTTCTTGGTATACTAAAATATAATTTCGCTATATAAAGATTTCTTATGCAGTCGGCCGGTCTTCGTCCGGGGGTATGCCAAAATATGGCTTCGCCTTTTAAATATTTCCTGCCTCCTCGGAATGTATTCTAATCCACTCATTAATAAACAAACTATAATGAAAATAAAACATATGCATGTACTTCGTGTAAAGAAATTACAAAAACAAATACTCTTTTCAATAAATTATTTTGTAGAACATAAATCGTTTGTTTGTGTGTCTAATAAACGTCATATTGGCATCACTGAAAAATACATTGCTCCAACAAATATCAACAAATATCAGCTGTTTACGCTGTAGCTGCCGTTTTCAAAATATTTAAAAAGGTGGCTACACAACGACAATTGTCGCCAACGACATTTGAAGTCAGTCGTCGTGCAGCTTGCTGTCGTCTATGTGTTTAATGCATTACCATTCACGAAATAAGCACTAGTTGAAAAAAACGTTAGATGGCGGACCCTTACTACATTGCATTTTTTACAATTTTGTTTTGTGTTTGACTTTTAAATTAACGAATTGACAAATACAAAGGAAGAATTATCGGATGAAGCCAAGTTGATTATACTCAACGTCTATGCATTTTTTTCGTAACAGTTGATATTAACTGTTGTATCGTTGAATGATGATACTCCTTGTAAGATATTGAAACGCACGACTTTAGATTTGAAATACTTTATTCTAATAATTTACAAAAGAAGGTATAGTAATAAAATGGTGACCGGTCGCTGTTAACTATGTTGTAGGAATGAATAATAACAAAAGCAGTCATTATTTACATTGTTTCTGTTATGTCAGCTGATGACACTTGTAAAGAGTATAGAAAAACAAGATGAACAAAGTGCTCTTACAGTGATAACATTAACTTATATAGGTTGCGAAAAAAAACGCCCCTAATGTTTCAGTGAATATGTTTATGTGTGTATTGTATATTCATTCTGAAATTAATCAAATCGACGGATAAAACAAAAACAAATTTTTTCGATTTGGGCCGATTTTCCTGGGGTGCAATTTCTATTCTTTAAAATTACATTTGAAGAAAATACACCCCAAAGAGTTCTTTTGTTTGGAATCCAACTGCTGCAACTCATGCTAAACGTATTGAAAAGATTCAGAAGTCTTTTCTAAAGTTTGCCTTGTTTTCTCTCAACTTTAATCTTCCGTTGCCTTCATATGAAACTCGCTGTCTACTTATTTCTCTGAAGTCATTAGCATCCAGGAGGGACATATCCTCGGTTATGTTCTTTTATGGAATTGTTTCTGGAACTGTTGATTGTCCTGGGTTGTTGTCTTTTATTCGTTTTAATACGCCATCACGATCTCTGCGCCATTTCCAAACTTTTAATATTGATACACACTTAAGTAATTATGCTATAAATGAGCCCATTAATCGATCTATGATTATTTTAAACAGTATTTGTTATCACATTGATCTGAGTCTTCCAAAAGTACAGTTTAAAAAATTGTTATTGAATTTAATTAACTGAATTACATTTGTATATAATTACATTTGTAATAGTTAAGAACATTGCTAGTCTGTAAGGAGTATTTCCATAGACTTAAATAAAGAAATTGAAATTGAAATTGAAATCTGGCCCCAAATTTTATCAGTATACAACAAATAATTATTTTGGGGTCCTTTTGCGCTTATTAGGGCCTTATTTTTAAACGATTTAAAACCAAAAAGGGAAAGCCGCCCGCCCCCACTAAAATGTTTGGGGTCGTACAATTTTTTGGGGCCCTTCATCATTACTTGGAAGGCTATTTCATTTTGTAATTTGGGGACCACTTTCACAATGAAAACAAACCCTAAATTTGGGGCCCATTTTCATTTTGCAATTGGCGTGTTATTTCCTGGGGCGGGTCTTCCGGCCGCCGCAATTTCGGCCTCATCTTCAAAAAGGTAAAGCACAATCACGCCGCCTCACCAAAATCCGCACCAGACAGATACCCGTTGTGGGTGCATTTGTTTCTCATCGATTGCATGAGGATATTCTGAGCCCCAAACTTGACAATTTTGTATATTCACGAATCCATTCATCGGGGAAGATGACTTTTTTTTGAAAAATAGGCGTTGACTTTACTTTGCCCCATTACCCATTGAACGAAGTGCAGGCGCTTTTCATGAGTTGCCGGTTTGAGCTCCTGGGTAAGCTGAATTTTATACGCAAGCAGGTGAAGGTCTTTTGTCCAAATTCGCTGCATAGTGCTTCGTCAAATTTGAAGATATTGAGAACGATGTCGAATTGATGTTTTCATGATTTCGGCGACACTCTCGTTTACAGCAGCAATGTTTTGAATAGACCAACCGGTACGTTGACGCACAGCAGTGTTGCTGTCTATAATCGACCCAGTTTCTTACATTTTTTTTACCACTCTTCCAACGGCTGACACATTACCTGCACTTTCCCGGCATGAAAATTCTTCGAAGTTTGCGAGCGGCCTCACAATAACTTTCCAAATTATTGTAATAAGTTTTCACAATTATAAAGCGCTCCAGTTTTAATAACACTGTGAGACAAAATTAGACTTTTTTCAAAATGATGGGGTTCTGTCAACAGATTCTGGTAGAATGGTCTAAACAAAATATACGTGTATCGGCGTTTTGCCAGATCTGGTCAGATTTTTTTTTTAGGCGGGTCAAAGTTTCCGTCCCTCGGAACTTTCCTGCACCATATCGGCATGCAAAATTGTGTGTTCCTTACTTCTGAGATACAAAATATGTTCCGAAGTTTTATAGAAAAGAATCAGATAAACATTTTTGTGGAACAAATTAACCCTCTAAGTGTCACGTATAACCATCATTTTTACTTAAAAAAAAAATTAATAGTGTCATAATGCTCAAAATAGACATTGGAGATATCGAAAGGACACAAGGTGCTTTAAATGCAATTATCCTGCCCAATATATGTCATTAAACATTAAATGGTATAATATTTTTATCGAACGGGGTGTTAATGATAAGAAATTTTTGTAAAAAATGTCAAGGAGACTGAAAAAGGACTAGGTCCTTAAAATCGAAGAAAACCAATATCCTCCATACATATGAAAACTTTCAGAAAATTAAAAGAGTTTGGAATATTTTCACACTTTAATATTCTAATATGTTGTTGCAAATACCAAGTAGAAATTTTATAAAAAAACTTCAAGGACATTGAAACAGGTCTAGGTCCTTAAAATCGAAGAAAACCAATATCTTCCATACGCATGAAAACTTTCAGAAAATTAAAAAAAGTTTGGAAAATTTTCACACTTTAATATTCTGATATGTTGTTGCAAATAATAAAGACATTGAAGCAGGTCTAGGTCCTTAAAATCGAAGAAAACCAATATCCTCCATTTATATGAAAATTTGACAGAAAATTAAAAAAAGTTTGGAAAATTTTCAAACTTTAATACTCTGATATGTTGTTGCAAATACCAAGTAGAAACTTTATAAAAAATTTCAAGGACATTTAAATAGGTCTAGGTCCTTAAAATCGAAGAAACCAATATCCTCCATATATATGAAAACTTTAAAAAATTAAAAAAAGTTTGGAAAATGTTCACACTTTAATATTCCGATATGCTGTTGCAAATACCTAGTAGTAGAAGAAAACATACATATGAAAATTTTCCAAACTTTTTTTAATTTTCTGAGAAGTTTTCATATACATAATATTGGTTTTCTTCGATTTTAAGGACCTAGTCTGTTTCAATGTCCTTGACATTTTTTATGAAATTTCTGCTTCGAATTTCCAACAACATACGTGAATATTAAGTGTGAAAATTGTCCAATTTTTTTTTTAATTTTCTGAGAAGATTTCCTATACCTATTTCGCCGCAATTCGTTTTCACCGATTTTAAGGATCTTGTCTAGTTTCATTGTCCTTGAGTTTTAATTTCTAAATTTTCTAGTAATAGTAAAACCATATAAAGAAATTAAAAAAATGTTATCTTTTCTAACATTTGCGAACTTTTTCTGAAACGTACATTAAAAATATTAAATTTCATCCTTTTTAAGGATCTCATATCAGTGTCGTGAATTTTAGATTACACATAACATCCTGAATAAGGTAACTAGAATTGACTTTAGAACTATTCCAATCGATTTGGGCTATTTCAAGAAAAGTGGGCCAGCCATGGTGGGCCAACTTCACTTCGGTAGATAAAAGATGAAATATGACAAAATTCATTATATTATGTGAACTATTTTTAATGGAAACAGCAAAATTACAAAATTCATTATTAACCCTTAGAAGGCAGCTAGTTTTTGCTTATTATCTAGCACTTGGGCTAAGATTTGTGTTTTGGAGTGTTCGGACACAGATAGTGAAATTTTATGGCGATCATTATTGTGGAACATTTTAACCACGGCCCCCGTCATTTTGGAGCAGTTTTTTTCGAGATTTCAAAAAAAAAAGTAAAAATTATTGTAATACGTGACAGTTAGAGCGTTAATTTGCTCCACAAAAATGTTTATCTGAATCTTTTCTATAAAACTTCTGAATATTTTTTCTACCTCAGAAGTAAGGAACACACCATTTTGCATGGCGATATGTTGAAGGAAATTTCCGAGGGGCGGAAATTTTGACGCGCCCTATAAAAAATTCTGATCAGATCTAGCAAAACGCCGATACACGT
Organism: Phaonia tiefii; assembly: GCA_963931995.1. NCBI lineage: Eukaryota > Metazoa > Arthropoda > Insecta > Diptera > Muscidae > Phaonia > Phaonia tiefii. Next base: position 43,489,438 of record OZ008368.1, on the reverse strand, counting down.
ATATTTTTTTTTAGACCATTCTATGAGAATCCGTTGACAGAACCCCGTCATTTTTTTTTTTTTTTTTTGGTGTCGCACAGTGTAATTGGAATAAATATATTGTGACAGTTCCCAAATTTCAGAGTTGCCACTTGCACAAACAAAAAATCGCACTAAATTTAAAAAGTGCAATTTTACTGAGACGATCTACTAATAGAAATTGTTTCATTTATTCTTTTCTATTGGTAGGGCCCATTATTGACATTTATGCAAATAATGTAGCATCGTTCAAATGTTTTCCACGAGTTTCTTTACAGTACACCATTTGATCTACCCAATTATTCAGTACATTTTCGATTGTTTGGGCCGTCATCTCGTGAACGACAACGTCGATTTCATGTTTTAAGACCTGAATGAACACGGGCTTATTTACGTAATAGTTATCTTTCCAGCTCCCAGCAACAATAACCAAAGGGGACAGACAAATCGCAAAAGAAGCGATCAATGGACTTCCAAGTTTTGCTGGTTATGCGGTTTTTGCCATATTGTTATAATCTGTCCGTCATTTACTACTTTGGCGATGGTATTCTCCCCACTAGCTACAGCATGGGCGTGAATTCTTAACCCTTTAACCACCTCGAAAACAAACAACAATAAAAAAAACGAACTCCACATTGACTGACATTTTCACACACCCAATCACATCAAGCATAATTGAATATTTTATTTCTGGGATTGATTTTATTCCTGGTATTGCGATCGCTTGTAACGTTGACTGTGTGGCACGATGCGCCGTCCAGTTGAAACCATGTCATGGTCGCTCCAAAGTAGGTTAAAATAAGGAAAAAGAAGAACATAGCATGTTAATATTACCAAATGTTGGTTGTTATAAATCATGAAAAATTGCGAGTTACACCGACATGGTGGTAGAATAAGAGATATTAAGAAATGGAAAAAAAATGGTGCGTTACTTCCGGTTTGTATAAGAATCTGAGGAAGACGGAGCAAGTGGCTCCTGCAGAAAAAATCCCTGATTTGCTCGGCAAGGTTAAAGTCGTTTCATATTACTAAATTAAATAAATTAGCCCTCTACACGCTGAAAAATCTGCCGTTTCTTGTTGTATGCATGCAAATACAGGGTGATTCAGGAAGTTCCGGACAAATTTCTCCAGCGTCTTCCTTGGCTCATTTCATGAAGAAAAGTCCACTAGGACCATGTCCGAAAATGCAAGGGTGCGAAATGGCAGCGGGTTCAAAATTGTCGGATTGACGGTCGGAGGGTAGTAGGGTAAATTTGCTAACTTCTGAGCCAGTGGTCGGTGGGCCAGTGGTCGGTGGTGGGTCGGCCTGGTGAGTACCAGGCAAATATACCGATAAATATACAGTAAAAATACAGTTTTCAGATAAATTGAAAGGAGAAACTTTCAATTCGAAAAATTGTGCCGTTTGGAAAAAATTCAGCTAATAAACTGCACTAGAATTAAAAAGATTGGAAAAATTTTAAGAAAAATTGTGCTAAACGCAATTTGGTAACACTGCTGATCAGGGTACTTAGTTCACTTCGAGCCTTTTCTGTGAATTGACAACATTGCTTGGAACGCATAAGATACATACTGCACCATATCAGCTACAAGCGAACGGTATAATAGAAAGGTTTCGTAGGCAGCTTAAAACCACTCTTTGATTACATCATCTAATACGGTGAGATGGCCTGAATTGTTATCGTTCGTATTGTTAGGGCTGCGGACCTCAGTCAAAGCTGATTTAAAATGTTCACCAGTTGAGTTACTTTATGGGCAACCAGGAGTATCCGATACCAAGAGAATTGGTGGTAGAAAATGATTATCTTGTCCCTGTAGAGGAGACTTTACAGAGGTTAAGAGGCTATTTTTCGACGGTCAAATCAAAGGTAGTGTATCACAATGTCGACAAACATTATATTCCTAGACATTTTTCGATTTGTGAGTACTTTGATGTACTGGCTCATAATGTCACGGGCTTAAATTCGCCAATTGAAGGACCATTTCCTGTCATTAAAAGAAATGATAAGGTTTTCACAATTCAAAAGGGTAATTTAATTAAAACCTGTAACATAGATCTTGTGAAACCAGCATTTATATTAGATAATGAAGACACGCTAATGTACCCTCAACAAATACAAAACAAAATAGAACTGTTATATTCCGGATTAATTAACAAGTTGTTGTTCAGATTCCTTTAATGGACATTTTAATTTTTCTCGTTTATACTGGGAGGGGAGTACTGTAGGGTCCATCATTGTTGAATTGTTCTTTTCCTCCTAGCTTAAATACAAATATATTAAAAATATAGTATTTAAATTATTTTATGTTTCACATATGTATTGACAAAGATAGTTTGCAGTATTCAGTTTTCATATTCTGTACTGATAGCACGTATTTTGAATTTGTTAATAAAAAATTACATGAGGTGTCAGGGGACACCCGGTTGGAACGAAGTTCCTTTCGCTATATATTATGTACTAGTTAGTTCCAACACACCCAAGGCGCCTGTTGAAAAATACTGTAAATTAAATGGATCTTGTCTAGTGATAAATTTTTGTTAAGAAATTTTTTATTTATTGAATGTGTTTTTAAAAAAAAATATATTTTTAGGCCCCGTTTGTAAGAATATGTATTATATTTTCCCGAAAAGGTCCTTTCTTTGATGAGAGGTACTTCTGTTATTAAAATAAAAAAAAATGGTAGAACGAGCTGTGCACGTTCTAGTTTTACACTCACTGATTGGGTGCTACAGTTTTACACCGATTCCGAACGGTAGTTTGAGAAGCTTTTTCATGGCTAAATAGTCGACAGTGGTGTCGCCATCACTAAGCTAAGAAAAAGCCTAAGAGTATGATTTTTTCTTACAAAAAATACTTTTTTAAGAACAGGTACTTTTTAAAGAAGTGGTACTCTTTTTAGGCTAAGGTTATTTTTTTAAGAAAATTTACTTATTCAAAATTTATCTCAAGAAAATAAAAGAAAAGGTGGTACTTTATTTTTAAGAAATGGTACTTTTAAGCAAAGGAATTTTTGTAAGAAAATGTATTTTTTGTCAGAGAAGGTATTTTTTTTTTTTTTTGAAGAAAAGCTTTTTTTACGAAAGAACAGATACGATTTTAAGAGTAGGTACTTATCTCAAGAAAAGTTATTTTGTTTTCCAAAAAAGGTATTCTTTAAAGAAAATTTAGTTTTTTAAGAAGAGGCAATTTGTTGTAAGATAATGTACTTTTTTAAGAGAAGGTACTTATTTAAAATATTACGTTTTTTAAGAAAATGTACTTTTTGTAAGAAAATTTACTTTTTTAAGCAAAGGTACTTCTTTAAAAAGTTATTATTTTTGAAAACTTCTTTCACTTTGGCTTTTCAAAATTTACTTTTTATTCGGTTCAAACTACAATATCTAATAAACAGGCTCCACCTAGAAAATTTGTGTCTGGACACAAACCAAAAGTACGAGTGTAAGAGTGCTGCCAAATGTAATTCCATGCTGATGGTTGTGTTGCATGGATTTGCCAGTCTTACACTTTGGCTTTTCTAAGTTTACTTTTCATTGGGTTCAAAACTACTATATGTAATACACAAGCTCCACCTAGAAAACTTTCCTTTAAACCAAACTAAAAGTACCCAATATAGTTGATAATAATGGGTTGTAATAAAGTAGTTAAAAAATGCAGCAGACAGTTGTCTGCTGGCTGTGTCAGAGACACGGCCATTAAGTTTAACGTAGAATACGCCATCCGATAAGACAGAAAACATATATAACAATAAATGATAAATAACATAAGCAAATGCATTTATTTATTTGATAGTTACTTTTGATAATATACATAAGCTTATGGTAGGAAAAATAGGATAAATATGTTTTTAAATTAAAAGAGTAAGGATAAATGATAAATAACAGACGCAAATCAATTAGATTTATATTTTTTATAATTATATAATCATGTTAAATTCAAATTCACATTTAACATTTTGTTTCACTTAAATACATAGGTAAATATACGAAATTTCAATATTTCATCAATCAAAACAACAGCCGAAGGTTTGTGTCCACACTGAAACAGCAGCATAGATTGTGTTCACGCTACAAACTCAAACACTCAACCAAACCCCACACATATGTTTGAGTATATGTGTTTAAAAAATTTTGATTTGAGAAATTTAAATATTAGGAAGATACCAACCAATATGAAATGTATATCAAACGAAAGATAACATCTTCATTTACCTACAAAAAAAAATGTAAAAAAGTTATCTCGCCGTTTCCTCATAATCAATGAAACAAAGATTACAAACATAACAATCTGACATGACTCCCTATACCGTAAGGTAAGACGTATTCTACGCCAAAATGTATGAATTAATTTTTTCATATATTTTTTATAATTATATATCCATGTTAAATTCAAATTCACATTTAACATTTTGTTTCACTTAAATACATAGGTAAATATACGAAATTTCAATATTTCATCAATCAAAACAACAGCCGAAGGTTTGTGTCCACACTGAAACAGCAGCATAGATTGTGTTCACGCTACAAACTCAAACACTCAACCAAACACCACACATATGTTTGAGTGTATGTGTTTAAACAATTTTCATTTGAGAAATTTAAATATTAGGAAGATACCAACCAATATGAAATGTATATCAAACGAAAGATAACATCTTCATTTACCTACAAAAAAAAATGTAAAAAAGTTATCTCGCCGTTTCCTCATAATCAATGAAACAAAGATTACAAACATAACAATCTGACATGACTCCCTATACCGTAAGGTAAGACGTATTCTACGCCAAAATGTATGAATTAATTTTTTCATATATTTTTTATAATTATATATCCATGTTAAATTCAAATTCACATTTAACATTTTGTTTCACTTAAATACATAGGTAAATATACGAAATTTCAATATTTCATCAATCAAAACAACAGCCGAAGGTTTGTGTCCACACTGAAACAGCAGCATAGATTGTGTTCACGCTACAAACTCAAACACTCAACCAAACACCACACATATGTTTGAGTGTATGTGTTTAAACAATTTTCATTTGAGAAATTTAAATATTAGGAAGATATCAACCAATATGAAATGTATATCAAACGAAAGATAACATCTTCATTTACCTACAAAAAAATTTTAAAAAAAGTTATCTCGCCGTTTCCTCATAATCAATGAAATAAAGATTACAACAATAACAATCTGACATGACTCCCTATACCGTAAGGTAAGACGTATTTTACGCCAAAAAAAAAGCTGTTTAAAATTTTTTCATTTAGCCCCCATCCCGCAATGTGCGATAAGGAACTTCGTTCCAAAATAGATTTTTATAAAATATAATTCGTGCTCTACATAAACTATAATCAATACATCGATTTTAATGGCACGAATGCCTTATTGTTATCCCGAACCATAATTTTATCAAATGATTATAAAGGGTGAAACGTCGCATGGATTGGTATAGCTTTGGGATACACGTAAAACAAGTGCACAGAATGTGCCATTATAGGCAGAATTTGAAGAGGACTTCGCCAAAATTAGGCAAATTCAACGAATTTTATGATCCCAAACCATAGATTTATCAAATAGTGACATCAGTTAAAAATATGCAGTGTTTGCAAATGCCAAAGTCAGGTCACAGTGTTAGGCCTTCACTTGTTGTAATGCCATACACAGACATGTTATCTACGGTTGGAAAGGTAAACTCTTCTTCTATAAAACTGTATTTAGAAATTTCTTGAAAAATGTTGGGAAAAATATGAAACAAAACTCAAAATAAATAATTTTGGAAAAATATTTTAAACATTTGATTTAACATATACAGTGTGATTCAGGAAGTTTCCGGCTCAATTTCATGAAGAAAAGTCCACTAGGACCATGTCCGAAAATGTAAGGGTGCAAAATGGCCGGTCGGTTTTTGGGCTTGTTGGAAAGGTCTTTAAGAGGCCTTTCAGAATCAGTAAAAAAAATTGGAAAAAAGTCAAATCGCCGAGATACAGAGCTTTCGGAAAAAATGGAAAAAAAAAACATTCACCTAACCTCAATTATCTTTTTCTCATCTTTCCTGTTGAAAGATAGCCATACCTCTTACCTTTCCAAAATGACCTAAACAAAGCCCAGAGGTCTTACCGTTCCAAAGTTATTACCATTTTACTGAAATCCAAAAATGTTTGTTTTTGTTTGTGGAAGCGAAATAACAACACGCATTTATTTGTTTTTATACCCTCCACTGTAAGTGATAGAGGGTACATATCAGTTTGTCATTCTGATTGTAACATATAGAAATAAGGCTTTGCGACCCCATAAAGTAAATATATTCTTGATCCTTATAACAACCGGAGTCGATATAGCCATGTCCGTCTGTCCGTCTGTTGAAAACATTCTCACGACTTCAATCGGCGACAACGCGGTTTGGTTTTTGGCCAGAATGTTCCACGTATTCCTGAGCAGTTTGGTGTTGAAAATCAGGGAAATTGGTCCATTGGGAAAAATTTTATGATTGGAAACGTAAAAGAACTCATAAAATGTTCACATTAATTTTTGTAGTTTTATACTAAACTACTCCTTTTGCCGTGTGGTGAATTTCCATGTTGAAAATCTTTGTTCTTCTTTATAATAGGTAAGTACTTGAGAATGTTTAGATGTACTTTCATGTTTTCATACATTTATATGAATTTTGTCACACTTCGTCTAAGGTCGCTGTGGCCTGATGGGTAAAGGGTTGCGCGTTGGAGTCTGAGGGTCGTTGGTTCAACTCTCGTCCCAGCTTGTTTTTTTTTAACAGTTCTTCAAAAAATGCTTTTTTATTTTTAAAAAATGTTTTTTTATTTTACTTGTGAACAAGTAACTTATTTTTATTTTTTTTAAAAAAGTAAATTTTCTTAAAAAAAAGTACATTTCTTAAGTACATTTCAAAGTACATTAAGTACATTTCTTAAGTACATTTCATTAAGTACATTTCTTAAGTACATTTCTTAAGTACATTTCTAAAGTACATTTCTTAAGTACATTTCTTAAGTACATTTCTTCTTAAGTACATTTCTTAAGTACATTTCTTCTTAAGTACATTTCTTCTTAAGTACATTTCTTCTTAAGTACTTAAGAAAGAAATGTTCATAAATGTACATTTCTTAAGTACATTTCTTAAGTACATTTCAAAGTACATTTCAAAGTACATTTCAAAGTACATTTTCTTAAGTACATTTTCAATGTGAGCATTTGAGCATTGTGAGCAATGCATTTTTGAGGATTGTGAGCATTTGTGAGCATCCTGCATTTGTGAGCATCCTGCATTTGTGAGCATTTGTGAACAAGTAATTGCATTTGTGAACAAGTAACTTATTTTTATTTTTTTTTAAAAAGTACATTTTCTTAAAAAAGGTCCTTTTTAAAATTTAATATTTTGCTGGTTAACACTAAGGTGGAGGGTATCAATGATTCGGCACAGCCGAATTTAACACTTTTACTTGCTAATTTAACGTTTAAGATTTTATTTTCCAGTCCATTTTCCAGTCCATTCATCGGTGCCTAAAAAAGTAAGTAGTATTTATAGGTATTCATTGTGTCTACGAACGCAAAAAGTACAAGTGGTTTTTGTCCGGTTTTGTAAAAGTGAATAACGACAAAAAAGTAAAAGTATACACTAATCTCTGCTGCAGCAACAGTTTCGAGTACGTTGTGTTTTGAATTAGTAAAAATGACAACTTATTCAAACGAAGAATTAGCAGGCATTCATTACATGTATGGATTCTGCGCGGGTAATGCAAGAGCTGCTTGCTGCGCATGAATATGCATTACGCTTTCCTAATCGACGACCACCAAACCGAACAACATTCAGTGAGACGCACCGCCGATTTCGTGAAGGTACGTTGTTTACACAAATGTAGCGTCCCGGAAATGAACAACACGACGTTTTGCAGTTGAAGAGTTAATTTTGGATACGATAGACGAGAACCCAACGACAAGCACAAGACGAATCGCGGTCCAAGTTGGTGTGGCACAATCAAAAATATGGCGCATCCATCACAAAGGAAAAAAATTACAGCAGACAGTTGCCCGAGGCCTTCGGCCACGGACTGTCCCTGCCGGCTGTGTCAGAGACACAGCCATTAAGTTTAACGTAGAATACGCCATCCGATAAGACAGAAAACATATATAACAATAAATTCATTTGCTTATATTATTTATCATTTATTGTTATATACATATGTTTTCTGTCTTATCGGATGGCGTATTCTACGTTAAACTTAATGGCCGTGTCTTTGACACAGCCTGCAGGGACAGTCCGTGGCCAAAGGCCTCGGACAACTGTCTGCTGTAATTTTTATATTTACCAACGGCATTTGATTCAAGTCCGTTTAAAAAAAAATATTATGTTCAATTTTTTTAAACTTAATTTAATTTATGTATTTTAATTAATATTTTTATTGAAATAAGTTCTGCGAATGTTGAGAGGGCCGCCCTAATATTAAAAAAGGTTTACCTTATCGAGTCTTCGCATTAGCATTCGAGCGTTGTGTGAAAGCTTTACGCTTTACAATTCAAAATTAATGTTACAACAGCTTTATTGAAGCTTTCGCAAAAAGCTTTATTACGTTAGCTTACTGTTTGTTTCACTTTTTACTAGATACATGTTGCCAAGCAACATTAGCTTGCTGTTCGTTTCACTTTTTACTAGATACATGTTCCTAAGCAATGTTGAGCAACCAAAAACACTCAACCAAACACCACACATATGTTTGAGTGTATGTGTTTAAACAATTTTCATTTGAGAAATTAAAATACTAGAAATATATCAACCTATATGAAATGTATATCAAACGAAAGATAACATCTTCATTTACCTACAAAAAAAATTTTAAAAAAATTCATCTAGCCGTTTCCTCAAATTCAATGAAATAAAGATTCCAACAATAAAAACCTGACATGACTCCTCATACCGTAAGGTAAGACGTATTCTACGTCAAAAACATCCATTCCATTTCACACCAGTTCAAGAACTCTTGGCGGCCGATTTGCCACTACACGTCAACTTTTGCCGTGAGATGTTGCAACGTGATGTCCACGCATTTATGTTTTTACGTTCGATTGTGTGGACCGACGAAGCGCAATTCACCAGAGACGGCATAACTAATTTCCATAATTTGCACGAATGGGCCCATGACAATCCCCACAACAAGAAAGAAACAGCATTTCAACATCGATTTGTCGTCAACGTTTGGGCTGGCAACATCGACAACACCTTGATTGGGCCAAAAGTACTTCCGCCCAGGTTAAATTCCCAAAATTATTTCGCTTTTTTGCAAGAAGTCATGCCAGAAATCCTAGAGGAAGTACTTCTAACAAGATGGTGCTCCAGCGCATTACGGGATTATTGTGCGGGATTGGCTTAACACCAATTTCCCTTGACGTTGGATTGGACAAGCTGGACCAATCGCCTGGCCACCACGATATCCAGATCTCACATCACTTGATTTCTTTTTGTGGGGCTAAGTGAAAGATTGTGTGTATTCTGTGCAGATGCACAATCGTGTGCAGATGCTTGCACGCATTGAGGAAGCTGCGGTGAAAGTTCGTGAAAAGATGAGTGAACTAATCGTGGCGGATGTGCTTCGCAAACGGCTGCAATTGTGTTTAGTAGAAAATGGGAACCACATTGAAAACTTCCTTTAGCATCAAATGTTTTTTTTCCCTTATGTGTTGAGTTACAAAACGTGTTAAACGTGTTAATTTACAAAAACAAATAAATGTGTGCTGTTATTTCGCTTCCAAAAACAAAAACAAACATTTTTGCATTTCAGTAAAATGGTCATAACTTTGGAACGGTAAGACCTCTGGACTTCGTTTAGGTCATTTTGGAAAGGTAAGAGGTATGGCTATCAAAAAACATAAGTTACCTGCCATCTGGCTGAGCAAATTGAGGTTATGTGCATTTTTTTTCCATTTTTCCAAAGCTCTGTATCTCGGCGATTTGACGTTTTTCTACTTTTTCTGAAAGGCCTCTTAAAGACCTTTCCAACAATATCTTAATCTTAATAATCTCACTAATATCTTAATACGATATAAACAAATGCACGGCCATTTAAACACAATTAAGATTTTTCCAAATAGTAAAAAAAAACTTACCGATTTTTAATCCCAAACAAATACTCTATGAAAATTAGACTCTTTATTCATATTAGGCTCTCCTCAGCTCATTTATACGTAGGATCGATTTCCTTTTTAGCGTGTATTTCAGAACATTTTAGTCTGCAATAAAAATTAAAAACAAATGTACGAAAAACCCCCGAGCGAAATGTTTGGCAAACATCGAAAGTGATAATTTTTTTTTAGAAATTGCAAATTTTAAGTGAATGCTGACTGCAGGGTGCATTTCCAAATAATAATAATTTTAAATTAAATATATATGTCAAAGTCTTGTCTTGCAGAAAAATTTTAAAATTTGTATAATTTCTTGGAAAAAACTAAAAAAAAAATACTGAATGAATCATGGTACCTTTTCGGGAAATATTGTGTTTTTTACAAGTTGAAAAACCCCCAAATTTAAGAAGTTTTGCAGTGTGTTCTTTATTGAAGTGCTCCCAATTTAGTGGTGTTTTCGCAAATTTCCGTTGCCGTCAAATAGCCGAGTTATTAACAAAAAAACTGAAAAATGTCAAGGTTAAAATTGACAATATCAAATTTGATTGAGAATATCTTAATAACGGTACAAGATATTCCCGCACACTTGCCATAGTTTTTTTTTTTTTTTTATCTTGCATAGTAGATTTTCCAAAGAACAAATCTTTGTAATCGGCCTATAAGTGTAGATGTAGCAGGCTTTGAAATTTTCAACAGCACCCAAGTGGTCAACTTTCACACCCTGTAGCATCAACTGTGATGACACACGGTACCTCAGAATGCAATATTCTAAATGACTGGCTCCTCCTCTACAAATGTCTAGTACTTTCAAAAATAACCAGAACAACAGTTTAAAAGTCTATCAATCGGCCCCACTGTACGTCGCGACGGTCAGGATTGCTATGTCATCTATTATAGTCGTGATTGTAACTCCAAAGTTCATCGTCGTTGGTGTCATAAATTTAATTTACAAGAACTTAGAACCAGCATCTAACATTGGTAACACTGATCCCATTAAATGATTAATTTGTACACGCACTCGAAAACTTGGGTCACTGCTAGAGTTTCGAAAAAACCAGCACTTTTTAACACCCGGTTTCGGTTTGTTCGGAAACTCAATTTTTCAAGAAACCGGTTTTCGGTTTTTAATTTTTATAAAAACCGGTAGAATCATTACTTGTTCTTTAAATTAAATTACGCATGTATCATTTGTTTAGCGACGATTGCATATATTTATTCGTGTTTAAAACTCAACATTTCACAACTCTATTTAAATATGAAAACTAGGTTTTTATTTTCAACAAAAATTTATACTCGTATCATATTTAGAGTGTTACAAAAATTGGCATTTTCGAATAACCGGTTTTCGGTTATTCGAGAAATCACTTTTTCGAAAAACCGATTTTCGGTTTCACAGAATTGAAAAAACCGGTGAAACCGGATAATTTTTGGTTTTAATTACGGTTCTTTTTCGGTTCGATATGGAACTGTTTCGTACGGAAAACAATACTTGAAAATGTTTGTACAAAAATTAGTACAAAATAACAAATCTTGTCCTGCTTCGTCAGATTTTAATATTTTTAAATTCTCCGTTAAAATCAGATCGGTTAACTCAATTCAATTCAATTCAATTGAATTCAATTCAATTCAATTCAATTCAGTCCAGCTCAATTAAATTCAATTCAACTCAATTTAATTCAATTCAATTCAAACCTATTCAATTCAATTCAATTCAATTAAATTCAATACACCTCAATTCAATTTTACTTAATTTAATTCAATTCAATTCAATTCAATTCAATTCAATTCAATTCAATTCAATTCAATTCAATTCAATTCAATTCAATTCAATTCAATCCAATTCAATTCAATTCAATTCAATTTAATTCAATTCAATTCAATTCAATTCAATTCAACTCAATTCAATTCAATTCAATTCCATTCAATTCAATTTAATTTAATTCAATTCAATTCAATTCAATTCAATTCAATTAAATTCAATTCAGTCCAGCTCAATTAAATTCAATTCAACTCAATTTAATTCAATTCAATTCAAACCTATTCAATTCAATTCAATTCAATTGAATTCAATTCAACTCAATTCAATTTAATTTAATTTAATTTAATTTAATTTAATTTAATTTAATTTAATTTAATTTAATTTAATTTAATTTAATTTAATTTAATTTAATTTAATTTAATTTAATTTAATTTAATTTAATTTAATTTAATTTAATTTAATTTAATTTAATTTAATTTAATTTAATTTAATTTAATTCAATTCAATTCAATTCAATTCAATTCAATTCAATCCAATTCAATTCAATTCAATTCAATTTAATTCAATTCAATTCAAGTCAATTCAATTCCATACAATTCAATTCAATCCAATTCAATTCAATTTAATTAAATTCAATTCAGTCCAGCTCAATTAAATTCAATTCAACTCAATTCAATTTAATTTAATTTAATTCAATTCAATTCAATTCAATTCAGTCCAGCTCAATTAAATTCAATTCAACTCAATTCAATTTAATTTAATTTAATTTAATTCAATTCAATTCAGTTCAATTCAATTCAATTCAATTCAATTCAATTCAATCCAATTCAATTCAATTCAATTCAATTCAATTTAATTCAATTCAATTCAAACCTATTCAATTCAATTCAATTCAATTGAATTCAATTCAACTCAATTCAATTTAATTTATATTAATTAAATTCAATTCAATTCAATTCAATTCAATTCAATTCAATTCAATACAATTCAATTCACTTCAATTCAATTCAATTCAATTCAATTCAATCCAATTCAATTCAATTCAATTCAATTTAATTCAATTCAATTCAATTCAATTCAACTCAATTCAATTCAATTCCATTCAATTCAATTCCATTCCATTCAATTCAATTCAATTCTATTCAATTCAATTCAATTAAATTCAATTCAGTCCAGCTCAATTAAATTCAATTCAACTCAATTTAATTCAATTCAATTCCATTCAATTCAATTCAATTCAATTCAGTCCAGCTCAATCAAATTCAATTCAACTCAATTTAATTCAATTCAATTCAATTCCATTCAATTCAATTCAATTCAATTCAATTCAATTCAATTCAATTAAATTCAATTCAATTCAATTCAATTCAATTTAATTCAATTCAATTCAACTCAATTCAATTCAATTCAATTCAATTCAATTCAATTCAATTCCATTCAATTCAATTCAATTCAATTCAATCCAATTCAATTCAATTCAATTTAATTCAATTCAATTCAATTCAATTCAATTCAACTCAATTCAATTCAATTCCATTCAATTCAATTCAATTCAATTCAATTCCATTCCATTCAATTCAATTCCATTCAATTCAATTCAACTCAATTCAATTCAATTCAATTCCATTCAATTCAATTAAATTCCATTCCATTCCATTCAATTCAATTCAATTCAATTCAATTCAATTCAATTCCATTCAATTCAATTCAATTCCATTCAATTCAATTTAATTCAATTCAATTCAATTCAACTCAATTCAATTCAATTCAATTCAATTCAATTCAATTCCATTCAATTCAATTCCATTCAATTCAATTTAATTCAATTCAATTCAACTCAATTCAATTCAATTCCATTCAATTCAATTCAATTCAATTCAATTCAATTCAATTCAATTAAATTCAATTCAATTCAATTCAATTCAATTCAATTTAATTCAATTCAATTCAACTCAATTCAATTCAATTCAATTCAATTCAATTCCATTCAATTCAATTCAATTCAATTCAATTCAATTCAATTCCATTCAATTCAATTCCATTCAATTCAATTTAATTCAATTCAACTCAATTCAATTCAATTCAATTCCATTCAATTCAATTCAATTCAATTCAATTTAATTCAATTCAATTCAATTCAATTCAATTAAATTCAATTCAATTCAATTCAATTCAATTCAGTTCGAACCTTCGTTGCGAACGGACGTGCTTTTTTTAGTTGCGCATATAAATCGTTCTGTGAGAGTAAAAAGTCGCGATATGTCAACAATGCAAAATACAAGTTGTTCTCAGTGCTTACAGGTGTTAACCAGCAAGCATATGAAATGCAGTGTGTGCAGTGATTGCTTTCATTTTTCACCTTGCTGCTCCATACAACAAACAACCTACAACGGTATGAACGCAGAGAAAAAGGCTACATGGAAATGTAATAAATGTAGAGAGCGTAAAAACTCTGCATACCATGTAGTTGTAGCCGATCCTGGTGCACATAAGCAAAAAAGGAACGAAGATGATGAGGATTATGATGACGTTTTCGACGATAACAACAAAAGGTATAAGGAACATCGTTCAGCAGCAGAACTACCACAACAACAAATACCAAACTCTATGGCAGAATTAAACCAAACGATGAAGACGTTGATGCAAAACATGTCAGAAATGACAAAACAACTCACATCGATTAGCAACACATTACAAAGTCAACAAAATACACTAGCACAAATAAACGAGAATGTCTCCAATCTCAGTAGTCAGGTTATTGAACTACAAAATCAAAACAAAGAAAAAGACAAAAAAATTACTGAAATGGACTCCAAGATAAACAAACTAGTACAAAAATTACTCGAAAAAAGTGTCGAAATAAAGAACGTAACAAGTGAGAGTCTGAGTGCGAATGACGTTGTTAAAAAGATAGCAACAACGGTTAATGTGAACATAAGTGACAATGATATTGAAAGTGCATTTCGCACAAAACGAAACAACAAAATATTCGTTGAGTTTAGCTCTCTCCGTGTAAAGAGGGAACTAATGGACAACATAAAAAAACACAAAAAAGGAGGCGCGGATATAAGCATAAACGACGATAACGAAAGCATCAACAACAACAACATTTACATTAACGATCAGCTGACCTTCTACAATCGCCGGTTGTTATGGTTGACCAAAACAAAGGCAAAAGAGGTCAATTGGAAATTTGTATGGTTGCGAAATGGTGGTGTATGCGCGAGAAAGGATGAGAAATCTAATTACATCAATATAAATAATGAATCTGATATTGATCTTATTTGTTAACAAGGAAAGAAGTATGAAAAGCGCGAAAAATCTAATAAATATATTAAAAAATAAAACAGAGAAAAGTTAAAAGTTAATAAATCAGATTAAAAATTTAGAAAAGAAATAGACACAGAAAGTGCCACAACAAAACACAATAAAATAAGAAGTTGTAACATTTAAATAACGAATACTATAAAATAAAGAAAAAAGAATTAGTACATATATTCAAACAATAAACATCTACAAACACACTGCCTGAAATTACAAAATTATAAAGTGAATTACTGAATTTTTGAATTGAATTATTTCATGGGTTTTAAGTTTAATTTTAACTAATAATAAAAGAAAATAATTTTATAAAATGTGTTTGGCCAACCAAACAATACACAATTTTGGCGAAATTGATAAAAATTGGCTAAACAGTCCCCTAACATTCATACATATGAACATACGATCTCTAAGAAAAAACTTCAACGTTCTATTATCGCAAATATACCCAATAATAAATAAAACACGGCTTATAATTCTTACTGAAACTAACATTCAAAACGAAGAAAACCAACTTTACCAAATTGTGGGATTCAAGGCAATTTTTCTAAACAGAGAAGGCAGAGGAGGAGGAATTGCAATTTACATACAAGAAGACATACTATATGAGCATATTCAAATTACCAAAACATCTATGGAAATAACAAAAATAGATATTAAAATAAACAACAGAAGTATTGCAGTCATACCAGTTTATCGCCCACCAAATCAGAACATAAATACATTTGTTTTCGAGTTAGAACAAGAACTCAGTAAAATAGCAAGTAAACAAAGCATAATACTGGTAGGTGACATGAACATAGATTTACACAAAACCAATACAGCAACAACAACAACTTATTTGGAGATGCTAGCATCAAACGGCCTGCAATGCATGGTGACTGCAACGACGAGAGAAGACGTAAACAATAACACAAACACGTGTATTGACCATTTCTTCGCTCGTTGTAATGAGACAAAAACACAAGCAAGTGCGGTAGTAATCACAACAACAATATCGGATCACTTCACTGTTTTTGGGTGTGTACAAAACAAAGACAGCACAAAGAATAACACAAAAAACTCAGCACAGTGTGACGAAACCGAATATATTGATAATAAAAAAGTAAGCCAATTAGTAAATAACACAAACTGGGAAGAGATAATAAATCGTTCAGAAAATGCTAACCAATTGTTTAATAATGTATGTAAAGTTTTTGAAGAAATTTATGCTAAATCAAAACAAAACCAAATCAGGATAAAAAAGCGAAATGATTACCCTTGGTTGAATGAAGAACTACTTAAATGCTGTGAAATACGTGATAAACTTTACAAAAAATGGGTAAAAAATAAAAATAACAAACACAACGAAAACGTATACAAAAAATTTAACAATAGTTTAAATAAAAAGATTATTTTTGCAAGAAATGCTTATAATTTTCGGGAATTCGTCAAAAATAGAAAAAACATACGGGTTACATGGCAAATAATTGGCAGAATCATAGGAAATAAAACAGAGAACATTGACAGAACAATAAAGAAAAACTTCTGTAACGAAACAGTCAAAGAAATAGCTTCTAATTTTGCTTTAAAATTCAATTCCAATGTACAAAACATACTGCACAATTGTACAACAATTACATTACCCGAGACATATACAAGCACACCGAACTCGATGTTTATGACTCAAGGAACAGAGCAGGAAATTTTCAATATATTGGCAAGCCTTAATCGCAGAAAAAGTGCAGGAGCGGATGGAATCCGATCAATTGATCTCAAGAAAAATGCTAGACTCCTAACACCAACCATAACCAAATTAATTAATAGTACCTTTGAAGGATCCACAATACCACAAACTCTGAAAACCTCAATAATTCGTCCAATTTACAAAAGTGGCAAAAAATCGGATTATAACAATTATCGACCAATATCTATACTTTCAGCTGTGGAAAAAGTTCTAGAGGAAATAGTGGTGAGGAGGCTAAATGACTTTCTCTCCAAATACAATATTATAAACAAGCAACAATTCGGGTTTCAGAAAGGCAAAAACATAAACCAGTTGTTAGGTTTATTCGCCAATCATGTTAATGAACGGCTAGACAAAAACCAGCATTGTTTAGGCCTGTTTATTGATTTCAGCAAAGCTTTTGATACACTGTCTCATAGTAAACTGATAGAAGTGCTTGAAAATACTGGAATTAGAGGAAAATGCATAGAGTGGTTCAAAAATTATCTTAATTGCCGAAATTACAAAGTTAAAATTGAAAACACAACGAGCCAAAGTATGCCAACCACACACGGTGTCCCTCAAGGATCTAAGCTTGGACCAATCTTGTATATATTATACGCCAATGATATGATGAAAGCTCTCAAAAACAGCACTGCATATGCCTATGCAGAAGACACTGCTATCATTGTATCCAACGAATGCATCGATACGGCAATTGAAACATTGCAATCAGAACTGAATAAGTTAACCCGATGGTGCCTTATTATCAACGCATCCAAGACAAAACTTATGCATTTTAGACCGCGTCATTTGCCACAAACAAATAAAACTTTAATATTCCACGACAACAACTGCCTGCATAAATCATATGAAGTTCAAAGCAGAAAAACTGTACCAGATTCATGCTCGACAAAAATTGAACTTGTCCAAACGTACAAGTATTTAGGAGTTCATCTAGATGCACATTTTAAATGGAAACCACATATAGAATACTTGAAGAAGAAGCTAAATAAAGCATCGTTCGCTCTATACCATCTTAGCAATTGTGCTCCTTCTCGTATAACAAGACAAATGTACTACTCATTAGTTGAATCCAGCCTACGGCATGGGGTAACTGCATTTGGTAGTTCAAAACAATACAAAAATCTACAGAAAACACAAACTCGCCTATTAAAAATTCTACTCAGACACGACCAAAAAAAATACACTCAAAATCAAATTATTCAAAACAATACGAACATTACACAACCAAACACATATCAAACGAATGAAATAAATAAATTTCAAAACAACACATACATTACTCATCCAAATAGAAATGAAACTAATTTTCGTATAAACTCACAAAGCTCAAACAATTTAAATAAAACTCTTAAAATACTGAATTTACAAAGTATCTTTAACATAACAACAATAACTGAGTTCTATAATAACCCCACATTGCTACAACGAATTAGCCACAGACACAGCACCAGAAGAAGAGAACAAGGACGTTTCGTAATTCCAGCATTCCGAACAGACTATGGGAAAATCTCGCTAGCCAGAACACTGCCATCAATCATGAATGCAATGCCAACATATGTTTTAGATATTCAAAATAAAACAAGTAGAAAAAAACTCATTAAAAATTATTTATTACTTAATCAAAAATAAATATATTATAACCTATATTATATTATATTACAACTTATAAATGCAGAACTGAATATACATTGTAAATATTAAAATTTGTCAATTTTTATAGCAATTACACCCGCAGACAAGCCAAAAGCTTCGTGGGGTTTGAATTTTTCAAATTGTCAAAAGTAATGTTTATAATAAAATTTAAAAAAAAAAAAAAGAAAAAAAAAAAAAAAATTCAATTCAATTCAATTAAATTCAATTCAATTCAATTCAATTCAATTTAATTCAATTCAATTCAATTCAATTCAACTCAATTCAATTCAATTCAATTCAATTCAGTTCAATTCAATTCAATTCAATTCCATTCAATTCAATCCAATTCAATTCAATTCAATTCAATTCAATTCAATTCAACTCAATTCAATTCAATTCAATTCAATTCAACTCAATTCAATTCAATTCAATTCAATTCCATTCAATTCAATTCAATTCAATTCAATTCCATTCCATTCAATTCAATTCAATTCAACTCAATTCAATTCAATTCAATTCAGTTCAATTCAATTCAATTCAATTCCATTCAATTCAATTCAATTCAATTCAATTAAATTCCATTCAATTCAATTCAATTCAATTCAATTCAATTCAACTCAATTCAATTCAATTCAATTCAGTTCAATTCAATTCAATTCAATTCAATTCAATTCAATTCAATTCAATCCAATTCAATTCAATTCAATTCAATTCAACTCAATTCAATTCAATTCAATTCAATTCAATTCCATTCAATTCAATTCAATTCAATTCCATTCCATTCAATTCAATTCAATTCAATTCAATTAAATTCCATTCAATTCAATTCAATTCAATTCAATTCAACTCAATTCAATTCAATTCAATTCAGTTCAATTCAATTCAATTCAATTCCATTCAATTCAATTCAATTCAATTCAATTCAATCCAATTCAATTCAATTCAATTCAATTCAATTCAATTCAACTCAATTCAATTCAATTCAATTCCATTCAATTCAATTCAATTCAATTCCATTCCATTCAATTCAATTCAATTCAATTCAATTAAATTCAATTCAGTCCAGCTCAATTAAATTCAATTCAACTCAATTTAATTCAATTCAATTCAACTCAATTCAATTCAATTCCATTCAATTCAATTCAATTCAATTTTTGTTCACATTAAGATAAACATTAACTAACACTATGACAATACAAGTTCGCAAAAGTGAGTTGTCAGGATCTAAATCCAAACGGACACACAGCCACGCACATATTCTTGGAATATCCTGTATGACTATTATTGAACATTTAGCTTAATTTATACACACTTGATTAAACATATTAAGGTAATATTAATTTAAGCCCTAAGACAATGTCAGTATTGCATGACACAATATCATTCATATCATTGAGTTCAATAGAGCTTATAAGGGATTCCAACTCTTATTACTAGGACTTCCATCAGTTTCCTACTTGAGTAGGCAGTTATACACATGAATATATTTAAGAGCACATACGTTATCATGGCAGAAGAAGCATTTTGTAGTTATTGTAATGGGTTCATTGTTGATATTCTGAGTCTGAGTGAATTAAAATTAATGAATTCCTAATGTTGAGAATTAGATTATTATTGTATTATAATCAAGTTCAATAGTGTTTTTGAGAGGCCATTTCGATGTTGGCTAAGTGGATGATTGATAAGAAATTAATTGTTCACAGGCGACTTAATGACTACAGGCAAACAGACACGCATGTGAATTCTAAATGAAGTAGCAGTAGATTGCGAAAAAAATATTATTTTAATTAATTGGTTAAATAGGAAGGTGCAGGATCAAGTAGATATATAGAAAATAATGATGAGAGTTATTCGTATGATTGAAATGCATGTTGGATTAAAATGAACTGCATATCCGTCTTATTCAAAAACAACAAAATATCTGTGCGTAGAAGTACTAGGGTAGGCAATTGCCTAGGGAGCCGGCAGCGGCTAGAGCCCACGCACCGACAGAAAAAAGTAATACTTTTCATCGAGAAAAAAATTTAATTTGAAAATTTGTATCCTCAATGATAATGTAATTGACTTGTTTATTTTCCTTTTACATAGTCATGTTTCAAATTATTATAGAATGGTATTCGATTATTTCGCGACGAGTTTAACGCCGACTAATCAGACGAGGGTACGGCAAACAAAAGCAAAAACAGCTATTTTAACAGTAAGCGCTTCACACATGGGACTGTCCTTGGATGTGGAAAGTTTCTGATAGCCATTCATTTGGGAGTGGACAGAAATGATTCCTTCATTGGGCAGTCCAAGCAGCTCACTACTTCCACGCAATATGTCCTGGGCAATGGCTTTTCTGAAACCTCCGTTAGCTAGCTAGAGTGAGAAGGCGAAACAAATGAGCATCAAATCAGGTTTAGTAGGTGACTGATGTCACTGAAGCTCATTAAACAATCGGGCATATTCTTTTGTCCTTTAGAAGGCCAAAAGAAACCAAAAGAAGAAAATCCAGGTTCGACATATTGCATCCTGGTCAGCGTCAAATATCCTGGCAGTAGGTAAAATGAAAAAACCTGGTGGACTGGGATTGCCTCACGCCACCGTTCACAATTGCAACCGAAAAAGAAAACATAAACGACCCCTATTTGTTGACGACCCCCGCAAACGTTATAAGGACCACGATTTATGGGTATGCACTTGTAATGCAAGAACTCTATATAGATCCAGTGCAAGTTTCCAATTGGCAGATGCACTCGAAAGTTATAAGGCTGACATTACCTCAATCCAGGAAATGCGATGGACAGAACGTGACTGCACAAGGGGAATAAATTGCGACAAAGACTACAGTTGCCATGAGAAAAAAACTGAATTTGGTTGCGGATTTGTAGTTGGCAAAAGACTGCGACATCAAGTCTCTAGGTTCAATCCTGTGAGTGAACGTTATATTTATATATTTCCCTAATTTGTGTGCATGCTCCGACAGAGTGGGAAGATGATGATGCCAAGAACATATTCTATGAGCGCCTAGATCGCTGCCCTGGCCATGACATTAAGGACCTAATCGTGTAAGTCACTTTCACATTCACCTCATATTTCGACTCATCCCTTGACAAAATTAAGAACCTGAAGTATGAGTTTTGGTAAAAAATGTATTCTTTGTGTTCATTTATACATAAAAATGTACTAAAATTTTACAGAACGTACTTTGTTTGTTTATTATGTTCCGTCAAAAATGCTAAGCGAAGTGAATGAGACTTGTGCGATAAGGCCGTAAGATTGTATATGGAGATTTTAATGCTAAAGTAGGCAGGGAAAACGTGTTTCATCCTACTATTGGCCATTTCAGGCTACATGGTGAACTTTTGCGACAACGGTATGAGACTGACTGACATTGCCGCGGCAAAAACCATGGTCATTAGAGGTACAAGATTCCAGCATAAAGACAAGGCTACTTGGGTATTCCCTGATCAAAGAACAAAGAACCAAATTGATCACGTGGTAATTGATGGAACGCACTCATCCAGTGTAATGGACGTACGAGTGATCAGAGGAGCTAACATCGATTCTGGTCACTACCTGGTAGCAGCA
The DNA here is from genome assembly GCA_963931995.1 of Phaonia tiefii. NCBI lineage: Eukaryota > Metazoa > Arthropoda > Insecta > Diptera > Muscidae > Phaonia > Phaonia tiefii. The sequence continues at coordinate 43,467,271 of OZ008368.1, read as the reverse complement.
AAGGTTCGCACAAGATTAAGTAGAGCGAAAATCGTAGGAAACCAGACACAGAGAAAGCTGGGCATCGGAAAGCTGCAATTACCAGAGGTAGCCACAGCCAATTCAAGGAAGCTCTCGCAACTTTTGGCACAGAACCCACCCCCTCCCGATGACGATCCTGATGCGCAGTGGAAACCCATTTCCCACTCTATCAAAACAGCCGCAACAACCGTACTTGGTTTTGAAAAACCGCTTCGCAACAAACCATGGTAAGATGAAGTGTGCCGCTTTGCAAATGATGAAAAGAACGCTGCACGCATGGCAGGGCTTCAGTCAATTTCAACGCGAGCCACGACTGAGCGGTATAGGGAGGAAAGAAAGGAGATAAACAGTCTCTTTAGGCGTAAGAAACGGCAGTGGAGAAAGCGCGAAAATGAGAAAATCAAGACATACAGAAGGAAGAACAAAGACCGAAAATTCCACCAAAAATTTAAAAACGGAACTAATGGACTTGGTTCAGGGCCCACCCTCTGTAAAGATAAGGACGGAAATCTTATCGCAGATGTGTAGAGTATGTTGGGAATGTGGAGAGATAATTTCTCTGCGCTATTGGTACCTGAGATATCCAATGACGAGGAAATCGATCTAAATTTCGACGACGACGTCGAGGAGTCTTCGAGAGAAAAATACTCCGATATATTTATGGCCCTATAGTGCAAAACGGCGAGTATCGGCGACGCATGAACCATGAGCTGTATCCCGATAGATAAGCGGAATCAAAATAACGCGATTGCGCTGGCTAGGCCATGTCAGTAGAATGGATGAAGACGAACCAGCATGAAGGGTTTTCGAAACCGAACTCGAAGGAAGACGAAAAATAGGAAGAGGAGGGATCAGGTTGACGAATCCCTGCGTACACTTGATATTGCCAACTGGAGAGATACGGCAAAAGATCGAACTGGTTGGCGAAAAATGTTATCTTCGTTTTGTAAGGTCCCTGACCACCCGGTGCTGTTCGTGACCGGATAAGTAAGTAGTGTTGTGTTGAGGGTTCTGTCATTCAATTATAGCGCTACATCTCCCCGTAGTTAAGCAACTGATCGCTCTGTAAGCATTTCCTTCAACTGCTCTTTTATTTATTTTAACCAAATTTGTTAAATGTTCGATTGGATTTATTTCATTGTACGCTAAATTGCTAGTTTTTATAATCGTCTTACTTTAAACACTTTGTTCATTTAAACACTTTGTTAACTTCACTTCTTCGCTTTCATTGACTTTGAACCCAAATACCAATACAACGAAACAGGCGCGACCGAATTATGGTTAAAACTCAAAAACACGAACATTTTGTTACGATTTGTACCGTCACGCACATACACACACACACATAAAGGTTCAGTTCCATATTTCGGGGTAGTTTTTCTTCTATCGATGCGTCACTTTATTTGCTGTCGTTCGCTCCCCAGCGGACCAAAACTTCGTATACGATATCGCATACGAGAGTTACGCGAAACTTTTGCGGGTAAAACTCTCGAAAACAGATCCGAAAACGATCGGAAAATGAATCATCAGTCGCTCAGTTTGTGGCAGTAAAAGATTCGTTTACGATGTCTTGCAAGAGATTCGTTTGCGAGACCTTTGCAATATCTTTTGCGAGAACAACACGAAAAATAAAACAAAATGCAATAGCCAAAACTTTGTTGTTGTGTCGTGTGCCTGCACGTGTGTGCCTCTGTTTGGCGCACGACACAACGACAACAATGTTTCTCTCTCTTTTTTCGTCCGTTTAGCACCCGTTTTTGAACCAGTTTGCGAATATTTGGGCGAGTTTAATTTCTCCCCCGGTTTTGGTCCGGTAAATACTCGAATCTGAGCCCGTTTGCGAGCATTTAGTGTAACACTCGCTAAGTCTCGGTTTTTTGCCCGCTGGGTCCTTGAATTCTGCTTGTTTATCTACATATTTGATTTATAGATACACAATTTACACAAACGATCACAGCAACCACTTAAATTCACAGAATTTATTTTTCTGAATAAAATATTATTACTTTGCAAAGACGAACTAATTAGTCTGTTTTAAAAAATTTATTTAAATTACTCCGGCGGAGAAATATGTTTACCACTTTCGATTGTTGCAACTGAACTGATTCAAGATGTGTACGTACCCCAGCACTCACGCTCATCATTTCCTCTTGCTGGCCTCTTTTTTACGCTCACTCATTTTTTTACTGCTTTTCTCTCTTTGTCTTCATAAAACTTAGTTTCATTGCAATAACGAAATTGTTTCTTCAACTATAAATGTTGGCAAATCTCCAAAATAACTAATTAATAAATATAATCAATAGAAGTAAGAGATACACCAAATATTAATAGTTTAAATCTCATGCACTTCCTTTCTTTAATTTTTAACCCATTTTTCGACACAATTCAATTTAAATAAAATTGTTGCGGGAACGAAAAGTAAGTTCTTGTCGCAACAAAATGAGAAATTGTTAAAGAAATCATGTATGAAATTTTTCGTTGCAGCGACTACCAAATTGTCTGATATACGATATTTTTCATTGTAATAATGTAGAAACATTTACGAAAATGTTTCATCCATACGACGAAGCATTATTCTTTCAGTGTACATCAAAACCCTCATACTTATTTTCAGGCAGGGACTATGGTTGTATAAACACCACGTATGTATGTGATATTAACGCTGTGTGTTGTTTTAATGTGTTCACTTTGATAGATTGCCCTACCCGTGCCTACAGATGTTAACACATCAAATAAAAATATTGAAATTTTAAAAACCAGAAAAACTTAAACTTTTGCTCAAACCAATTTTGAAATCTCCATATCTCGAAAACTAAATGACCAATTTGTGATTGAAGAACAGACTCGTAATCAGCGTACCAAATTTAACTAAGAACAGCCACATGAAATATTTAAAACGAAAATAAATTTTGAAATTAAAAAAATCAGAAAAAAAAGAAAACGGAAAAAATCTGGTTTGAGTTAAAGTAATTGCATTTAGTGCGGAAGGTTTTTTGCAATATCAAAAATGTAAAGACGCAGTTATTCATATTTTTTTTGCCTTATATCATATTCAGCGTTATTATATTAACAGATTTATCTGTTTTTCACAGATTGTTTAGGTGCTAAACAGATTTCCAGTTTTTTTTTCGGATAAAAACAGATTTTGTAAAATGTTATCGCAATGTGGTTTTTGATAATTTGTATATAACGTAAAAATTATAAAACAATCAAGAAATGAGGTGAAACAGAAAAGTTGGAGTGAAACGTATCGTATCGGTGGTTACTGTCTCTCGGACCCAAGTATGCATTGCCAAGTACAATGACAACATTCCCTTTATTCAAAAGCATCGGCAAAGGGGAATAGTTCATACAGACAATTTGTTACAAAGAAGAGCAGGAGAAGATCGAAGTTCGTTGGTTTGATCGATGACCACCTCTACAAAACAAAATTGGATATGAGGGATAAGATTATTTTAGGCACAGTGGGTCGCACGAGACAATTTTTGGGGGAAAAGAATGACATTCTGAAAGATGGGAAATATTTTGGGCGATATATGCACGTATAGACGACTCAGGAGAGATCTGACGTCGAGTCTACAGGAGAAAAATACAAACTAGTAGATAAGTTGTTATTCTTGACGCGCCCGCGAGGAATAAATTAAGCACGAGAACATCTACAGCCCCCATAATCTATGGATTGCCGAAAATTCATAAAGAGGCTTATTTGCTCATCCATAAATGCTCTTGGTTCTGCACTTTGCAAATTTGTTGTTGAAGTACTCAAAAATGTGACGAGAAACTCTGAATATAATGTTAAGGACGCAATTGATTTCAAATCCCGGATAAAAAACTTGAAAATAGACCAAGACGAAATATTAGTATCGTTCGATGTGGACAATCGTTTTCCAACAATACCCATAAATTTGGCATTACATAGAGGATAAACATAGAGGAAAAATGGAGTACAATTGCGGATTACACGACTAGACCACAGGGTATTTTTATGGAATTACTGTCTCTTTGTATCAAGGATACACGTTATTTTAAATATGAGGATAGATTTTATGAATAAAGAAAGGGCATGACTATGGGTTCTCCAGCGTCATCGATAATGGCGGACATTATAATGGAAGGATTACTTGACACGACGCTCAATACATTAACAAGGGGACCGAAAATTATAACTAAATATGTGGACGATTTGTAACCATTGCGAAATTAGAGGTGGAGGACACGATGAAGGCGCTCAATTCTTCCAATCGACAATTTAAATTTACAGTTGAAGATTACCATACCATACCCTGATAACATAGTTATAAGACAAGATGGAAATTTAAAAGTTGACTGGTACCAAAAACCTACAGGACTCTCGGAAAGAATCAAACATTCAAACATTTATGAGAGGGAGAAATGCCATTTAACTCCAAAGTCTAACTTTACCCTAAATTGTCTTTTTAGTAGGACTAGGTCGAGAATCGATACGGATGACAAGCCAAATGTGGTGTACGAAATCAAGTGCTACTGAGACAAATCCAACATATGCCAGAAGGTATATGTTGGTACGACGATGAATAAACTGAAGACGAGAATTTCATTGCATAAATCGGACCAAAAGGCACATTATAAGCCTTTAGAACAAAAAACAGCACTCGCAGCCCACTGTACGTTAACCGGACACAGACCAAACATTGACGAAGTCAAAAATTCTAACTGAAGGACTTTCTAACTTTCAGGAAATGCTACATATTATTGACGTTCCATTTGAGAAAAGACTCAACTACAAGCACGATACAGATCAATGTGCACTCGACACATTTAGGCGGAAAAATCAAATTAGTTGACAAAATCTTGCAGCACACACTAGTCGTATACTTTTTGTTACCTCACAATGTAATTATATGCGTAAATATTATTGTGATTTTCCTACACAATAAACTATGACAGACAATAGATATCGTATTTGAAAGAAAAATGTTGTGTTCACTTTTTTCACTAATGTTTTATAAAGTATTTGTGGTTTTCTTATAACGGGTTTTTCAACAGAGACGCTACAAAAGTAAATCGATAGGGACAGCAAACGACGCCATATTTTTTCCCGCTCTTTTGTCATTTCTCTTCAGTAAGGTTTGCCATTTCATTATGGAAAGATATACGAGCCAACAACGAGTCGAAATTATTAAAATTTAATATCGAAATTTGGAGTCAGTGGCCTCAACTTTAAGAGCGCTACGTCCAATTTATGGTCGTCATAATCGTCCTACCAGATCAACAATTGAGCGTCTAGTGGAAAAATTTGAATCCACAGGCACAGTACAAAATGTTCCCGTGCCAGTGAGACAAAGAAGTGCCCGTAGTGTCGAGAATATTGCTGCCGCTGAGGCTTCAGTTCCAGAAAGCCCAAATGTGTCTCTCACACGTCGTTCTCAAGCGTTGGACATCTTTGTGACGACGTTGTGGCGAATTTTGCGAAAACGGCTTGGCCTACATCCTTACAAGATCAAATTGACGCAGGAACTGAAGCCGCTTGACCACCATAAGCGTCGTATGTTCGTGAATTGGGCTGAGCAACAACTTGAAAATGATTCGGATTTTCATCGGAAAATCATCTTCAGCGATGAGGCGTATTTCTGGCTGAATGGCTTCGTCAGTAAGCAAAATATGGGTAATTGGTCAGACAGCAATCCACACGTAATCCATGAGTCATCATTGCATCCCGAAAAAATTACGGTTTGGTGCGGTTTATGGGCCGGCGGCGTCATTGGGCCGTACTTCTTCCGTGATGATCAAGACCCCAACATTACTGTGAATGCGAATCGCTACCGTTCAATGATAACCGAGTATTTTTGGCCCCAATTGAATAATATGGACTTGGAGGACATGTGGTTCAAACAGGACGGCGCCACAAGCGACACAGCGAATGCCACAATCAATTCATTGGAAACCAAGTTTGGTGAACGTGTTATCTCACGAAATGGCCCAGTCGATTGGCCGCCTCGGTCGAGCGATTTGACGCCGTTTTATTATTTCATGTGGGGCTACGTCAAGTCTATGGTCTATGCCAACAAGCCAGTGACGATTGGTGAACTTCGTACGAATATCGAAAATGAAATTGCAGCAGTATCGGCCGATTTGTGCTTGAAAACCGTCGAAAATTAGGTTCAGCGTCTGGACGTCTGCAAGCGTGCCCGTGGTGGCCATGCAAAAGAAATCGAGTTCCATACATAATGGCATTCGAACGAATTTCAGTGGTATCTAAAACCGGTTTTGTTTTATTTAAAAAAACTTTTGTGGCGCTCTTATTGAAAAGCCCGTTATTAGATCCTTGAAAATGATCAACGAAGTTGATCGAAATATTGGAAACTAAAAAAATTGTGATAAATGGAAATTTATACAACTTCGGTTTCTTTTTCCATACCTATGACCTCAAGCCGATACTAAAATTGAAAATCACAATAATAGGAAAAGTCAACTATAAATACAGCTTATTTTAGTATTGCGTAAAAACAGATTTTTTTTTAGAAAAAAAGATTTTTTGCAAAAATTTACAGATTTTCTTGAAAAAAATATAATAACACTGATCATATTGCGAGAGCATTGTGATATTCAAAATAAAGTTCAAACCATGACTAACCCTATAATGTACATATCTCCGATTATGCTATATTTCTTAGGCGTTTCCACACTGAATCTAGACTTTTTCGACGAACGGCCTTGGCAGTTCGGCATCAATGATTTCAATTTTCAATATCCGCGCCTGACAACTACATATATATGTACTTATGTTAGCACATGCCAATAATCAAATCCACACTATTATGATAACATAAAAGTAAATTGCATTCCAATGGAAAATTTCATGTGTGATTAGGAAAACATGTTTGGAATACAACAAATTCCCAGAAACAACCCATATTAACTGTACAGCACTGACAACAAAACATTTCTAAATTTATTAAATCTATTATTTCCATGAGAATAATTCAATGGCATTTTAATACGAGATAAGCTCTAGTTTGATTCCGCTTTCGCCTGAATAGTTTCAATAGAATTACTGGCAAATAGAGGATATAACAGATGGATAACTTAATGCCAAATATTGGTTACTGCTAAAGACCGATTACAAATATGTCACTGTCTGGTTTATAATCATAAAATATTAATTTATTTGTATGTTACTTTGTACATCATGTCTTGTTTGAATTGTATTTGGCACTTGCAACTTTGAAGCTGCTCTCGTTCAACATTATTCTGAGTATTAAGATGATGGGTATTTCGTTATGGGAGCCTCATCACATGTCCACCGCATGCCAAGCGGCTTAATGCGACGACCACTCACATTAAGAACCAAAGAAAAAAAGGACAAGAAAATGTCACAATTGTATTTCTCATGGAAATGACAACAAAATTTGTTTTTAAATGCGTAACTTATTAAAATGATAAGACTTTTGCCATAACAGATATTTTTTGCCGGATAACGTTGTCAAATATAAGTATACAACAAAGGGATATGTAGGAAATCTTGCACTGCACTTAAATGTCAACCAAGAATTATCAACATACTTTGAGGTAATTCAAAAATAAACTTTAGTCCTTACAGAGTGACATGGTGGGCGGAAGCGAATGTGGGCTCTAAAAGTCAAAGTTGAAGTAAACTGCAAAGATTTTAAGTCGGTAAAGTTTAAAATTTATACGATTTAAATAATTTAATGATTTCAATTTAAAGAATTTTCATAAACCAAAGTATTAAGAATTGTATTTAAAGTAAAAATTTAACAAAATCTTCTCTATTATAATTTATTATAACTGTTCGCTTTTTTGTCCATACACGGATATTACACACAGCGAAAACATAAGTTGGAAATCAATTCAGGCATTGGAAATTCGATGATGTCTATGTTTTGATTAGAATTAATAACACTGTGCGACACCAAAAAAAAATGATGGGGCTCTGTCAACGGATTCTGGTAGAAAGGTCTAAAAAAAATATACGTGTATCGGCGTTTTGCCAGATCTGATCAGAATATTTTTTTTTTATGGCGGGTCAAAGTTTCCGCCCCTCGGAACTTTCCTGCAATATAGAGGCATGCAAAATTGTGTGTTCTTTACTTCTGAAGTACAAACTATGTTCAGCAGTTTTATAGAAAAGATTCAGATAAACATTTTTGTGGAACAAATTAACCCTCTAACTGTCACCTATAGCCATAATTTTTACTTTTTTTTGAAAACTCAAAAATAACTACTCCAAACTGACGGAGGGCGTGGTCAAAATGTTCTCCAAAAATTATCGCCATAAAATGTCACTATATGTGTCCGAACACTCCAAAACACAAATCTTAGACCAAGTTCTAGATAATAAGTAAAAACTAATTGCCTTCTAAGCGCTAATAATGAATTTTGTCATTTTGCGGTTTCCATTAAAAATAGTCCACATTGTATATTCCGAGGAGTTACCTTTACGGGACCTGCGATTGCGCTGGCGCCAGGTGCTGCCGTTGTGGTGGAGCTGCTGCGGCCGGGTATTGGTGGTAGCAGGAATTGCTTCCGGAGTCGTCCCTATTGTTGTTGTGCCGGGTTTTGTATGGCCGGAATGGGGCTACGGACCAATGAGTCAAAATGTGCTAAAATAATAGTTGGCCCACTAATGCCCCTTTTTATTTCCCAAAAAAACGAAAAAAAAATAAAGTTTGCCAATTACGACTCGCGCGATTGGAAAGAAAAATGAAATTGTAATAATAATAGAAAATTACCACGAAGAAGCGGTACCGTGCAATAACTCCCAAATGAAATAACTCCCAATGAAATAACTCCCAATGAAAAAAATTCCAATAAGAATGAAACACCTCCCAACTTTAAATAATGAAATAAATCCCAAAGAGAAAAATGAAATAAGTCCCAACAGTTAGGACTTAATACTTAAGGAATTTTGTTTTCCTAAATTAAATGAAATATCTCCCAATGAAATAAGTTCGAACAAAAAAGAAATAACCCCCAATTCGAAACTTTCAAATGAATTTCAATGAAATAAATCCCAAATAGAATGAAAAAACTCCCAAAAAGAAGTCAAACGTTTTTTTATGTACATATATATATAATAATATATATAATATTTGAAAAAAAAATAATATACAAACATATATGTATTTACGATCTGGGCGGCGGAGGCGCGACGCGGTTGACATACATACCTTTTCATAATATTCAATATGAATCAAAAGAAGTTGCTTAAAGCATCCAAGCGGTACAATTGAAAAAGTGCCATCGATTAAAATTCGTCTAGAATTGTTGTTTGGAATGTTTTCATTTATGAGTTTGACAATTTTGTCAGATCCAAAGATGCAGTATGCGAAATCTTTACATTCGTAGGAAACTTTAAAAAACGGAGTTTTTTCTGAAACGAAATAACTCCCAACGATAATTTTGCTTCTTTGGAGTGAAATAAATTCCAACAGGAATGCAATAAATTCCAATTAGTTAAAAAAATGAAATAAATCCCAACATAATTTTGTTGGGAGTTATACGACTTAGAAGTTATTTCATTATGAAATAACTCCCAATTAGAAATAATGACATAAGTCCTAACGCTTTGGGATTTATTTCATAATGATATTATTCCCAATTTATATGGAATTTTGTTAATTTTTTGTTGGGACTTATTTCACTTTTTTTTTTGGGATTTATTTCATTTGGGAGTTATTTCACGGTACCCGAAGAAGCATCTAACAAACCCATGCCACTCGCCCAAAGTTGACGGCGTCCACTATTTTGCCAAGTGGCCGGCGCATGGTAATGAACACTGCCCTTCCAATTAGCATTAGGGCTGTTCACGAAAACACACATAATATAATGAATTTTATCATATTTCAGCTTTTTAACGATGTTTGAAATGAATTTACACAGTTCATAATATGATGGAGAGTTAACAAAAGAGCAAATTGGTCTTAATGGAAAATCTTCTTTTTGCATTTTTGGAACTCCATAATGTCGGTGCTGTGGATACTGTTGTCTTAAGTTTATTCTTCAGTGCTTGATTAATAACTCCTACTTTTTGAAGTTCCTCAACGAATTTATTATTTTTTCCTTTCTAGTGTGCTTGTAGGATCATTGCTGACTATCTTGTATTCTGATGCATTTCCAACAATGTTGCCTATTCTCGAGCCATAGTCACATTTCCTTACACAAATTCCTTTTCTTAAAAGTACCTCTTCTTAAAAATAAAATAATACCTTTTCTTTCCTTGAGATAAGTAGCCTTTCTAAAATATGTACATTTCCTTAAAAAATATCCTTTTCCTAAAAACAGTACCACTTCTTTAAAAAGTACCTGTTCTTAAAAAAAATTACTTCTTTGGGAAAAAAAATTCATACTCTTATGACTGCTTCTCACTACAAGTACTTCATCTTAAAAATAGTACCATTTCTTAAAAAACACATTAGCTTTTAATAAAAGAAGTACATAACGAAAAACATTTCCCATCACTTCCCTTGAAGGGATTGGGGAGAGCTTCTCACAACCAGTGAGCTGTGCGCTTTCTAATTTTTCGCTCACTGATTGGGACCTACAGTTTTACACCGGTTCCGAACGGTATTTTGAGGAGCATTTTCATGGCTAAGTACTCGATAGTGTCGCCATCACTAAGCGAGGTGTCCGTTGTCGAAGGTAATTTTAAGGTGGTCAGAGCAGAGATCGAACCCACGTACTCATGCACAAGAGCCACGCACACTAGCCATGGCACCACCGACGGCCACTAAAAACGAAGTACATACCTCTCTTTAAAAAAGGACCTTTTCGGGAAAATATAACACATATTCTTACAAAATGGACCTAAAAATATACTTTTTAAAAAAAATAGATTGTATAACAAAAAAATGTTCTTAAAAAAAGTTTCTCATTTAACAAAAAGTGTCTTTCCTTAAGGAGAAATGAGCAAAAGTTTCTCATTTAACAAAAAGTGTCTCTCCTTAAGGATCCATTTAAATTATCGTATTCTCCAACGGGCGCCTTAAGCGTGTTGGAACTAACTATTACATAATATATAGCGAAAGGAACTTCGTTCTAACGGGTGTCCCCTAACATATCATTTAATTATTATTATTATTTTAAACAGGGAGTGAGAAACAAATTCGTGAAAAAACAATAATGTATACAAGATATCATCTACCAAAAAAAAAATGGTAAGTATATACAAGGTGTTTCAAAAGAAGTCATCCGATATTGTTTGGCTCTCATTTTTTTTTTTTTTAAATGAAAAACTTCGATTCTGTTTTTTGATTATGTTTATTTCAATCCTCGGAATTTTATTGGTTAAATTGAGAAGATGATATCGGTTAAATGGGCGGCGTCACAATTGATTAGCATACGGGCTCGTTTTACGGCATTTTTCATCACTTCGGCGAGAACTTCGGGCAACAGATTCTCGTACTCGTGTCGAATGTTGACCTTGAGGGCATCCAGGGTCTCGGGCTTGTTCACGTAAACACGGGACTTCAAAAAACCCCACAAAAAAAGTGTGGAACAGTTAAATCGGGCGATATTGCGGGCCAGTGCAAATCGCCAAAACGAGAGATGAGGCGACCCGGGAACGCCGCCTTCAGAATATCGGTTGTGGCTCACGCAGTGTGTGCCGTTGCTCCGTCTGGTTGCAACCACATGTCCTCCAGTCCCAATTCGTCGAATTGCGGCTGAAAAAACCCGGTTAACATGGCCCTATAGCGCGCACCGTCCACTGTTTGCGTTTGACCAGCGGCGTTCTCGAAGAAATGGCCCGATCACTCTTCCAGCGTGAACAGCGCACCATGCAGTCACTTTGAGCGGGTGTATTGGCTCCTCGTGCATCACTCGTGGATTTGAGCCTCATCGCTCATTATGATTTTGGTGGAAAAATCGTCCACTTCGTCCACGAGATTGAGGATGGCTTGGGCTTAGGTTACACGCGTTTGGCGGTCGACAGGCAGCATCTGATGCACGGACTGGACTTTGTATGGGAACAAGCGCAGGTCTTTGACCAAAATTCGCCGTAGGGACGACCGGCTGGTCGATGTTTCCCGCGACTGCTCGACATCCTCGGCAACAGCGGCGATATTATCGGCAGAACGGGCGCTCCGGGGCCGGCCACTCCTGGCAACGTCTCGTGTGGTCCCATACTCCCATAAAGTAGGCTACCTCGAGGAACCATAAATAAACCATAAATAATTAAAAATACAGCACACAGTTGTCCGAGGCCTTCGGCCACGGACTGTCCCTGCAGGCTGTGTCAGAGACACGGCCATTAAGTTTAACGTAGAATACGCCATCCGATAAGACAGAAAACATATATAACAATAAATAATAAATAACATAAGCAAATGAATTTATTTATTTGATAGTTACTTTTGATAATATACATAAGCCTGTGGTAGGAAAAATAGGTTAAATATGTTTTTAAATTAAAAGAGTAAGGATAAATGATAAATAACAGACGTAAATCAATTTGATTTATATTTTTTATAATTATATATCCATGTTAAATTCAAATTCACATTTAACATTTGGTTTCACTTAAATAAAAATAAGTAAATATACGAAATTTCAATATTTCATCAATCAAAACAACAGCCGAAGGTTTGTGTCCACACTGAAACAGCAGCATAGTTTGTGTACACGCTACAAACACAGCAGAGCCATCTATGCTGAATTTTCTTGGGGAAAACACCGCCATCTGGAATCTCATTTCGCTCGCCTGGAGCATTTCACCACACTAGGTGGATGGCGAAAGCCATATACTGTTTGAAAATACATTTGTTTCTCGAACAATTCGAATTAAATGCACGCGATCTCAGTGCAATACGCAATATATGTTCGTTTCTTCTAACATTATATGTGGCCCGGTCTATGAAAAGGTGGCTTATGACTAAGGCCTAACAAAAATGTTAATAACATTTTTTTCGTTGTTACAACAATTTTCGGCCATTTTTCGCTTATTTAACAATTTTTGCCCATTTTTGTAACAATTTAACATTTTTTTGTTTTTTCTCTTTTTAGTCAATAAAATTCCATTAAATGTATCGCAAATCCCACAGATAAAGAATACGAATCATTTGTGTACGAATTCTACCGTATACATGCATGTGTGTGTAGTGTGTACCGTTATTCTAAACAAAGAATAATATTCAGTATGATTTTGCTTTGTATATAAACTACATATGTGTAAATCAGTGACGGGCATTTTCTGAAATCCTATTCCCGTGGGATAGGCAATGAAATGCTGCTTGTGCGCTGCCGACACATGTACACAATAAGCTTCTTTGTGTGTTGTTGCTGTTCAGCACTTGTTCAAGCAATACTTCGCAGCGTAACTTTTTGAGTACACTCAAATCCAAATGTTTGTTGTTGTGCGACGCTGACTCATGCACACAATAAACTTCTACTTGTGGCTTCGTTCGGCTTCATTGTGTCGAAGTTAATTGGAATTGTTGGTATTATCATAATTAATAAAAAAAATATATAAATATGTGAATAAAAAAGATTGAATAAAAAAAAAATAGAAAAATAAACCGAAAACACTTTTATTTTGACTAAAGAAAAATTGTCAAGTGTAAAACTACGTTTTTTGCTGCTTCCCACACAAACATAAATGTGATAGTATGTGTGTTGCCCGTCACTGGTGTAAATATACATCTCTCACATTCTAACTAAGCATGTATACGCGTGAACGCACCGCTGCAAAGTGACAATATTTTGCATGCTCTTGCATGATTTTATTGAGTGTCGCATTTGAGTTTCGTATTTTCTTCTAGTTCGTCCTCAGCATAGTAGTGTTCAATAAATCAGTTGTATTCGGACTACCATAAAGACAACATGCCAAAAGGAAAAGACTCACTCGCCGATCGTGCTAAAAAATTAATTGGCAGTGGCAGTGTATTTGAAGTACAGTCAAGTAAATATGGTGTTCACATTTACTGTGCATCGTGCAAATGTAAAGTTAGAGTGGATGAAGTTCATTTGAAATCACAATATCAATCACACGTTACGTCATCGAAGCACAACAATTCAACTGTAAAGAAAGGTTTGCAACCATCAATTGCCGCTGCAATTGCAACCACAAGTGTGAAAGAAACATACGCAGAAAAATTGGCGGCGGCATTCCTTGAAGCCGGCATTCCAATATGGAAATTGCAACATCCCAGCATTAAAAAATTTTTTTGGGACGAACACAAAGAGGTTTTGCCGACAGCATCGACGTTTTACCGAAAAATTGATTCCATTTTCAATAAAACAATACAACAAATTAAAGATTTTGTCGCTGACCGTCCAATATATTTAATTATCGATGAAACTACAGATGCTTGCAAACGTTCGGTTTTAAATGTTCTTGTTGGTGTTTTTGGTGGAACTCCATCAAAGCCTATGTTGTTGCAAACAATGTTTTTGGATAAAACAAACAGCACCACCGTACAGCAAGGCGTGAATAAAGCATTGTTTACTTTATACGGACCGAATTTGCCATACGAAAAATTATGGCTTTTGATTAGCGATCAAGCATCGTATATGTTGGCAGCGGGCAAAGGATTAAAGCAAATGTTTCCAAACATGAAACACGTCACCTGTATTGTACATGGACTGAACCGGGTTTGTGAATTGATAAAGGACCGCAACAAATTGGTGAATAAACTGATTGCAAAAATGAAAGCGATTCTCTTGAAATCAAACAATCGTCGTGAAAAATTTGCAGAAATGTGCAATTTTGCATTGCCACCAACTGTTATTGAATCTCGCTGGAATTCCTGGTTGAATGGTGCCTTCTATTACGCTGAACATTTTACTGATATCAAAAAGTTTGTACTTGCATTGGAAGACAAAGATTCGAAAGCGCTTGATCAATTAAAGGAAATTATCGTTAAACCAGAATTAGAGCAAGATTTGTTTGAACTATGTGAATACAAATTTTTGACTGAAGCAATTACCAAATTGGAAACACGTGGCCTGACTGTAAAGGAGCAACTCAATGTTTTGAACGATGTGAAAAGCAAACTTTCTGGTGATGATTTGACAAAGCTAGAAAGTGTTTTATCAAAGAATCCTGACTTGTATTTTTTCAAAGACATGGCTGTTGATGAGAAGTTAAAGGCATTGTATGCCCCGTTGACTTCTGTAGATGTTGAACGTTCTTTTTCAATTTATCGTTATATTTTGTCTGATCGACGACATTCACTTACAAATGAAAATGTAGCTATGTTGAATGTGATTCAATTCAATAATTTCATTGATACTGACGAATAAACAAAATAATTTCAATTTTACATCTGTTTCTACAAATACATTGAAAATTTGAATAAATTTATTTAACACTTTTTTTTAACATTTTTTGTGTTTTTTTCTAACAATTTAACAATTTTGACCGATTTTATTTAACATTTTTTTAACAACAATTTTAGCCCATTTTATGTAACATTTTTGTTAGGCCCTACTTATGACTCAAAAACAAAATTTCGAGAAATCAGCTGTTAAAGATAAACAATGAATGCATTTCGTCAGTTTCTCGGTAGTTGTTCTCCTTCCTTCCCATTGCCCAGTGTCTCTCGTTGTTCCACCAAGTGAGATGCAGTGTTGCTTTTGCTACAAATATTATGTTAGTTAATTAAGTTCAAGTTCAAGTTGCTACTTTCGGATTTTCGTATCAGTAATACTGAAGTGAGTTTGAGAATGTTATCAGCTATCATCACTATCGAGCCGGCTTTTTTCGTTATCTGGTTGGTGTAATTGCTTCTGTTGTTGTTTTCCGTTATGAACTAGTGAATAATGTCTGTTGATGAAGAATTTAGCGAGGTTTTTCAAAAATATTTTGGTGAAAATGAAGAGAATGATGATGATTCTTTCGATGATGTTGGTATCAATTACGATGAGGAACTACAATCATTATTTCAAGCTGAAGATCAAATGGAAGTGGAACAAAGTTTTTTTTACAATGGACTTGTCTACTATAGATAACAAAGAAAAGGAATTGGTAAATACATTTATTTCGCAAGATTGCTGTAATAAGAAAGGCCAAAAAATGATAGTGCGAAAGATAAGAGAAAATGCAAGAAACAAATATCTAGAATTATCAAAACATGAACTTGATTTGGTTATGCTGAGCCATATCGAATCAGCAATAATGTGCACAGACAAACTTGGAGGGAAATGGAGGGAACATGAAAGGTAAAAAGGTAAAGATGTTGAAAGACATAAATTGATGTTCACTTTTCATCACTTACTTATTTGCAGCTCATTTTTCCTTTTAGTGCATGCGTGTGGAAGAAAACGTTTTGAAAATTTACTTCGACATTTTCATACACATGGTGCCATAACACGGGTACATGCGCTTGCAAATAAACCATCTACACATCGGAGAGCGTTTCAACCATCTGATATCCAAAAAGCTGTCAAATTTATTGAGTATACAGCCGATCTCTTGACTCTTCCACTGCCAGAACGTTTACCCAAATTCAAAGATTATCGTGTAATGAAGTTACCATCGAATGAGACAAAGACCTCAGTTTATCGAAAATACATTGCTTCACTCGGTGATGATGAACTGAAGATGGGTATTTGTTGCTTTCGACGCATATGGGCCAAATACATACCTTATGTTAGAGTAATGAAACCAGCGAGTGATCTCTGTGATTACTGTCGTAGTAAGTAAGCCATTGATTACTTCTTTTTCAGTTGTGTCTATTGTAATTAAAACTGTCGTTTTCTTCAATAGTGAACACAATATCAATTACGCTAGCCAAAAATATTCCTGACCCTGAACGTGAAGAAAAGCTGAATCAATTTCTCGATCACCTCCACAAAGCTCGAAATCAACGTGCATACTATCAAAAATGGTGTGACAATACTGATGATCCTTTATTTCGCCCAAACTATTCATTATCCAGTGAGTCCTCAACAACCGTGTACAGCTTACTTCAAGGCAACAAAGAAGTGCGCAGTCTTTGGCATTACAAATGAAAAAGGAAAAATACAGGTTAGGATTTCATTGTACAAATTCAAATCACTTGCTTTGAAAGTATCTTGACTATTTTTTTTCGATAGTATAATTACATGATAGATGAGGAACATGATATTGGCAAATGTCCAATCACCGTTGTGAGCATCCTGCATTATCACTTGGTAACGTATTGCAAAAATGTCCCAACACTTGTCCTTTTCTGCGATAACTGCGCTGGGCAGAACAAAAATAATATTATGTTATCATATCTGCAATGGCGGTTGGTTCGAGGACTCAACACAACGATTTTATTGAATTTCGCATTACCAACTTCTCCCCGGATCGCTTCTTTGGTATTTTCAAGCCAAGTATGCTGTTACTAATATTGATACGCATGAATAATTGCTGCAGTGCGTCGTACAATCGTCACCAGGTGGCAATAATACAGCTGTATCGGCGAAAAATGTCGTTTGGTATGAATCTGGCAGTTATTTTAAACCATTCTACAAACCACTTGTTGGTATTACACAATTCCACCATTTCACAATGGACAAAAACTCTTTCAAAAACCAAAAAATTTGTGGACAGCGAGGATGTTGAAACATTTCAACTGTTATTAATCCCAGTTGATGACAACATGCCCGAAATTATCCAACCAGTTGGTTTATCTCTGTAGCGTCATTGGTACATTTATCAGAATCACAGAAGCTTGGTTTCAGATCCCAAGAATGCGGATATTTTGGTTGCATTGGCATGGAAAAAAAATGCCATCAAAAAAATCTGAAGATGCTTTACCAGCCACAAAAGTGGCATCGAAGGAACCCAAGGCTTCATCCTCAAAACCTAAACTGAAGAAGCATGTGGCTTCATTGTCCAAAAAGAAACCGAAGAAACCTGTAGCTTCATCGTCGGAACAGAAACCGAAACCTATAGCTTCATCGTCAAATCACGATCCAAAGAAGAAAAAACTGATAAAACCTGCGAATTCAACTCCAATAAAAAAATCAAGAAAACGTAAGGCCTCATTTCCAGAAGAAGATTCAAAAAATTCAAACGAGCAACTTCAAAGGTTTCAACAAGGATGGCGACGAAGAAAACTACTTAAAATTGCTAAATAAATATTTTTTGTGCAAAATAGCTGTTTTTATACCCTCGACTGTACGTGATAGAGGGTACATATCAGTTTTATACCCTCCACTGTAAGTGATAGAGGGTATATATCAGCTTTATACCCTCCACTGTAAGTGATAGAGGGTATATATCAGTTTGTCGTTCTGATTGTAACATATAGAAATAAGGCTTTGCGACCCCATAAAGTAAATATATTCTTGATCCTTATAACAACCGGAGTCGATATAGCCATGTCCGTCTGTTGAAAACATTCTCACGACTTCAATCGGCGATAACGCGGTTTGGTTTTTGGCCAGAATGTTCCACGTATTCTTGAGCAGTTTGGTATTGAAAATCAGCGAAATTGGTCCATTGGAAAAAATTGTATGATTGGAAACGTAAAAAAACTCATAAAATTTTCACATTAATTTTTGTAGTTTTATACTAAACTACTCCTTTTGCCGTGTGGTGAATTTCCATGTTGAAAATCTTTGTTGTTCTTTATAATAGGTAAGTACTTGAGAATGTTTAGATGTACTTTCATGTTTTCATACATTTATATGAATTTTGTCACACTTCATCTAAGGTCGCTGTGGCCTGATGGGTAAAGGGTTGCTCGTTGGAGTCTGAGGGTTGTTGGTTCAACTCTCGTCCCAGCTTGTTTTTTTTTTTAACAGTTCTTCAAAAAATGCTTTTTTATTTTTAAAAAATGCTTTGCAGCTTGTTTTTTTTAACAGTTCTTCAAAAAATGCTTTTGTATTGTAAAAAAATGCTTTTTTATTGTAAAAAAAATGCTTTTTTATTTTACTTGTGAACAAGTAACTTATTTTTATTTTTTTTAAAAAAGTAAGTACATTTCATTAAGTACATTTCTTTCTTAAGTACATTTCTTAAGTACATTTCTTCTTAAGTACATTTCTTAAGTACATATCTTCTTAAGTACACTTCTTCTTAAGTACTTAAGAAATGTACATTTCTTAAGTACATTTCTTAAGTACATTTCAAAGTACATTAAGTACATTTCAAAGTACATTTTAAAGTACAGTTTCTTAAGTACATTTTCAATGTGAGCATTTGAGCATTGTGAGCAATGCATTTGTGAGCATCCTTCATTTGTGAACAAGTAACTTATTTTTATTTTTTTTTAAAAAGTACATTTTCTTAAAAAAGGTCCTTTTTTAAATCAATATTTTGCTGGTTAACACTAAGGTGGAGGGTATCAAAGATTCGGCACAGCCGAATTTATCACTTTTACTTGTTTTTTGGTAAAATCATTTTTGTAGCGTTCAATCCTTTTTTTCATTTTCAATTCTATGTATTATCTTGATTCTCGATTTTCAATAAAATTCCGTTTTTCTTTC
Organism: Phaonia tiefii; assembly: GCA_963931995.1. Lineage (NCBI taxonomy): Eukaryota > Metazoa > Arthropoda > Insecta > Diptera > Muscidae > Phaonia > Phaonia tiefii. The sequence goes on along the minus strand of OZ008368.1, from coordinate 43,447,852 downwards.
ATTTGTGCTCTTCTTGCTCTACATTTTTAGTACACTTCTAAGCAAGTTAGGACTTTCTGCTTTTCACCATGTGAAAGAGCGTCTCAAAAACTATCCGATCCAAAAAAAATTTAAGAATTATTTTTTGAGTCATAAGCCACCTTTTCATAGACCGGATCACATGTGTTCAATCCTGGTTTCACGCACCATTTGTTGCTCTCAAATTTTTTAATTGATTTACTTAATTACGGCACAGTGGACAAAGATATTTCGAATGTAGCAATAAAAAAAAATGTGCGGTCGTCTGTGGTCTCTTTCTGATGAAGCAATTGCACTTGCACTTGCACTTTTTGACAACAGCGTAAATTTCGATGTAAAAACAAAGATGGTACAGTCCCTCAGAGGTGATCCACCTGAATGAACACCACAACGTATGTCAAAATGGAAATGTTATACAACCAAAAGACATGACTTCATTTCTAAACAAGACCTTAGCGTTTTGCGTTCGCATCATAACATTTTGTTAGTCAGTGTCATATATACCGGTAGGAGCTCCTCGAATTTCAAAAATGAAGAAAAAATGTCTCTCTAATATTACAGCCAGTAATCAACTTCATTGAAAATTCATGAAGGTTAACATTCCCGAAGAACAATCTGCTTATCAATAATACGATACCCAGACATCAATCATTATGTTTGCGCAAATTGACGTCCAAATTAAATGAAGAGAAATTTATGGGATTTGCCCGAAAATTTGGCTATGTAGTAGACAGATTATGATACGGGCAGTAATGGCATGTGGCAAAAATATAGAATCCTTAAATATTTAAAATGAAATGGTAACGTTTGTTATTTTTTTTTTTTTTTTTTTTTTTTATAATAATAAACTGTTGCTCACTTTATATCTTCGCAGGAATACTTTACTTTGTTGTCTATTCATGCATTATTTAAGAGCTCACAGAAGTGTTTTCCATCACTAATTGTTGACTTTGTTTCATAATTTTAGCAAAAAAATAAAAGCAAAATATATTGTGAAAAATCTTTATTTTTCTCACTCCTCCCACTCCTGATGTTGTACGCTTTCTTAACATTTCAAGTTGTTTGTTTTGCTACAAAAAACTTTTGTAATAAATTAACTTAAATGCAGCTGCGAAAAAGTTAAGCTTCCATCAACACTTCCGCCACAAAAATGTATCTTCGTACCAGAGTAGAAACAGCAACGCACAAAAACGCCTCAATGCCAAACAATGGCTGGCAAAGACTAGGAACATGAAGAAAAATGTGCACAAAAATATGTTTAGTTTTTGAAACATTTTAATGCACAATATTTAAGGAAAAAGGTCGGTAGTTTTATATAAATGAAATTTATAACCATTAGTGATTGGACGAAACAAAATATGGACAACAGGAAGGCATTCGAACTTTAGCATTTTGTAACAAAAGCTTAACAATCATGAAGCATGTGGTCAAAGCGAATGTTGCGAAATCTTGAGACGTTTTGGAAAGTTAAATAATGTTTTTAATACCCCAGTGAACCATTTGTGCGAAATTCGGTCTGAAATCGTACAGAAAGTGTTTCCGATTCCAATGCAGAATTCGGCCAGAAAACGTATAGAACGTTGTACTGGCGGTTGGCAAGAATTGGTTACTCTTTGTCTTTGGCCGTCGGTGGTGTAATGGCTAGTGTGCGCGGCTCTTGTGCATGAGAACTTTGGTACGATGCCTGCTCTGACCACCTAACACTTCCTACGACGACGGCCAACTCGCTTAGTAATTGCGACACTTTCGAGTACTTAGCCATGAAAAAGCTTCTCAAAATATAGTTCCGAAGCGGTATAAAACTGTAGGTCCCAATCAGTGAGTGACAAATTAGAAATCGCACTGCCCACTGGTTGTGAGAAGATCTCACCAATCCACTGTGGGACAGGATCGAAATTTTTTGGCCAAAAGTATGGTTTAGATAAAAGCGAAATATGATGTCAATTTAAAAATATAGACTTATTGTATATTAAGGTAGTAAAGGGGTTTTTCATTATGATTTACCGTTTCTGACTTACAGGTTTCCAAAGTCAAATATTCCTATTTTTACGAAATTTTTTTGTTCAAGGTATAAAGTCGGAAACTAATTGATAAATGTCGAAATGAGTTTTTATATTCATGTTTATTTATTCAGGAGATTTGGATAAATAAAATAATAGAAGAGCTGTTAATATTATTTCCTAATCACACTAAAAATATTGTAATGTGTTTAAAAATTTCGTATTCAGTTGAAAATATTCCATGTCCAACACCTAGATCCAAGCGGGTCCAAGCGATTTTTAAGTAGGATTGGTATAGGCGTATAGCTTGGAAGTGTTTTCTATATAAATTTTTGCAACCGTTCATAAACATGGACGATACAGCAAAATTTATGAACTCGTACCTCTGCACTTAAGGTGTAGTGAATATCGCTTGAAATTTAGCTTAAAAGTAAAACTGTTTCAAACTCCAAAATATATATAGTTTGTGATTTGTAATTTTATATGCCATTTGTAAACTAGTGAAAAAAATGTCTCGGGACATACTCCCACCGACAAACCGGGGTGAAACCCTCGATTTTGCAAAACAAAATGATTTTATGTGTATATTCTTAAGAGGTAGTGGGAAGCAAAATGCTTCCACATCACATCGGTTGTAAACGCGTTTAATTTTTCAATTCCGTTTGACACCTCGTGAACTTTAAAAAATTAAATTTTAACAAATTGAGAGAACGAGAATAAATAAATAAAATAAATGGTTTCCCATTACATCCCATGAAGGGACTGGGGAGAACTTCTCACAATCACTGAGCTGTGCGCTTTCCAGTTTTTACTCGCTGATTGGGACCTACAGTTTTACACCGATTCCGAACGGTAATTTGAGAAGCTTTTCCATGGCTAGATACTCGATAGTGTCGCCGTCACTATGCGAGGTGACCGCCGCCGAAAGAAAATTTGAAGGTGGTCAGAGCCGGGTTCGAACCCAGGATCTCATGTACAAGAGCCGCGCACACTAACCATTGCACCACCGACGGCCACAGAGAACGAGAATACAGAACGATAAATATTCGAGCAAATTGATGATGAAAAAAATTTTGTGAAATATATTTTAAATAAATTAAATGCGGATACCTCAAGTGCTATTACCACAGAATGCTTAGAGAACATGAACATTTCAATTAAAAATTTGATCAGTCCAAAATTGAAAGAAAGTCGGAAAAATATTCATTAACAAAAATAAAGAATGGCTAGAATCCACAATTTCCGTTCCTGATTTAAAATCAATTTCTAATTTCCCAAGTCGACCAAAAGTGGATTATGATTATATGCCAGTAAGAACCAGACGTCGTGATGTATCGAAAATGATCACAAACCTTAAAAACGACCCTTTCCGAATTCTGATCTCTCCAGCTTTCGCATTCATATGGCGAACAAATAAAATATACAATACTGTACGAGAAACCAACTCATACTGCAGACCACCTAAGGATACCATCTTTATAGATGAAAATTGTGCAGAATGCAGACTACAATCTCTTTTATACAATACAACTACTAAAATAGTAAATATGCAAGTAAATATGGAGTATGTAGAAAATCTGTCCACAATCCTAACAGCGTTGTCCTGTCATCTTCCCATAAATCCTAAAACGTTTCAAGTATTGTGCACCCAATTATAAATGGTATTATATGCCCGCAACGCTTCATAAAATATTAATTCACGGATCCTCAATTTTTGAGAACAGCATTTAGCCTTTAGGAATGCTTGCAGGAGAAGCGGCGGAGGCTAGAAATAAAAATAAATACACGCTAAAAAATTTGTTTTTTTTTTGTTGTTTGGATGCAAATATAGCCTGCTTGTATCTTGTCGCAAATATAGTATACTTGTGCCCAAACACATTGTGTTTGCTATTCATGTTTGGAACACAACGATTAATAGATTATAATATATGTGTTTGTGTTCAAATACGGATTTTTTTTGTTGAAAACTGCTGATAACAAAACTTGCCAGACAATAAAGAATCGAAGAGCAGCAGATCTTCAATTATCGAAAACAATGCTTGCAAACATGTACATGGTTTCTTCAATATGTAGCTGGCGCCGTTATTTTTCGACATGTAGTAGAGGTCATTCCAGAAAGATTACATTACAAGATGTGTTTCTGAGATGGATGGATACCTCAGATCCTCAAATATCGACAACAAGTCTTCCAGCACAAATTGCAAAACAAGTTAAGATACCTCTTCTGTTAGCTGCAATTGACCTACCAGCTTTGCCTGCAATACATGGAACTGATAGCGAGATATTTGATGAAGAAGATGTTTTGGAACATTCAGATGAAGGTGCCGACATTTTTGAGCTAGATACTCAATATTGTCTTTAATTCCACAGTTTAATAATCTATTTTCTTTCAAATTAAGAAAAATATATTATATGTATGAATGAACTCTTTATATTAATTTCCATTTTCATTTAAAATCATTAAAAAAATGTATATGTGACAGATAAAGTTGAAAGGGACCTACGTCCCGAAAATAAGTTTTGAAGCAAAACGACTGTGAAGTTAACAAATTGATTTGGATGCGCCTGATCGTTTTTATGGCTTGAAACTCGTTACTCGGGGTTTTTTGGGGCCACTGACTACGAATCTGGTATTAGATTTTGAAAAATCAGAATTGCCGATCCAATATGGCGGACTATTTTTGTAATATTGTGAAATTGTAAAATTCAGAATAGTTAATTCAATATGGTGAATAAATTTTGATAGAATGGATTTTTATATATATTTAGGATGCAGTTAGAAAGCTGCGGTTTATTGCATTAGAAAGATAGTGTTGTCTACTTTAAGAATCACCAAAAAAGTAAAAATCGTTTTTTTTTAATCTGTAGCTGCCTTTTCTCTTTCCCTGTCACATATATCGTGCGTGATACATAAACTGTTTTTTAACTTTTTTTTGTCGCCATATTGAAACCGCCATTTGGAGTTTTCAAATTCTGATATCAAATTCGTAACCAAAACCCCCAAAACCATAATACGGCATATCTGTATCGTAAATATTTGATTTCTGATTTTCTTGGTCGCCATATTGAATCCGCCATTTTGAATTTTCACATTCCGATATCAAATTCGTAACCAGAGACCTCTAAAACCCCTTTGTTTCTACAATTTTGTTGTGCACGTTGAATATTCTAGTTTTGGCCAAAAATCTGGGATCCTGACCCACACACAGTGGGCGATTGGGCTTCGTTAGCGGCATTTAATTAATAACTTCTAAACGAAAAAAGATATCTGCAGACGGGTTTTTTTCACAGCTCAGAAAAAAGTCATAAAATTTTTTAAGAAAAAACAATTTTGTTTAAATTTATTGTTTTAATTTTTAAAATTTTTTTAATTTTTTTTAATTTAAAAATTTTTTTTTTAACTTCAATAAACAAATTTTATAAATCAAAATTATCTTCGGAATCTTCGGAATCAGAATCAGGCATATCTAGATGCTTCATTAAAAGCAAGCTCTTAACATCATCGTCCATAATAATATTTTTTACAGACGAAATTGAAGACCCATTTGACAATGAAGATATCAAAGGGTCAGACGAAACTAATAAAGCATTTATGATATCTTCCATTGTATTTTTCCTGGAATTTTTTCTTGTATTGCTGTCGCGTATGTTTCGATAGTCCTTGTTCCTGGCTTCAAGAGCTTCTTCGGACATCATACCAATCGGAAGGGATAAATGGTTTATTATATCTGCTCCATGAATTAAAATTCTGTGAACAGACGATGGCATGTAAAACCAGGAGTATGCTTTAACAAAAATTTCGGCAGTTTCCAATGCGTAAGATCCGAATGCGTCCGAATTTATGTCGTATCCACAAGCCAATGCTCGTAAGACTACGCTAAATCGATATATTAAATCATAGCTTACTCCTGTTATACGAGCAGCCAAATTTGGTTGTTGGAAAACCCTCCTTGCAGTGTTTCCGTTGTTCGTGCTGCCAGTACCAGCCATTGGTATATCCACCAACAAATGCATTTCTTCCCTTAGCTTCTGCTGAATACTTCGTTTATTTTGTTCAACGACATCCTTGTCAGCACCACGAGCTTGCCACTTTTGTATTGGTATTCTAAATATATGCAATGTGCAAAACACACTCGAAAAACCTAATCTATGCGTGGAGACTTGATAAGCCATATTCAAATAGGTTTCCCTTAATAGGAAAGCTTTTCACCAAATTTAGATCGTTCATATTTTTGGGAGTCGCGCTACAGATTCCGCATGTTTGCGAAGCCGATTCCGATATGACACTGAACGTTTTGCCATCAAGCATGGTCATATGAAATTGGTGATCAATTCTTAAGGTACTCACAAATGTTGGAGAAATATTTAATATTTGGCTGTTAATGTTTTGAATTTCTCTGCGAGACAAGTCTGCCGATTCTTTCTCGCAAAGTAATTTAATGGGTCGACAATATCGGGTAGAAGAAGGCCGATTGTTTTTCCATAAAACTGTCGGTCCTTTCTGCACTATCAATGGTACCATACAAATTGAAAATAAATATTGATCTATAATGTCTCCATCGAAGTCATTAAATTTTTGCCTGTAAGTAGAATGGCCGCTGCTGCCATCACAACCCCATTTGTAGGTAGCAGTTAATTGGGTGTTATTATTATTTTCAATATGGTTTAGAAAACTTTCTGGGTGTGCTTCAATAATCCTAGCAATCGTATGGTCTACTAAGCTTTGTAATGGTACTTCAGCGAAATGATCAGTGACCGTGATGACACTAGGATAGCATTTTTTTTTCGCACAACGCAGTTTGTCGTAGCATGGATATATATCGGCGTTTTGCCCTTTAGCGGCTCTCTTTGACAAATTCCATGTGTACTTGGTATGTCCAACATCTACAGATAGCGCCAGTGCTTTTTCATCAGAAAATTTTGTCGGTAGACGCTGAGGGGTACTCATAGTTTTCAAAATCATACCGCTAAACTCTTCGTCGGCGTTTAGCATTGACACCACCTGTGAAGCACTAAGTTTTCCACCTTTATACAAGCTGCAGCTTGCAGCTACCAACAATGCTTCTGATGGCACATCTTCAGTAAGGCCTGACAATTTCTTAACTTGCGTTTTTTTGCAACACTCCGAAATATCTTTTTGTGGACGTCCAATAATTTCGGAAGATGATCTTTCAATCAATACTAACGGCGTATCTAGCCATTCCTGGTTTTTGTTTTCAAAAAAAAACCTTATTTCTTCTACAGTTTTTCCACTTTTCTACAAGCTTACTAGTAAAATTTCGCAGATTTTTGCCAATCTCGTACTGCTCCTCCTGAGTATATTTAAGGTTTTTGAGAACAGTACCAAATACAAAGTTTTCCATGGTGAGAAACTTCTTGGTTGGGATCGCTTCTTCATGCCATACTAAAAAAAGTACCCGTTTTGCTACCGACATTGTTCCTAAAAAGTGCCATGATTTAAAGGTTAGCAAGTAATAGCAGTTCATATTACACATTTTGGACGCACAATGACTCATACTTCCAGCTAAAAAAAGAGTTACACCTAATCCGTGCGAATCTTGTAAGTTCTACTCCACGAACGACAGGTGCACGCTAGTGCGGGCTAGTTGTTAATACACTTACGGCCGATTTCTTCACCGAGTTCCAATATTGCCTAATCCTAGAGTTCTCTAGTTCGCAAATGAGAACTGGGGTTAGAACTCGGTCTGATACTTCCTCATTTCTTCACATTGGGGAACTATGATAGAACTAGAGCTAAACCGAGAGCTGGGAGCTAGGCAAAAAAAAACAAAGTTCGCAACTGGCACTCTGTTTCGAGTTCTAGAACCTTGTTTTCGTGTGTTGGTAAGCGTTTTTTTCAAACTACTATTGAATTTCAATTAATTTTTTCCATTGAGTTTTCTTTTCGACTGTGATTTTGACAGGGTTAAATTTAATTTTCAATTAAACAAAAAAAAGTATACATATATATCGTGAAATCTTCAATAAAAGGTATTGTATATTTTATGTTTTATGTATTATAAAGTATATATAATTTAACTTTTTATTCTGCATATGAACAGAAAATGGCAAGTAAACGTAAATTGAACGGTTCGGTTGATGTGGAAGTTAAGCGAAAAACAAATTGGAGTCAAGAAGATGCAGAAAGATTGGCCCAATTACTCGTTGTGCATGGCCGGGAAGGAATTCTGAACAAGCAAACAAACGGCGCTACAAATTTAAAGAAGAAAAAGGAATGGGGAATCATAGCTAATCTTTTTAATTGTGACCCAAATGTATGTGTGTGTGTGTTGCCTGATTATATTTTTAACGTTTCCTTTTTGCTTCAGAATGGATGCATTCGCGAGCAAGCGGCTCTAATAAATAAAATTTAAAAAAATTATGCAGGAGCTTAAAATTCATGCCGGGTGGCAACGCAGAAATGCAATGCGTACTGGTGGTGGAAAGGCAGATCCTAAGCCAGCACAACTTAAGCTCGAAGTGACTGGTGCACTACTTCAATTGCAGCAGGTATACGGCCATGCGATGAGTGGTATGAACGGGTTTGATTCTGATGGTATTTCCAGTGAATCACCACAAACTGAGCCACCACCCCACCAGATTGATGCATCAGATGAAGAAGAAGAAAATATCTTGAATGATTTGATAATCCAAATTGAAAATTCGGAAAGGCCACATAGCGAGATATTGCCGTTCCAGGAGATCCCCCAAGTGCTATCATTGCCTGTTGTTACGTTTGCTGATGAAACGAAATCGCATGACGACATTGATACACCAACAGATCAAAAAAAATTATCGCATGCTGCTCGTCCAATTGACCGCGAGCAGTTTTTTTCAACAAGAACGCAACAGCATCGCTCTTATAAATCAAAAAAAAATAAAAATGATCTGGGACTGGGGGAACTGCGGCGTCAGTTTATAGTTGATGAACGTGAACACTATCGGGTGGAGCATGAACTAAAAATGCAACAGAGTAGAGAATTGCATGAAGAAAAGCTCCTAGAAATTCGCGGTCGGTGCACAGAACGAGAGAGGTTTTTAAAAAACAGTCTCATTTTTGGGAAGTAGCTACCGCTGCGATGCAAAATGAAAATTTTCAACAATCATCAAAAAACCAAATGTTAGTTTCGATCGCAAAAAAGTTAGTTGATGACCCAATTGATTTTGTTGATGCAGAAAACATATGATTTTTTTTGTTTTTTATTTGAATGAAATATAAAATAATTTTAATATTACTTATCGTTTCAATTAAAAAAAATTAAAATAGCGTGAGAATTACGTCTCTAGCCAAACGTATGTGCCCAGTATTTGCGCCAGGATTTGGTACATCGTTTTCTTGCAATTCTTCTGAATTGTCCTCATTCTCTTCGATGCGAAAATCTCCTAAGGGTAGTCCGTCTTTTGCGTCAATAGCAATGTTGTGCAAAATTCCACAAGCTGTGACCATCTTCATTGCCGTTTGAACTTTCAAACGTAAGCCATACTGTAGCACCGGAAAGCGACGCTTCAACACACCATATTGTCGTTCTACAACGTTACGCGTGCGAACAATTGCAGTCTGGTATGCTTGCATATGCGAATTGTTAACAATTTCACGATTGTTTTCGGTGAAAGGTGTTGCTAAATACGGTGTGTTGGCGTAACCAGGGTCACCAATGAGTACATAGTTACCAAACTCGCCTGCCTCAAACTGTCTTCGAATGTTCGATTCTCGAAAAATTGTCTGATCGTGGACGGATCCGGCCCAACGTGCAACGATATTGGTGATTTTTAAATCAGCAGAGGATATAGTTTGCACGTTTAGCGAGAAATAGCCTTTTCGATTCCGAAACACTTCTGACTAAAACAATTTTCAAATCAAAAACTTAATTAAATAAAAAATATCACAAACAAACGTACCAATTGTCCACCAGGTGATTGTAATTTTATATGAGTACAATCGATTGCCCCAATGGTACGTGGGAATCCGGCAAATGCAAACAATTGTGCAGCTGCTGTCTCCCATTCTTGTTGTGTTGTTGGCATTTTTATGAATGTGTTAAGGTGTGCTATTAACGCCATACACACTACAGGTAAAACTCTGCATACAGTAGAGGCCGACACACGTATCACATCGGCGACAACCAATTGCATACTACCTGATGCCATGAACCGAAGAGTGATGAGCAATTTCTGTTCAGGAGTTAAATATCTAGAGCGGGTATTCGGATTGTGTAGTGCTGGGGTAACCAATTGCAATACCATTAAAAATGTGCGTTTGGTGAGACGAAAGCGCTGGAAAAAGTCGAAATCATCCCAATAGTTAATATTTGCACGTACAGGTAAATAATATGGGCGTCGAATAAGTCCCAAGACATCATCATAATCATCTTCGTCATCCAAAAATCGCAAATTGTCGAAAACACCACCATTTAACATTAAATTATCCATTTTGTCAAGAATGCACAAACAATATGCACAAATATTATTTGAACTGAAAAATGTTCAAAACAATTTATTTCGTTTATATAAAACAGAGTACTAGACCGACGAGTAAAGAAATGAAATTGACTAAAACCAGGGGTTAGTGGCACTAGCACTCCGAAATCCTGGTGCCAGGAAAAACAGAGAGCTAACAAACACTAGTTCCAAAATCCGTGTGCCAAGCACTTAATACTCCGTGAAAAAATGATACGGAGTTCTAACTCTAGTTCTAGCTCGAGTTTTATCGAATCAAAGTGCTAGAACTTTGTCAAGAAATCGGCCGTTAATTACCACTACGTTTTATGAACAACACATTTATAGACCGGTCACAAACACTGATTTTTTATGTAATACACACCTTGAAGTTAATAAAAAGCCACACTTTTAATAAAACAAGTAAAAATTGTAAATTTCCAAGGAGCTCGAAATCAATGCGCACAACAAAGAAAAAATATTGTAAAGCACTTGCTAAAACATATTTTGTGTTTGACAGCTCACAGCTGATGATCAGCTGATCGTAGAGCTTATAAAAAACCGCCAAAAAACTAATCAAAGCATCTGTTATCGATTTGTGAAAAAAAATTAACGCTTTTTCAAATTTGAAAATAAATGAAAAAATACAGCAGACAGTTGTCCGAGGCCTTCGGCCACGGACTGTCCCTGCAGGCTGTGTCAGAGACACGGCCATTAAGTTTAACGTAGAATACGTCATCCGATAAGACAGAAAACATATATAACAATAAATGATAAATAACATAAGCAAATGAATTTATTTATTTGATATTTAGTTTTGATAATATACATAAGCTTAAAATTAAATAAAATAAATTTGAATAAAGCTTATTTATTTTTAATTTAACATTAAAATGTGTGAATTAATTTTTTCATATATTTTTTATAATTATATATCTATGTTAAATTCAAATTCACAGTTAACATTTTGTTTCACTTAAATACATAAGTAAATATACGAAATTTCAATATTTCATCAATCAAACCAACAGCCGAAGGTTTGTGTCCACACTGAAACAGCAGCATAGTTTGTGTTCACGCTACAAACTCAAACACTCAACCAAACACCACACATATGTTTGAGTGTATGTGTTTAAACAATTTTCATTTGAGAAATTTAAATATTAGGAAGATATCAACCAATATGAAATGTATATCAAACGAAAGATAACATCTTCATTTACCTACAAAAAAAAATTTAAAAAAAAGTTATCTCGCCGTTTCCTCATAATCAATGAAATAAAGATTACAACAATAACAATCTGACATGACTCCCTATACCGTAAGGTAAGACGTATTCTACGTCAAAAATTAAACACCCCAGTATTATCAACTACATTGGGTACTTTTGCTTTGGTTTGTGTCTAGACTAACAATTTCTTGTTTAATGGGAAGCTTTTTAGGTGGAGCCTAAAACCAATATTTAGTACATATTGTAGTTTTAAACCCAATAAAAACTGAACTTAGAAAAGCCAAAGTGAAAGAATTTTAAAAAAGAGCATTTTTTTAAACAAGAGCCTTTTCCTAAAAAAGTTAAATTTTCTCAAAAGAAATACCTATTCATATTATTAAACAAAGTGCCTTCCGTGAAAAAATACCTTATCTTAAAGAAGTACCTTTGCTTAAAAAAGTAAATTTTCTTACAAAAACTACCTTTTCTTAAAAAACATACATATATATTTATTTAAATAACTATCTTTTCTTTAAAAAGTTAATTTTCTAACAACAAATTGCCTTTTCTTATAAAACTACGTTTTCTTTAAAGAGTAAAATTTTTGTGAAACAAAATAACTTTTCTTGAGAAAATGTACCCATTCGTAAATGTACCTATTCGTGAAAAAAGGAGCAATTCCAAAAAAAAAAATCCCATTTCCCATTCCAAAAATACCGTCTCTTAAAAAAAATACCTTTTCCCACAAAAATTTAATGTCTTAAAAGTACCTTTCCTTAAAAGTACTTTTTCTCAAAAATAAAACACTACCTTTTCCTTCCTTTTCTTGAGATAAATAGCCTTTCTGAAAATAAAATAAAAAATAACCTTTTCCTAAAAAGAGTACCATTTCTTTAAAAAGTAACTGCTCTTAAAAAAAGTACTTTTTTGTAATAAAAATGAATACCCTTACGGGGTTTTCTTACAGAAAGTAGTATTTCTTCTTAAAAATAGTACCTTTTTTACAAAAAACATTAGCTTTTAAGAAAAAAAAGTACCACTCTTTAAAAAAGGAACTTCTCGAGAATATATAATACATATTCTTACACAAGGGTAGATTTCTGTCCGAATTATAGGGTCGACGTGTCTGGACAGTGTCAAACAAATGCCTGAATAAACATACGAAAATGGACCGAAATTACCGGCCTTTTTCTGAGCCTGTTTACGAATTGTCGTACCAATTTCGAGTATTTGTCTGAACAACCATCCGAAAATTGACCGACAGTTCGGCCTTTTTCTGAGCCTTTTTAAGAATTGTCGCACCAATTTCGGACATATATCTGAACAAACATCCGCAAGTGGTTCCACATTTCCGACATTTACGCATTGTCGCACCATTTCGGGCAGATATCTGGGACAAATGTTCGAAAATGGTACGACATAGTGTTTTCTGATTTTTTCACAAAAAAACATTTAAATTTAGATTTTTCAAATAATGGGTGTCTCAGTAAGAATGCACTTTTTCATTTTAAAATCAAAACACGTATTTTTTAATACAATTGTGATTTTTTTTTGGATTGTAAAGAAGACATCTTCCGATTAAAAATGGAATAAAACATCTATCAAATTGACGTAACGGCTCTGAAAACAGACCATTACTCATTTCATGAAATTTTCCATGATTTTTTCACAGAGATGTGGCTGTATCTCAGCAATGATGCGTTGGATTTCGGATTTGAGTTCAGGAATTGTTTCTGGTTTATTAGCATAAAGCCGAGATTTCACAAAACCCAAAAGAAAGAAATCGCATGGCGTTATGTCGCATAACCTTAGTGGCCAATTGACATCAGAATGTCATGAGATAATTTGTTCTGAAAATCATTGCTGCAATAAATCGGTTGTTTCATGCGCGGTGTGGCAGGTGGAGCCGTCTTGCTAAAACCACTTGCCGCTCAGATCCCTGCCGTCCAGTTGAGACCTCAAGAACTACGATATCGTGTTCCTGTGTAACGAATGCCGTTCACACTGACTGCAATTTCGGCCTTATCTTCAAAAAACCTCAGGCCCAATTACGCCGCCCTGACCGAAATCGGCACCAAACAGTTGCTCGCTGTGAGTGCATTTATTTCTTATGGATTGCATGAGGATTTTCTGAGCCCCAAATTCGACAATTTTGTGTATTCACGAAGCCATTGAGATGGAAATGCGCTTTATCGGAGAAGATGCCTTTTTGTGAAAACTTGGCATTGACTTCACTTTGCTTCATTACCCATTGAACGAAGTGCAGGCGCTTTCCATGGTCTGCTGGTTTGAACTTCTGAGTAAGCTGAATTTTGTACGCCTGAATTTACATATAAACGGTGGTTGGATTTTACTCCAACTTTATCCGGTTTATACTCAGGTTAAACTAAATCAATGTGCAAATTTTTTTTCAAATGCACCGAGGAGTGAAGATTTTCTAGTGTATACGAATTTTCACCCAAAAATGCCAAAATCCGAAAACTTTAACTAAAATGCGGCACGGCTTAGAGTTGTCCGATTCGGCTCAAATTTTCACCAAGTCAGTTTTAGATCATAAGGAACAAGAATCCGCCTGGGGTTTATTAAAAATCTGAAGTTGTTTTTTCATTACCACCCTAATATGTATATATTTATATCCACAAAAGGAGTATTTCTTCCACACAAAAGAAATTCAAAACAATACAATTCAATGACAAAAAATGGCTTCTAAACGTTGATGCACTTTTGTAAACAGTCTTGAGCAGCTGAATGGGTTAAGAGGCAGTTACATCTTCATTGCAGTTTTGAATTTAAAAATAAATATTACAACCAACACTACGTATATCGTATCAAGGAAGATGTTACCATAGAAACGTGCAGCATCTTATTTTGTCACAAGTTGTGCTTGTGCAGCAGAACGAAAGTGTTGTGTTACATGCAGTCACCAGCCATATGAGGTAATCTCCTTTTACAAGTAGCCCTTAAGACCTTAGTTCCACACAAACTTTGTTGGGCACAAAACTCCTTCAAGAAAAATATTGTCCTTTTTGTTTTTCCTTCGACTAACTCGTGCAATTCAACAAGACGTCGCAAAGGGTTTCATGTTCAAGTACAGTAAATCTATAAAAATTGTCCTTATACTTTTCCACAGTGTCAGGACATGTTAATGCACTTGACATGATATTTACGAAGGATGAGCAGCAGTATTGTTCACAATGTCATGGCCACCAGACGCACATGCGCCAGTTTTAAACGCAAAATATACTTTATTCCTGTAATATAACAGGGTTAATCCCTGCTACATCTAACAACAGCAGTAGCTAAGCAACGTATCCTATAAAAGGAAAAGCACATAGTGCAGATGGTGTTGTTGCATAAATTCATGAACGCAAGGATCCCAGACGTGGAAAGTGCAATGGACGCTTGGTGTAAAGAAAGAAATTTAATTATCTCAGTTTAAATTACGTAAATTGTTTTGATCATTTTATTTAATTAGACCAGTACGAGGGAGAGGTCATTTATTTTGAAATGTGACGTCTCAATTACAATAAGGACTCTTAACTATGTATTAAATGATTCTAAGGGCGTTTTGAATTTGGATTTGGGAGGGATTGTTTAGTTAGATGAAAATCGGAAATCTAGTTTAGAGTTTGCAAGCAAAAAAATTTATCACAATTTTTTTAAGAATCTGAACCAAAAATGATGGAACCGAAATGAACAGAATAATACAATACTCAATGTTGGAATCTGCTCTGTTACCATAGGTCTGCGGTCGCAAAGCAATTTTGATCATTCATATAGAACAGGGCCAATATTAATTTACTACGTTTTCAGACTTCTCAAGGATTCATGCTTCTTATCGCTAGTATTAAACAAATAGTCGGCACCCGTATTATCAATTCTGCCCTGGACGTAAAGTCCGTGCGAAAGCTGGCCACGCATGGCACGCCGTAAGAGGGATTACTCCCCCCCTTGCTTTGGTTATTTGTCGCTAGAGGCACGCTAAAATCCATTGATAGGAAATTCGCAGGGCTGTGGCCTACGCGCATGATATTATCATTCTGATCGCATGGCAATTAGTGACTACTAGACATCTGCACAAGACGTCTTGAATGTTTTTTTTCAAGACATTTAGCGAAGTTGCGACAACCAAGTGCTTTGAGGCAAATGTTAATTATTCGTCTACATGTCAGCTTGAAAACTTCTTGCATGAGATGAATAAAGCTAAGTAGAAGTAGTAGCATTATGTGCTCTACAGCTTCACACACATATATACGAATGATTTTTTTTCAGAACACTGAAGTATTTGATTGCCGCACATTCGCTACAATACATGTCTTGAAAAACAAAAATGCAAATGTCTTGAATGGCCATTCAAGACTTACTTACTTATCCGGTCTCGGACACCCCCGGGGGGTCAGGGACCTTACAAAACGAAGATAACATATTTCGCCAACCAGTTCGATCTTTTGCTTTATCTCTCCAGTTGGCAATACCAAGTGTACGCAGGGATTCGTCAACCTGATCCCTCCTGCGGAGTCTTGGTCTTCCTATTTTTCGTCTTCCTTCGAGTTCGGTTTCGAAAACCCTTCGCGCTGGTTCATCTTCATCCATTCTACTGACATGGCCTAGCCAACGCAATCGCGTTATCTTGATCCGCTTAACTATGTCAATGTCAGGATAAAGCTCATACAGCTCATGATTCATGCGTCGCCGATACTCGCCGCTGTGCACTATAGGGCCATACATTTTTCGGAGTATTTTTCTCTCGAAGACTCCTACAGATGTTTCGTCTGCTTGCGATTGGACCCAGGATTCTGCGCCATAAAGCAAGACAGGTTGAATGAGAGTCTGGTACAGCTGGACTTTTGTTACTCGAGAGAGGGCTTTATCTCTAAAGTGCTTGCTTAGCCTAAAATAACATCTATTCCCAACCCCAATTCTCCGCTTGATCTCAATTCTGACGTTGTTGTTTTTGTTCACGGCAGATCCGAGGTATATAAATTCGTCCACTACCTCGAAGTTATAACGGTTATCAACGTTCACGCTTTGGTCTAATCGCGTGGAGGCCCTGCTCGTTGAAACAATTAATTTCGTCTTGTCCTCATTCATTTTGCTGACTCCTTCTCAATTCTCGAAAAAACCGCAGTAAATTCTCTAATTGTGCGCCCAATGATATCTATATCATCAGCATACGCGAGCAGCATGTGACTTTTGCTGCTGATGGTTTTATTCATGTTGACTCCAGCTTTTCTCATAATGATCTCCATTAAGATGTTAAAGAGATCGCACGATAGGGTGTCGCCTTGCCTGAGGCCTCGCTTAGTTTCGAAAGGTTCGGTAAGATCCTTACCAACTTTCACTGCGGATTTGGTGTTCGTCAAGGTCATCCTGCAAAGGCGTATGAGTTTTGCAGGAATACCAAGCTCAGACATTACTTCATAGAGTTTCTCCCGTATCGGACTATCGAAGGCTGCTTTATAATCGATAAATAGATGATAGGTGTCGATTTGTTTTTCGTGTGTCTTCTCCAGGATTTGGCGTAGCGTGAAAATCTCGTCAGTTGTCGATTTTCCAGGCCTAAAGCCACACTGGTATGGTCCAATCAGGTCAGCGATAATTGGTTTCAGTCTTTCGCACATTATACTTGATAGAACCTTATATGCTATGGATAAAATGCTTATTCCACGGTAGTTGGCACAGATACTCGGGTCACCTTTTTTAAATATGGGACATAGTACACTGAGACTCCAATCGCCGGGCATGCATTCCTCTAACCAAATTTTGCTAATGAGCTGATGCTGTTCTGACCTCGTCTTGGTTAGGAGGGGGGCAATCGACGTTGTCGTCCATATTGTGATCGATTGTCCCATCGTCATCGGATATCTCAGGTACTAGTAGCGCGGAGAAATGCTCTCTCCATATTCCCAACATGCTCTGCACATCTGCGACGAGATTTTCGTCCTTGTCTTTACAGAAGGGGGGCCATGAACCATGTCCATTAGTTCCTTTTTTAACTTTTTGGTAGAATTTTCGGGCTTCGTTCTTCCTTCTGTATGTCTCAATTTTCTCACTCTCGCGCTTTCTCCACTGCCGTTTCTTACGCCTAAAGAGACGGTTTACCTCCTTTCTCTTCTCCCTATACCGCTCAGTTGCAGCTCGGGTTGCAATTGACTGAAGCATTGCCATACGTGCAGCGTTCTTTTCGTCATTTGCTATGCGATACTCTTCATCGTACCACGGTTTACTGCGAAGCCGTTTTTCGAAACCAAGTACGATTGTTGCGGCAGTTTTCACAGAGTCAGAAATGGGTTTCCACTGCGCATCAGGATCGTCATCGGGAGGGGGTGGGTTCTGTGCCAAAAGTTGCAAGAGCTTCCTTGAGTAGGTTGTGGCTACCTCTGGTAATTGCAGCTTTCCGATGTCCAGCTTCCTCTGCGTCTGGTTTGGTACGATTTTCGCTCTACTCAATCTTGTGCGAACCTTTGCTGCTACCAGGTAGTGATCAGAATCGACGTTAGCTCCTCTGATCACTCGTACGTCCATTAGGCCATTCAAGACGTCTTGTGCATATGTCTACTGTCAGTGACTTGATGCAAGCTGCTTGTAAAAGCCATCGGCTTGGGCTAAAAGCTGTAGTTTGGGAGTTAACCCCATGAAGATGAAGCTGAACCTATTCGCTTTTAGGCGAAAGACTGCGTAGGTTAGAATGCCAAAGCAAAACGATGTATTGCTATCATTGTTGTCTGAGGCGAAGCATCTCGGTGTTATCTTTGACCGAAAGTTAAACTGTGAAATAACTTTGAGGAACAAACGAAGAAGGGTATTTTTGTTTTCGAAAATCTATTTGCTATATAGATTATATTTCTTCCATGTTGAAACACTCGTCTGGAGAAGATTGTGGTAGTCGAGCGGTTGAGTGTTATTGTGGCCATCATATTCAGGTCCTACAATTAAAAACATATACGAAGAATATATTGTTAAGATTTTTATTTAAGATATGTACATACCTATGTATATCTGTACTTACCATGAACATAAGCTCTACTCCCCTATGCTTTACTCCTTTAACATAAAACCACACCATTGTTTTCTTAAATCATGCAATTGTTGTTGTGTTGAGGGTTATGTCATCCAATTGTAGCGAAAAATCTGCCCGTCATTAAGCCAGTTATCTCTCTGTATGCAATTTATTCAACTGCTCTTTTATTTATTTTAACCAAATTTGTTAAAACTTTGATTGGATTCATTTGATTGTACGGAGTGTTGCCAGTTTAGGGGATTTATCCCCAAATTGGGGATTTTTTTTCAAAACAGGGGATTGCTTTTTTGGTGTGGGGATCCGGGGATTTTTTGGGGATGAAAATTTAAGATGTATTATCATTTGTATCATTGTTTGAAAGATTTGATCTCGCACTACCTAAGTCGAAGCATATAATATCTGGTTTTGCGTATATGTGATTGCAAAAACAAAGAGAAGAAAGTTAATGTGGCAAGTCTATACTGTTTTTTTTTGCGTTGCGAGTAAACACTTGCAAATCGTTATTGCTAAATGTTATCAGCAACAAGAATTGCATACACTTGTCCGTAGACTAATTACTATACTAGACTTAACAGTTCTCTCAGCAAATTTATGACATTTGGCCTGGTATGATATTTACGTTGGATGTTGAAAAGAATTGCTTTACTAATACCAGATAGAGGCAATGGTTCAAAAGAACGAACAAAATAACAACAACGGCATTTCGTTTTGTGTGTTAAAATTATTGTGTTAAATACAACACAAATGTCTGCTAACAATAACAGTCAATAAAAAAGTTTAAAACACATTTAATTTTCACAGCTTTGCACCAAAACGACATGAAGTAGCCAGAAGTTATTGTAATTCCACCTGGTGTATACCACTTTTCGTCAAACATCTCTCCATCACACCGACCGCATCACGAAGAGTGTGAAAGGAATGTCAGATGAGCCAAATATTCTCCCTAGTATGATTTACTCTATACACTTGTCAGTCCCTGAAAATATCAAAATGGTTTACTGGCAAGGCTATACGTGAGTGAAAGTGAGGCTGATATTTGGCGTTGCTGAAAAGAATAGAAGCAGTGGAGAAGAAATAACGAGATATACGAAAACTATGTACAAAACAAATAATGAAGTAGATGAATCTAAAAATTATGAGGCTAAAGTATTTGACCCAGATATCATTTGCCATAATGTTTTTGTTATAACTAATTATTATTAAAATAATAATAATATAATATTTATAATTTAATAATAATTAATTATTATGTTTAAATTTTTCAATATTTAAGTTTTCGTTTTGTTAAAGTGAATTCTAAATAAAGTTTTATTTTAAAACTTTCTCGAACTTCCTTTAAAACTATGAGGATTTTTCCGGGGATCTTAAATTTTTGACGTAGAATACGTCTTACCTTACGGTATGAGGAATCATGTCAGGTTTTTATTGTTGTAATCTTTATTTCATTGAATTTGAGGAAACGGCTAGATGCATTTTTTTAAAATTTTTTTTGTAAGTAAATGAAGATGTTATCTTTCGTTTGATATACATTTCATATTGGTTGATATATTTCTAGTATTTTAATTTCTCAAATGAAAATTGTTTAAACACACACACTCAAACATATGTGTGGTGTTTGGTTGAGTGTTTTTGGTAGCACAACATTGCTTAGGAACATGTATCTAGTAAAAAGTGAAACGAACAGCAAGCTAGTGTTGCTTGGCAACATGTATCTAGTAAAAAGTGAAACAAACAGTAAGCTAACGTAATAAAGCTTTTTTGCGAAAGCTTCAATAAAGCTGTTGTAACATTAATTTTGAATTGTAAAGCGTAAAGCTTTCACACAACGCTCGAATGCTAATGCGAAGACTCGATAAGGTAAACCTTTTTTAATATTAGGGCGGCCCTCTCAACATTCGCAGAACTTATTTCAATAAAAATATTAATTAAAATACATAAATTAAATTAAGTTTAAAAAAATTGAACATAATATTTTTTTTTTTTAACGGACTTGAATCAAATGCCGTTGGTAAATATAAAAATTACAGCAGACAGTTGTCCGAGGCCTTCGGCCACGGACTGTCCCTGCAGGCTGTGTCAGAGACACGGCGATTAAGTTTAACGTAGAATACGCCATCCGATAAGACAGAAAACATATATAACAATAAATGATAAATAATATAAGCAAATGAATTTATTGTTATATATGTTTTCTGTCTTATCGGATGGCGTATTCTACGTTAAACTTAATGGCCGTGTCTCTGACACAGCCCGCAGGGACAGTGCGTGGCCGAAGGCCTCGGACAACTGTCTGCTGTAATTTTTTTTTGGCGATTTTCGGGGTTAATAATATCAATTCGGGGATTTCGCCTAAAAAAACTGGCGACCCGGATTGTACGTTGAATTGTTATTTTTTATGTTTGTCGTATTTGAAACACTTTGTTCTTTGACTTCATCGCTTTAATTTTTAATTTTTTTCTGAATCCAAATACCAACACAACGAAACAGGCGCTACCGAATTATAGTTAAAACACAAAGCCACGAACATTTTGTCGCGATTTGTACCGTCACGCGCATACACACATATAAATGTTCAGTTACATATTTCGGGGTAGTTTTTCTGCTATCGATGCGTCGCACTGTGTTGCGGCTAGTGGAAAAGTAACTTTTTTTCGATTATTTTTTTCAGTGTTTTTAATGATGCAATTTTGTCACAGACATTCCAAGTAAACAAAAAAACACATAAAGCTTATTTTTATGTTGGCCCGTTGATTTTTAATTGATTTTAGAAGTCAAATATACAAAATTTTCACGAAAAGAGGGAATTTCAGGGCTGTGTTCAAAATGATCGCATTTGATTTTGGTGACAGATATTTTGATTCGGAAAAAAAATCTGCCTTCGGACAAGTATCTCCTGTAAAAAAAATGAATGTTGTTTGAGACATTTTCATATGCACCTTTTTTAGAGCGAAAACCCGACTAAAGGTCCATTTTTCCTTTAAATTTTTGTTATATCTAAAATATCTAAAAAGTCCCAGTTCCAAACCACTACAGAAATGTTACATAATTTGTTTTCAACGAACTGTGAAAAAATCAGCTGCCCATACCTGCCCTCCTGGGAGTTATAGCGATTTTAGTATATCACTCTCAGTATTTATTCCATAGAAATAGAACGGAAATTCTCGGAATCACTTATTGTATAATTTAATCATATTGGTTTTCGGGTGACTTTCCGTCATCCCACGTCAAATTTTTATTATTTTCAGACCGGTTTCGGCTAATCGCCATCTTCAGTGTTTTCTTTTTTGTCACTAATTAGTCCGCATGTGTGTCCGTCTTTATATAGTGTTTTCTTTTAGCTTGTGGTGGTACCTTTCTCTCTCCCTGTTGTTTTACTATTTTACTCTCTCTCTTTCGCTCTCTCTCTCTCTCTCCCCCTTTGTTTTTACGTCTAGGTAGGTGGGTGAAATAATCCGTTATTGCGCGCTTATTTGTATTGTTTTTATTTTGTGGTTTCCCTTCATTTACTACATTTAATTGCTTTCTGATGCGTTTTTCATATAAGTGTTTTAATGGTTCGAATATTACATCAGAATATATAATTATAATTTTGACAGTCAAGAATTATGGAATACATTAAAATTTCATATCAGGAACTGCATGAGTTGATGCAACAGTGTAAAACTAGAAACGTGGAGGATGTTTTGGAATTGAGCATGTTTTCATGAGCATGGAGTGAAAAATAGTTTAATATTTCCAAACATAAAAGATAAATTGAAAAAGTTTGTCAATAAGTACAATACACGTCTTCAAGAGTTTAACAGGATGTATGAACGGCTTGGAGCTACGGACTGGATTCAAGAGGGCTATATTGAAGTTGGAAATCATCCAACTACTTCCAAACGAAAACCCGAACCTAAGGAATTTACATTATGCTGTGAGAAAACAAAGAAGAAAAGAAGTATGGAACTAATGGAAACAGAAGAGGTTTCTGCAGATTTAATTAAATACACAGCTGAAGAATTGAGAAAAGAGGAAGAAGGGGATATAAAGGCAGCTTTGGCTTTCTTCATGGACATGAAACTCAGCGTTTATCAGTGGCAAAAGTTAAAAGAATATCATGAAAAATACAATTACTTTCCTAGTTACAGAAAACTTTTAGAGGAGAAAAAGAAATGTTATCCAGAGGATGTCGAGGTAACTGAAAAGTCTGCTTCAGTCAAACTACAATCTCTTTTGGATCACACCGCGAATAGAATACTGGAATCCCAATCAATTGACCACCTTCAAGCATATGCAGAGAAGGAAATGTTATTGATTAGCAAATGGGGTATGGATGGATCTTCAGGACATAGCCAGTATAAACAAAACTTTACTGACAATACAGCAACTGATAGTAGCTTGTTCAGTATATCTATGGTTCCTTTAGTTCTTTCATGCAATAAAGAACAAGTATGGGAGAATCCAACACCATCATCAACCAGATATTGCAGACTAATCAAGTTTGAATATGCTAAGGAGACTGTAGAGTATACAAAGCAACAGCACGATCTCATGAAAGAACAAATAAATAGTATACACGAAACGATTATCAACATAAGCGGATTACCATTTAAAGTAGAACATAAACTGGAGGAAACAATGGTTGATGGAAAAGTCTGTATTTCTTTATCTGATAACAAGTCTGCAGCAACGTTACATTTGCCACGCAAAGCCAAGTGAAATGATTCAGTTGGACAAAATTGTTAAAAGGACACCCAATCAGGAAGCTTATAGATTTGGATTATCAACATTACATTGTAGAATAAGATTTATGGAAACCCTACTGAACATTGCTTATCAAATCACTGTGCAGGGGAAACAAAGAGAACTAAGCTCAGTGAAGATGAGAAGATTATTAGAGATCAAAGAAAAAAGGAAGTTCAACAAAATCTGAAAGATCAGCTCCAAATAACTGTTGATGTTGTGAAACAAGGAAGTGAAACAACTAATGACGGTAACACAGCAAGGAAATTCTTTAGTGATCCTGAGGAAACCGCTCTGGCCACAGGAGTAGATACCGAACTTATAAGAAGGTTTTCTAGTATTCTTCAAGCTATAACTTCTGGATATAAGATAGACTGCGATAAGTTCTCTAAGTACGGAAAAGAAACTGCTGGTCTCTATGTAAAGAAATATTCGTGGCATTATATGCCAACAACTGTATACAAGGTTCTTATTCATGGAGCTGAAATAATTCGTTCATTTTTGGTCCCCATTGGCCAACTATCAGAAGAAGCATTGGAAGCAGGAAACAAGGACTTCAGAAACACAAGGCTTTACCATGCGAGGAAAACATCAAGAAAAGACAATTGTGAAGACATATTACATTATCTGCTCGCCAATTCTGATCCCGCAATCACAAGTAGGAGAATACTGAAGGAGAAGAAACACCTGGAATTATCAGAGGAAGCAGTGAACTTATTGGTAGATGACTGATAATTTGTAATTTTGCTGTAGAATGCAATAAAATATGCCTGTGTTATAAAATAGTATCTTCAAATTTTTTTTTTTATTCTACATCTATTCTAGCACTCCACAAAAATGAGCATAACTCTCTTAAAACTGAAGCTATTGACTTCAAACCGGTATCAAATTAAAGCTTTTATTGCCACCTTTCAAATAAGAAATGAAATAGATTTTGGTTTTATATAAAATTTCAGAGTTTTTCAACAAATATCGAAAAATCATGAAAATTTAACGTTTATAATTCTTGTTCGGACCATCCTATAGTTAATTTAAAAAACTAATCATAGGGTATTTATCAGAAATAAAAGAACAATTAAAATAAATTTTTTTTGTACATTTTTCGAACAATTTTTTTTTTTTTTGACTTTTGTTGAAAATTTGGCCCAACAATTTTTTTCGGTGTAAATTTTTTTTTATTTACTCATTCTGTTTGGGATTTCATTCTGACCAATCTGTAGAAGTTTCTCATCGATACAATTAAAATTACAGTTTAGGCAACATGATTTCCAAAAAATTCCGATTTCGCAACACTGTGCGTCGCTTTCTTTGCTGTCGTATTGCTCCTTGCATTCTCTTTATTTATCTAGTTATTTGATTTGTAGATTCGCAAGTTACACACGCGATCACAGCAAACACATAAATTCACACAATTTAGTTTTCACAATAAAAGATTATTACTAAGTAACTATAACTAATTAGTCTGTTTTACCAAATTTATTTAAATTATTCCGGCGGAGAAATATGTCTACCACTTTCGATTGTTACAATGGAACTGATTTAAGATGTGTACGTGACCAGTGTTGTCGTTTGAAAATTTTTTTTCCGACCAAAATTTTCCTAAAATCCGACCAAAATCGCCTGCTTACGACCAAATTTGAAAATTTAATTAATATTTGTGTTGTTTGATGTACATTTTATTTAATATTTAACTAAAATAAAGATTTCAGATACTATATAACATATTTGCATTAAAGAATTCAGGCATGTAAATTAATATTTATGTAGTGTAATTAATAATTAAATACATTAAAATTGTAAATTGTAAGTAAAAAATTTTTATTCAGTCTTTTTAACATATGTTGTTTTCATTTACTTATGTTATAATTCAGACATGTATTAAATACATCACATTAAAAATAAAAAGTTAAATTTCTTGATTTTATATTTGGTTATGTAGGTCCCTTTTGGCTGACCAAACATAGTTCGACCAAACATAGTTCAACGGCGGCGAAAATATGTGGCAGAGATAACAAATAAAAAATAAAATAAGAAATATTTGAGAAACTTTTCTCATTTAATCGGT
This sequence comes from Phaonia tiefii, assembly GCA_963931995.1. Classification (NCBI taxonomy): domain Eukaryota; kingdom Metazoa; phylum Arthropoda; class Insecta; order Diptera; family Muscidae; genus Phaonia; species Phaonia tiefii. Next base: position 43,422,377 of record OZ008368.1, on the reverse strand, counting down.
TTTTTTTATAGAAGCTATTTTTTGCCAAAAATCATTAATGTTTAAATTGGCCAAAGTTTTTCTATCGCTGAGCCGCAGAAAATTCCACTCAGTAACTATTAAATCGGGATCACAGTCAACTAACTTAGAGAATTTTAAAACAAGATCCAGAATTGCTAAGTCGTCGTTTGAAAGTACCTTATCAGGAGTTATCATATTTAAAAGTTTTATACTATCGTTTTTGAAATATAATAGCTTGTTGATCTGATCAAGAAATTCTATATAAAATTCTAAAACAGCAGATTTTATTTCATATTTTTCAGTCTTATTTAAATAAGTTTCCGCATATGTTTCTGCCTTAGTGCCTATAAATATTATACAATTATCACTGCTTATTTTTGTAATCAATTTTTATATTATTTATTATATTATTTATCAGTTATTTTTTTAATAAAATTGCTTAATATTAGAAGAAAATTCGATTTTATGCTAGTGTATAAATACGGTAAACGTGACCCTTCCGCTGGAAATTCTTTGTTAAGATTATTGGCAATGGGTAGAAAATATGTCAAATATAAAAAATAACATTTCATTTGGCTTGACATATCCTCCGTAATAACACTAGCAGAAATTCCTTGAACCTTCATATACACAGGAAATGAAATACAATTTTAGGCTATCCCAATGCTCAACGATTCTAAATACAACGCCTTCCAGCGAAAGCCAACGGGTGCTGCATATATCTAAAATTTTATGCGGTGCAACTGAACAATACTCTTGGAATTCTTTGAGTTCGCTGACGCGATTGGGACTACGAGAAAAAAAATCAATGAGTGTTCGAACTCACGGATGACGTGTTAACACCTTTTTGCTACACGGTACCTGTTCGATTTCTATGAACACATTAGTAAATGTAACATTGGAAAATAAAAAATAATATTTTTTTTGTATACACCGGGCAATGCTGAACATCAAATGACTCGCTTTGTTTGGCCATAGCAACAACAACGAAACAACCAAACACACAACATCACACATACTTTGTCCAAAGTAGCTGACGTATTAGTGTGTCACCATAACGTCGACTGCGCAAGCCCATGGGATTGCAAATGCAATTTTACGTGGCTATGCTTTATATCTTCGTTCAACAACAGCAACAGACCCATGTACATACATACATTATTATACCCTCCACTGTAAGTGATAGAGGGTATATATCAGTTTGTCATTCTGATTGTAACATATAGAAATAAGGCTTTGCGACCCCATAAATTAAATATATTCTTGATCCTTATAACAACCGGAGTCGATATAGCCATGTCCGTCTGTCCGTCTGTTGAAAACATTCTCACGACTTCAATCGGCGATAACTCGGTTTGCTTTTTGGCCAGATTGTTTCACGTATTCCTGAGCAGTTTGGTATTGAAAATCAGCGAAATTGATCCATTGGAAAAAATTTTATGATTGGAAAAGTAAAAAAAATCATAAAATTTGCACATTAATTTTTGTAGTTTTATACTAAACTACTCCTTTTGCCGTGTGGTGAATTTCCATGTTGAAAATCTTTGTTGTTCTTTATAATAGGTAACTACCCAGCGGACCAAAACTTCGTATACGATATCGCATACGAGAGTTACGCGAAACTTTTGCGGGTAAAACTCTCGAAAACAGATCCGAAAACGATCGGAAAATGAATCATCAGTCGTTCAGTTTGTGGCAGTAAAAGTTTCGTTTACGATGTCTTGCAAGAGATTCGTTTGCGAGACTTTTGCAATATCTTTTGCGAGAACAACACGAAAAATAAAACAAAATGCAATAGCCAAAACTTTGTTGTTGTGTCGTGTGCCTGCACGTGTGTGCCTCTGCTTAGCGCACGACACAACGACAACAATGTTTCTCTCTCTTTTTTCGTCCGTTTAGCACCCGTTTTTAAACCAGTTTGCAAATATTTAGGCGAGTTTAATTTCTCCCCCGGTTTTGGTCCGGTAAATACTCGCTTCTGAGCCCGTTTGCGAGCATTTAGCGTAACACTCGCTAAGGCTCGGTTTTTTGCCCTCTGGGTACTTTAGAATGTTTAGATGTACTTTCATGTGTTCATACATTTATTTGAATTTTGTCACACTTCATCTAAGGTCGCTGTGGCCTGATGTGTAAAGGGTTGCGCGTTGGAGTCTGAGGGTTGTTGGTTCAATTCTCGTCCCAGCTTCTTTTTTTTTTAACAGTTCTTCAAAAAATGCTTTTTAGTTTTTAAAAAATGCTTTTTTATTTTACTTACTACTCCTTTTGCCGTGTGGTGAATTTCCATGTTGAAAATATTTGTTGTTCTTTATAATAGGTAAGTACTTTAGAATGTTTAGATGTACTTTCATGTGTTCATACATTTATATGAATTTTGTCACACTTCATCTAAGGTCGCTTTGGCCTGATGGGTAATTGCGCGTTGGACCCTGAGGGTTGTTGGTTCAACTCTCGTCCCAGCTTGTTTTTTTTTTAACAGTTCTTCAAAAAATGATTTTTTATTTTTAAAAAATGCTTTGCAGCTTGTTTGTTTTTTAACAGTTCTTCAAAAAATGCTTTTTTATTTTTAAAAAATGCTTTTTTATTTTACTTGTGAACAAGTAACTTATTTTTATTGTTTTTAAAAAAGTAAATTTTCTTAAACAAAAGTACATTTCTTAAGTACATTTCAAAGTACATTTCAAAGTAAATTCAGTACATTAAGTACATTTCTTAGGTACATTTCATTAAGTACATTTCTTAAGTACATTTCAAAGTACATTTTCAATGTGAGCATTGTGAGCAATGCATTTGTGAGCATTGTGAGCATTTGTGAGCATCCTGCATTTGTGAGCATTTGTGAACAAGTAATTGCATTTGTGAACAAGTAACTTAGTTTTATTTTTTTTAGAAAAGTACATTTACTTAAAAAAGGTCCTTTTTAAAATTTAATATTTTGCTGATTAATACTAAGGTGGAGGGTATCAAAGATTCGGCACAGCCGAATTTAACACTTTTACTTGTTATGTTAATACATACGCTATAGACACAATACCCCTGCCACACCACTCTTTCATTGCTCTCTTGCTCGCTCATTTTTGTTTAACACGTGATTAGTCTCTTTCGCAGTCGCAGAAAATCTGGTTTTAGCAGCATCATAAAATCTGACTTTGATAGATTTAGTCCCTATACGCCGCTATAGACGTTAACACATCAAAAAGGTGTATATGTTCCGACACAAGTTTTCGATAGACGATGTCAATTTTTTTGTGGCGTAACTGGAACAGTGATGTAAAGCGTGACAGGAACATTTAATGTAATATAATTCTACTTCTTTTTCAAATAACGCCGTAAGGCCTCTAACATTACAAGACATAGCATTTTTTCCGTCTGTTGTCAATCCTATTAGGTTCTTGAAAGGAATTTCATATAACACAAACAATTCTTTAATTTTATCATATGTTGACTTCGCGTCTGACTTAGTTAATTCCAACATTGTCAGAAACTTATCTTGGATTTCAAACGCTGAATTTACATAACGCGCGATTAAAACAACCATTTTTTCGTGGAAAGGTCGGTAGTTCCGTCCACAATTATAGAAAATTTTGTTTTTTGTAATGTGGATCATTCCTTGCCTGCTTTGTCTGTTATTTCAGTGGCCTTTTTCCTTCCGCAATGCACTAGTTTTGCAATTGCAGAGTCCGAGCAGCACTCAACCAATAATGCAGGAAAATAGTCCATCAATATGAAAGGCAAATTGTGCGTAATGCAAAACATGACCAACGTGAATTCTACATGTTTTACCTGTTGCGACTTTCTTTGTTGTTCGTTGTTACAAAATTTGTCGATATGCAAATGTCTCTTTTTGGTGTCATAGTTTTGTACATGCGTTCTTGTCTTTTCATGATTTTGCAGATGTGTCAAATGTGCAGCAAGTGGCTTGGAGCATGCAGTACAAAATGGAGTACCATCCCTTTCCTGCAGCCATTCGAAAGTACTAAGCCATTCTGTTCTAACGGTGCGTTTACACGGGACAGTTCAAGACCGGACAGTTGATAATATGTATTAGTTGTCAAAAAGAGAAAAATTTGTTGTGTGACGTATGTGTCCAGCCAGTTATAAAGACAGAACAGTTTTAAGCAACCGTCGATAGTGTTGTTTCTTGTAAATTTCGTGCTCTGATTTTGATTTGCTCTTCTTCACATTTGCTTGAAATCTTAATTTACTAAAAGAAGATTGCTACATACATATATTATTTATACATGTTTATATCTAGTACGTGTTGCCAAATAATATTTCATTAAAACTCCAAATTACCAAATAAAACTAAATTTTCCCAATTTCTACGATCGTTTGCTATGTGTTTTGCCCTATTTCTCCAATTACAATGAATCTGATGTACTCTGAAAATTTCAAATGTATACATGTTTATATGTATGCATGTGATGTTTTGCTTTGTTTTTCACAAATTACCACGAAATGTCACCGATCTGAACAAATACGTCAACTCACTTGCCGAAGTTACTGTCGTCGAAAAATCAGAGACAGTGGCGAGGCAAGTGGCAGAAGTGTAAGTGTGGTAGTAAAATAGTGTGAATGTATTGCTACTGTCGGAGCAAAACTGTCCCGTGTAAACGCCAGGTAAATTTCCTTTTAGAACATTGCGGATTATCAGCAAAAAAATTTGTATTACTGTAAACAAAAAGATTCATTATTTTATCAAAAATTTGTTAATTTAAACAACTTTACCTACAAGCTGCCTCATTGTTGTTTTCGGTTACTGCTTCCATTTTTTTTTGTTATGTATCTAAAATAGATGTTTATTAATAAAAAAAAAGGATTTTGTTGATTAATATTTATACTTATCCACAGTTCAATCCTCTAATCCACATGCAGAATGTTTTATTGTTTTCCTATTCAGTGTTTTTTCCAAAATGCTGACATTCATAAGAAATAGGGCGAAGAAGTATAACACAAATCGTTGTCACTAAATTAAGCTAAACGTCGTTTATAATTTAATGGCCAACAGCGGAATTCGGTTAGCGTATCGCACAGTTCACTGTCACTGATCTAATATAAACGTCGTAAATAACTACTTACCCGTCACCGAAGTGCATAATTTATTGGTAAATGGTAACCAGTGTGGAAAAGTATTTTTAAGACAAAATATATGAGATTTTAAATATATTATGCAAAGAAAAAAATTGTTTGTGATTAGAGACAAAAACCGACCAAAATTGAATTGGTCCGACCCGACCATCCGACCAAATTAAATATTTTAAATTTTTTCCGACCAAATTTGGTCGGATCCGACCAAAACGGCAACACTGTACGTGACCCACCACTCACGCTCACCATATTCTCTTGCTGGCCTCTTTTTTACGCTCGCTCATATTTTCGACTGCTCTCTCTATACCAGTGGTAGGCAAAACCGAACGCACGCACACAAACGTGTAGACTGATGCTTCCATCAAACATACCCAGCTAGCATTTGAATGTTTGTTTCACGATCACGATTGTTTCGCGACTGGATTTCCAATCGTCACCACGATTGTCGGAGCAGAATTATATTTTTCTCCGCTTTTAAGACTTTGTGCTCACGATTTGTTTTTGTGTTTACTTTGTGTCACAGTCTTACATGTAGTTTCCTTATTGTTGTCTTACTTCTTCCCGCATCCTCCACCGAACTCGTGTGTTGCAAGGAGAATTTAAATATGTCTCTCTGAAATTCTAACGGGTTTTCCAATATCTGCTCAGCAAAAAAAGAAAAAACTTTTTTGCTTCTTTTCATTTGAGTATTTAAGAAGCAAAGAAGCGTCAGAAGTGTAGTGCAGCACAAGTGTTTTCTTCTATGAAAGAAACAAATAATAATAAGCATTTTTGTATAAATTCACCATCGTCTTGGCAATCGCCTGCGATTGGATTTTGCTCATCGTCGACGATTGGATTTTGCTCATCGTCGACGATTGGAAAGTAAGAGTCGCCGTCTTGACACAGTTACTTCAGTTGCTCTGAACGTGCGCGATTGGAATACGACATCGCGCACGATTACTTTAATCGTCGGCTCCGATCGTGAAAGAGTCGTGCACGATTGAAAATGCTAGCTGGGATAGTTGTTGTGTACATGGGAGCTGCCGATCGTGTGTGTGTGTGAAAAATACGATTATTGTTTGCCTCGCGAGACTATGGGCTGGTTACCACTGCTCTATACCATCATAAAAATTAGTTTCGTTACAACAACATCAGAGATATAAAAACTAAGAGATAAACCAAATATCAGTAGTTTAAAACGCATGCATTAATTTTTTTTAATTTTCAACCCATTTTTCTACAAAATTCAGCAGCAACGAAATGAAAAATTGTCAAAGAAGTCAAGTATAAAATTTTTCGTTGCAGCGATTACCAAATTGTCGGATCTACGACACTTTCCACAATAACAACGTAAAAACAGCAACGAAAATGTTTCATCCATGCATGGAAGCGTTTTTCTTTCAGTTTACTCTTAAAAATGTACCTATTTTTGAAAAAAGGACCAATTCAGAAAAATTCTCATTTCTTAAAAAAAAACCTTTTCTTCAACAAAATACCTTCTTTTTAACAAAATGCTTTTTCTTAAAAAAAAACCTTATCTTAAAAGTACCTTTTCTTAAAAATAAAATAATACCGTTTCTTTTCTTGAGATAAGTAAGTTGCCTTTCTGCAAATAAGTAAATTTTCTTAAAAATATAACTTTTTCCTAAAAAGAACACCACTTCTTTAAAAAGTACCTGATCTCCAAAAACAAGTATTTCTTTGTAAAAAAAATTCATACTCTTAGACTTTTGCTTAAGAAAGTACTACTTCTTAAAAATATTAATTTTTCTTGAAAAAACATTAGCTTTTAGTAAGTGGAGTACCTCACTTTAAAAAAGGTCCTTTGCTGGTAAATGTAATACATATTCTTTCAAAAACGAGCTAAAAATAAACTTTTTAAAAAAAAATACATTCTATGAAAAAAAAACTTTTTATTAAAAATATTAAAAAAAAGTTTATAATTTTACAAAAAGTATCGTTTGTTAAAAAATACATTTAAATTATCGCATTTTTCAACGGGCGTCTTAGACGTGTTGGAACTAACTAGTACATAATACAAGGTGTTTCAAAAGAAGTCATCCGACGTCGTTTGGCTCTCATTTTTTTTTTCTAAATGAAAAACTTCGATTCTGTTTTTTGATTATGTTTATTTCAATCCTCGGAATTTTATTGGTTAAATTGAGAAGATGATATCGGTTAAATGGGCGGCGTCACAATTGATTAGCATACGGGCTCGTTTTACGGCATTTTTCATCACTTCGGCGAGAAGTTCGGGCGACATATTCTCGCACTCGTGGCGAATGTTGACCTTGAGGGCTTCCAGGGTCTCGGGCTTGTTCACGTAAACACGGGACTTCAAAAAACCGCACAAAAAAAGTCTGGAATGGTTAAATCGGGCGATCTTGCGTGCCAGTGCAAATCGCCAAAACGAGAGATGAGGCGACCCGGGAACGCCGCGATAAGAATATCGGTTGTGGCTCGCGCAGTGTGTGCCGTTGCTCCGTCCTGTTGGAACCACATGTCCTCCAAACCTAATTCGTCGAATTGTGGCAGAAAAACTCGGTTTACATGCGGCGTTCTCGAACAAACAATGGCCCGATGACTCCTGCATCGTGAACAGCGCACCATGCAGTTACTTTGAGCGGGTGTAATGGCTCCTCGTGCATCACTCGTGGATTTTCGGTGCCCCAGAAGCGATAGTTTTGCTTGTTCACGTGCCCGCTGAGGTGGTAATGAGCCTCATCGCTCATTGTGATTTTGGTGGAAAAATCGTCCACGAGATTGAGGATGGCTTGGGCGTAGGTTACACGCGTTTTGCGGTCGACAGGCAGCAGCTGATGCACGGACTGGACTTTGTATGGGAACATGCGCAGGTCTTTGACCAAAATTCGCCATAGGGACGACCGGCTGATGGCTAATTGCGAGGCACGGCGTCTGGTCGATGTTTCCGGCGACAGCTCGACATCCTCGGCAACAGCGGCGATATTCTCGGCAGAACGGGCGCTCCGGGGCCGGCCACTCCTGAGCAACGTCTCGTGTGGACCCATACTCTTCAAGGTTAGTGGCCAAACGACGCAGTGTTTGCGCAGTCGGTGTCGGACGGCCGGGGAATCGGCGACGGTATTGGCGCTGCGCCCACACCACAGACGAATTGTTACGCAAAAAAATAGACACGATTATTCCGCGTTCTTGGGGAGTGTATCGCTCCATGGCTTGTTTACTTGTATTCTACATCTGTCTAGTCCACAAATGTCAAAACAGATTTGACATTGGCGGCCATTTGCAAAAATAAAAGCATCTTCCAATAGGGTGGTCACTTTTGAAACACCCTGTATATAACGAAAGGAACTTCGTTCCAACCGGGTGTCCCCTGATACCTCATGTGATTCTTTTTGTGTCTTCTTTGTTAGGTCGGCTAGTTTTGGTGCCGCCTCGTAGCTAAACGGTTTGCCAGGAATGAGGAGGATGCATTCTTCAACCTTATTTTTTCAAAAAGCGAATATCTCCAATGAAAGAGATATAGAACGATCTTGAGCTTGAATAAATAAAAGAAATTAGTTCTAATCATAATGTCGAATAAATAAATATCATCCCTACTAAATTTAACATATGTATATTATCACAGCGCTTTATCACAGGGGTGAGCTCAGTGATAGCCACTATGCGGCGTGTAGCATTTCCCCGATTGATTGCATATGTTATTCGTTTTGCTTCAAGCTTACTTTTCGAAACGATGTAAAAACATTAATAACACTGGAAGTAATCAATCTGGTTTAGTGCCCTTTAGAAGAGAAATGTATACGTTGCCTTAAGGATGTCATGTTCGACGGACGTGTTGGCTTATAGACTGCTTTTCCTTTCCTAAATTATCAAAAATACTTGCATTCTATTTTTTATCTTTGTTAACCTTTTTGTATCTGTTTTATTGTCATCAGGCTGGCTAATGTGGATATCACAGGCCACCCGTAAAAAATACAGGCGCTGCAAAAGCGAATAATTTTGATTTCAAAGCAACAAAGTAGAGAGGTCTTTATTGATGGAAACCTAAAGAGCTCCATAAATGTACTTTGGAGCAGATGATTTAGTAGGAGCCGTAATGTTTATATTATAATAATAATTTACAAAGAAGAAGGAAGTGGAATCAGAATTTTATCAGGATTTCTTCGAGGTTAAGAAATATGTTTTAAACATTTCTTCCTCTGGTTGTCAAATATGTTTGTGTTTATGTAAGGATGACGGCAACTCACTCAGAAACGTAAAAATATCCATTTGAAGTCCTGTATCATTATTTTATAACCATAATGATAATAATACACTTTGCTGTTTGATTTGGAGAAATTTATATCGTAGGCTTCTTCCATTCTCCTAGTCCCATATGTACCAAATACAACCTCATGGACAGATTAAATAAAATTAGGTGAGTAAGTGATGAGATCATATAAATGATTTGTTTTAAAAACGAATTTCGATTTGAGTTTGAATTTGATTGTGTCTCAAATTGATCCTCTAAAACAGAGTACGGAGAGCCATTCGTTTTTGATTCGCACTAAAATCGTAAATCGGTAAGGGAGCGGGCAAAAGGGGTACAACTTCAAATTGCGACAAAAATTACACAGTGCAACACGAAAAAAAATAACCATATACGGACACCACTACGTGATAAAATACTAAAAAAAAAAGACCCGTGTCTCCCAATTTTTCCCAAAGTCATGCACTTTTTTTTTATGGGCCGCCAAAGATTTGGGGCCTCGGTATCATTTTCGTAAAAATGTGATCATTTTCTCAGGCTCATATCTTGCAAACCGTTCAGAATTTCGATTTACTCTCTGAGGCAAAGTTGTAGCTCTTGTCATAAAATCAAAAAAACTTCACCTTCCAGATCAAAATCGTAAAAAACTTAAAAAAATTCGATTTTTTTTTACCTTTTTTCCCGTGTTCAGGTCCATAGGTAGCAATCCGTTCAAAATTCAAGGAAACAATCAACTACAAAAATTTACCTAAGATCTCAATAAACAAATTTCTACAACATATAAACTTCCTACAGAAGATTCTTAACACTGTTTAGGTAGCACGCAAAAGTGAAAAATTTGCCGAAAATTTTTTAATTTCATTTTTTTTTACCTTTTTCTCCTGTTCAGGTCCATAGGTAGCAAAAAATTAAATATGCCTAGCCAGAACCATGTGTTTGTCCAAGGGTTAACACCGTTTAGGTAGCGCTTAGGTATCACGCGATCATGCACCAACAGCAGCAGCACAGGCAATGCAGTAAGCTCAGCACACGCAACAAGGGACGCAGCACACAATATAAAAGCGACACGACGCTCACATCGAGGCATTACACAGCGCGACGTCAACGACAGCTCAGCGGTGAAAGTTATAAAGTGAAAGTGAAAGTAAAAAAAGTGAAAGTGCTACAGTATAATTCGCACACAACATTGGCAACTGACAATTTCAATATGCAGTGTGAAAGTATTGATTTATTTTGCTACGTTTGCGGTCATCAAACCAGAAAAAAAACATCTACAAGATTTCAGAAGGAAAAGAATCTTTTAACTAGTGCATTCAAGAAAGCATATAAGTTGGTTTTCGACGAAGAAGAAGGCAAACATAGTATCAAGTATTGTAAGCCGGTAAACTCTATTAATCTCCCAGGTGATCATGATGAAACCAGTTGCTATGCATGCGTAAATTACAAATGTGGTCTAAATCGATATGCTGAGGAACAAAAGTTATAAAGCACCAAAAGCACCTGAAAATTTTGTATCACCAAGGCCGCCAACTCCAGATCGTAGAACAGAATGTACAGGAATGACTAGAGCAAGTGGTGTTACTTATGAAGATCCATTTGATACCGATTATGAGCCCCAACAGGGAAGAGATGGACCACAACTAATAACACAAATGGAAATGGATTTCATTGTGGCCATATAGGGATTATCGCAGCGACTTGCAATATTTTTGACAGCGGGTTTAAAGCAAAGAAAACTCACACATGCTAATGTTAACTCTACGGCGTACCGCAAACGACAAGCTGAATTTCAGATGCTCTACACTCTAAATGCTGACAATTCGTTCGCTTACTGCAACGATATAAAAGCTTTGGTGGTAAAAATGGGAATGAACTACATCGCTAGTGAGTGGAGATTATTTATTGATGGTTCTGTTTCAAGCTTGAAAGCAGTGTTGTTGCATGTGTCGAACCGAAAACCTTCCATTCCGCTGGCAATGGGTATTTACATGAAAGAAAGCTACGAAACATTGAAAGATATATCTGTCTTCATTTTTTGTTTTCATTTAACAGGCGTACTTAATGGCCCTGACATTAGAAAGCTATTCAAGAGCAACTTTGATTCATCGCTTGATGAAAATCATTCAATGGCATGGATTTACCTTCAGCGTGTATGCACCAGACTCTTGGGAGGGGATCGAGACGCGGAACCGGAAGCAAGAGAATGGGTGAAACAAATGCTGCATTATTTTGAGATAATCGGCGCATCGATGACATTAAAGCTGCATTTTCTTCATTTTCATTTTGACGATTTTATCAAACAACTCCCTACCGAATCCGATGAGCAAGGAGAACGGTTTCACCAAACCACAATGCCCATGGAAAAACGGTACAAAGGCAAAAACCTCGACGCATTGCTTGCAGAGGTATGTTGGTGGAGTCACAAGATGTCACCCTGATGTTAATGAAGTATTTGAAGAAGAAAGAGCTGATGATGGAGGGCAGTCTGGAAGCAACGTGCCTGTGGACACCATAATTGCTGAATCAGAGTCAGATTCGGACGATTTGGATCCACAACATTATAAACATAATACGAATACTTTTTTTTAATATTTTTGTAATAGGTAGCATAGTATCTCAATGTTGAAGTAAATAATAAACAAATGAAATTAAAAAACGGTGTTAAGAATAATTCCCAGGAAGTTTATATGTTCTAGAAATTTGTTTATTGAGATCTTAGGTAAATTTTTGTAGTTGATTGTTTCTTTGAATTTTGAACGGTTTGCTACCTATGGACCTGAACACGGGAAAAAAGGTAAAAAAATCGAATTTTTTTAAGTTTTTTGCGATTTTGATCTGGAAGGTGAAGTTTTTTTGATTTTATATGTTCGTTTTTTTGATTTTATATGTTTATATGTTCTTTATGACAAGAGCTACAACTTTGCCTCAGAGAGTAAATCGAAATTCTGAACGGTTTGCAAGATATGAGCCTGAGAAAATGATCACATTTTTACGAAAATGATACCGACGCCCCAAATCTTTGGCGGCCCATAAAAAAAAAGTCCATGACTTTGGGAAAAATTGGGAAACACGGGTCTTTTTTTTAGTCTTTTATCACGTAGTGGTGTCCGTATATGGTTATTTTGCCATGACTTAAAAAATTACACACAGTGTTATTTACAAAGATTTAGAATGTGCTAAAAATTGTGAATGTGGGTAAAAAATGATAAAGGCAATGTAAGTAAAAAAAGGTTAAAAAGGGGGGAAAAGGGGTACAATTTCCAAATACAAAAAAAATCGTTTGGAACGATTGGCAAAACTTTTAAAAGCGGGTAAAAATTATGGCGAAAGGTTAAATCTTCACAATTCGGGAAAGATTAGAAATGCTTTAATTGCAAATGTGGGTGACAAGGGGTAAAAATGTGGTCAATAAGTGTAAAACTTCCATGGTCTGGGGCGCGATATCGTTCTATGGAGTCATTGACTTGGAATTTCGAACCACGAAAATGACAGCAAATTCGTATAAATCTATTCTGCAAACGGCGTTTCCAAAATTTCAAGACTTGTTTGGACCCATCCCATGGATTATCCAATACGGCAAGGGTTACTAAAACGTGGATTAGCGAGCAAAATGTTGAATTGCTGCCATGGCCACCATATTCCCCGGACATAAATATAATGGAAAACGTGTGGGGATGGTTGCCTCGGAAAGTGTATGAGTCTGGGCGGCATTTTGATGACCGAGAATCTTTAGTTGCTGCAATACAATCGGGATGGTCGCAAATTTCGTTACAATATTTATCGCAACTGTATAACTCCCTTCCCAACAGAATTTATGAAATAATTTTAGCGAAGGGCGGAAGTACACATTATTGAAAACTATTTAGAATTAAAATTAATCCTGTTTTTAAATTTTTTTAACTGTTTTTTAATTTTTTAATCACTGCACCTACTCAAGTGACGCAAAAATAGTACACATTTTATTTGACAAATAACAAAAAGAAGCTCAGATTACATTTAACCGAAATTTTTCCACTTCTCTTTGTTTACACTCTTTTTCCCAATTGTTAAACCTTTAATAAAAAGTACAACATAATCCTCTCCATGAATTATCTTGAGAGCAGCAACCTTAAAATGATTGCTTAAACACTGCACCTATTCATGTGACGTGCAGTGTAGTTGCATACACCAATGCGTTAGTGGATTAGATTAATCAATCTTTTCACTGATTCAGTATTTAAATATTCCCATATTCAATACTTAAGTAGACAATGAGGAAAGATGTCAAGCTTTAAATCACTTCAAATTGAAATTCCAAAAATTTCAATCTAAAATTGGAATATTCAGCAACAGGAAATCAAAAAAAAATTAAGTGGGAATATAAGACATTTCAGATGGCAGTTACAAGTTTACAATTGATATTAAAAAGACTTCAATTGAAATTCGAAAAATACCAAATGTATTTTTTTTTTTGATTTTGATTTCACTGATAAATTTTGAAAATCAAATGACGTCGTTTAAATTTCGGTTGAAGTGTTTCTAATTTCAATCAGTGCATTTTAAATTAAATTTCAAAATTATTGTATTCTAGTTAACACAGTTTGAATATCGAATGATGATTTAATACACATGTTTGAATTTCAAATGGTAACGTGCTTTATCTTGATGGTCATCCGGAAATGATAACTAAGCTTTGCAACATGATCAGGAATTTATTAAAAACTTTGCGGCGGATTTGGTTACAATGATGCGTTAGCTCTTCTATGCCATTTTAAGTAGGGAAACTCTGCAAAATAAAAATTATATTTTTGCGGTGCGAAACATTTGATGCAACATTGTAGATATCGAAAAAGAAAAATTGGGGGAGTTTTTGTTCTGCGTGAACTGTTTAGCGATAGTTTTCAATAGAATGCGAGGAAGAACAAAAATCAGTCAGGAAGAACAATTGCAGTCAATTAAAAATGCAACACATTTCGTTATTTGAGTTTGTTATGACCCCATTTGTGTTGAACTAGGTCTGGTTATCCGTGGTTCTCAAGCGAAACCTCAATATACTGTTTATCCAGCTCGGAGAAATAACCTAGGAAAATAGACTTGCAAACAATCCCACAAGCGAGTAAAGTCTCTAAATACTGCAACTACACCAATGAGAAACGGCATGTGAGCCTCATCCAATTTCAGAAGACATTGGGACAAACACCAGTTGTCCAAGGGCAATAGAAGACATATCTACCAACACCATTTAGATGTACCGGAACTAAAGGCAACACAAATACAGGGTGGCGCAAAATTAAAGAATGCGTTTGACTTTTTATTTACGATATAATTATTATATATTTGTTTTACATACAATATATTAATGGAGAATATTTGTAATTTAATTATATCTCGCAAGAGGCGGCCATTTTCCGCTTCGCATATTCGCGCTCTTTCCGAAACATTTTCCATAACCGTTAGCAAAACTTCAGGTGTTATATTTGGTGATTTCGTCGCGTTTATTATTTTTTAATCGCTGGCTGTTTCTAGGCTTATTACTATTGACTTTTCCTTTCAAATGACTTCAAAGTAAACAGTCTGGAGCGGTTAAATCCGGTGAACGCGGATGCTAATTAAAATCGTTTGTATGCGAAATAATTCGTTCACCAAAGATATCGCGTAAATGATTCAATGGATTTACAGAAGTTTCGTCAGGATTTCCGTTTGGCCTTCTTGATTTCACCTTTATATAGATTAAGACTAATCGTGTAAGCTTACCGATCCCTTTGGTCGCCGCTCTTTTTGGCCTTGTTGAAAAGCCGTCTAATGGACGATCTTAGATCCTGAAGCTCAGCGTTCCACCAATGAGGTTTGTTGTTACCCTTGGCAGCATTATAACCACTGGTCTTACAGGACTCATTGAGCTCGTTCCTGCACGCACCAGTAAATTTGCCAACTAGTTCTCCCAGCTCTGGCACATTAGTCGAAATATTCGGATGGTTACCTAAGAGTTTCCTTAGGTGCCCACGATAGGCGTTCCAGTCCGTTTTCCTATAATTTTTAAAAACTTAATTTTTCAGAGGTTCGATATTTATGTGGAACTGTAGATATCTATGACCAGAAAAAGAGTGATCTGAATGTACGTTCCAATCGGATATAGTTACATAGTCGTAGCCAAGTAGTAAAGTTAGGTCTACTACTTCCCTCCTAACCGAAGTTATGAAGGTCGGTTCCTCGCCTCTATTACATATAGTCAAGGATTCCACTTTGTATACCCTGAGGGGTACACTCATGAACCCAAACCGAATTTGGACTCCTCAAGGGGTTTTAAGGAATTCTGGTTCAGGACCAAAACTACCTGCTGGGAGGTTCCTACAGCGTCCTCAACCTTGACCATCTTCCAATCCTTTTCAGGAATGGAGGGATTGCAGTGGCTGATGATCTTTAGGATTTCCTGTGGGTCAGTAGGCGAGTTTGACGGGACCCATACCCTAGCCCTTGGTGTATAAGGTATATCCTTCCTATCCACGGCTTTGAGTTTGGCCCCCGGCCAAACCTCACCTACTCGACTCATGGCGGACTTATACAATCGCGCTGCTCGTTCATCAGAGCAGCCGATAAGTTTAATACTTCCCTGGAACCATCCCGCGTCTTCTCAGATTGGCACAGGACCAGGGTTGTCGTTTACGATGTCCATGAACACCGTAAGAAAGGCTCCTTCTACAAGGCGACATTTATCCTTGGGGATACGTCCATCCTGGGAACCTCCATCCAAGACGCCAATGATTAGGCTGTCCTTCGCGACATCACTAAAGGACCTGCCGAGCACTGGGTGGCTTTTATGCCTCTGATATGAGGGACCAGGTTTAGTATCCTCCTCCACTGAACGCTGTCTATTAGTAACAGCCAGTGGAAGCTTTGTCCCTACAGACTTGGAGCCCTCACAGACGCCCTTCGCCCACTCCAAGGTGTTTACCTGTGCAGGAGTGAGTGCGGCGACTGGTCGTGCAGAGAGTTGACTAACCAATCTAGTGGCCAGTCGAAGATCAGCTCTCCGCTTCCGGGAGGGGCAGAGATTTTTAGTTTTCCCCGTAGTTGGGGAGGGTTGACCACCACCCGCGTTATTCGCAGTTGCAGAGACCCCCTTGCGTGTGACCGCAGAAGATTACGAGCACTAGTGCTCGAGGAAAAGCCCGTAGGCTCGGAAGAAGTCACAGGTTTTCCTGTGGCCGAAGACTTTTTAATATTAATATTCATGTTGATTGGGTCTCAACTTGTAGCCGCTATCTACGTCCGTAAAGATGCAATGTGTTCAAAAAAAAGAAGGGCCCCGTGGTTGTCCATGAAGCAGGAAGATCCACGCGAGGGTTGACCCTCCCCCTTATGGGACAGAGTGTTCAGAGCCAGGCCGAACCAAAGAAGGAGAAGGAGGAGGAGGAACCTCACTATTACCACCAACTTAACGGTGACGGATTTCGAACGTACTACAAGACTTGCCAGGTTTTAAGGAGGTGGAGACGAACGGTACCTTAGCCACGAGTCATTTCGACAGAGTGTCACCTCTGCCTACTCAGGTCGCAGAGCACAGGACGACAGCTCGAGAGCAGAAAATCAAATAGTTAGGAAAATCGTGAACCAGGGTCTTAGCAGAGTCTGTGCCAAAGAGGAAGAAGATCATTTAGAGTTACCCAGGTTGCACCACGAGGAGGCGATCTTAACTACAACCTTAAGTGGGTGTAATTGTCGCTGTTGAACTACTCTTGGATTTTCCGTAGCCCATATCCTGCAGTTATGCCTATTAATGAACCCATTTAATTGGAAATGGGCTTCGTCGCTCGTAAGTAAATTATGAATGAAATCACGATTTTTTTCTGCTTATTGAATGCAAAGTTCTCTGCAGCAACCTTCGTGAGAGGCTAAGTTGTGTCGAACGTCTCCTGGTTAATATTTCTCCATCTTCCCGAATACTCTCCCGTACACGTTCAATATTGTCATCCATAAGCACCGTTCGTCACCTGGCGACACCTGACAGGTTCCTTACTGCCCTTTGATGTCGAAAATTTGCAACCAGAGGGTTTATTGTTGACTCTGAGGGTGCAACCCTCACATTAAAATAATGACAATATGCACACTGAGGCAAAACAATGGACCGTTGATTTGAGAAATAAAGTTTAACGATTTGGGCACGTTGTTCAATTGTGTACTGTTCCATTTTAAATTCCCCAAGTCTTCTTTACAATGTACAAAAAAGAAGTAAAAAAAAATATAATAAAATAGTTATAAGGAATTCAAACCCCCTCGTTCATTTTGCGCCACCCTGTAGTATGTTAACAGAAGTATGTAAAACAATAAACAGTATTCACATTCCCCAAAAATGTATACAACGTTCAAAGAAAAATGTACTCAACCAAGATTCTGACTATTTGGAACCCACATAAAAGAACAGATAGGTTGAATAATGGCCACATCTGGTTAGCGTCAGCTTATTTACCCTATGAAGATACTGGATCCCGGCCCTCAAGCTAATCGATGATGCAGGCGAGAATAAAATGTGTCTCGCTCTTTGTGAGGTCATCAATTAGATGAAGTTCCAATATAAATGAAAGTGACGAGACACTGTCCTTCATATTTGTAACCAGGGAAATAAGCCCACCTTTATAACTATAGATAGACAAGATATCCTTAGTGTCACATTTACATAACAGGACACCTTTCAGTTGATAAAAGGATGAAAAGTGTCGAGTGAGTATTCGTTTTGTCCACTATCCTCACATTGACTCCTCAGGGTGAAGTCATCTCTCCCCTACCTTGGATACTCGTGATCAACAAAATACTAATACAACTGGACAATATGAGGATCAAAACCGTGGCGTATGCGGATGTCGTGGTAATAATGGTATCTGGTTTGTTCCAATCCGTGTTGAGCGAAATCATGAATGGGGCCTTGAAATCACGTAACGACTTGGCCACTGGGTGCGGTCATGGAGTGAATCCAGGGAAACTGAGATCATGATTTTTACCACGGAGACCAAGATACCAAATTTTAATCCTCCTTGGCTAAGTGGAATAGAGATTCCACTATTAACTCACGCCAAGTACTTGGGCGTGATTCTAGACCCTAAACTATCCTGCAAGCGTAATATAGAGTACCGCGCATAGGAAGCAACCGTTGCGTACTACGCTTGTCGGAAAATATTGGGTAGCCGATGGGGTCTCCGACCGAAAATGGTGCTATGGATGTACACTAGTATACTCAGACCTATACTCTCCTACGGAACAATGGTATGGTGGCCTGTCGCGGGTAAGACGTCCACCATAAAACTGATGTACAGAGTACAAAGATAAGCTAACTGGGGCAATGAGGACGGGTCCAACTAAAGCCCTTAATGCAATGCTTCATAAGGGTTTTTCAACAGAGACGCTACAAAAGTAAATCGATAGGGACAGCAAACGACGCCATATTTTTCCCCGCTCTTTTGACATTTCTCTTCAGTAAGGTTTGCCATTTTATCATGGAAAGATATACGAGCCAACATCGAGTCGAAATTATTACAATTTACTACCGAAATTTGGAGTCAGTGGCCTCAACTTTAAGAGCGCTACGTTCAATTTATGGTCGGCATAATCGTCCTACCAGATCAACAATTGAGCGTCTAGTGGAAAAATTTGAATCCACAGGCACAGTACAAAATGTTTCCGTTCCAGTGAGACAAAGACGTGCCCGTAGTATCGAGAATATTGCTGCCGCTGTGGCTTCAGTTCAAGAAAGCCCAAATGTGTCTCTCACACGTCGTTCTCAAGCGTTGGGCATCTCTGTGACGTCGTTGTGGCGAATTTTGCGAAAAGATCTTGGCCTACATCCTTACAAGAACTGAAGCCGCTTGACCACCATAAGCGTCGTATGTTCGTAAATTGGGCTGAGCAACAACTTGAAAATGATTCGGATTTTCATCGGAAAATCATCTTCAGCGATGAGGCTTATTTCTGGCTGAATGGCTTCGTCAATAAGCAAAATATGGGTAATTGATCAGACAGCAATCCACACGTAATCCATGAGTCATCATTGCATCCCGAAAAAATTATGGTTTGGTGCGGTTTATGGGCCGGCGGCGTCATTGGGCCGTCCTTCTTCCGTGATAATCAAGACCGGCATATTACTGTGAATGCGAATCGCTACCGTTCAATGATAACCGAATATTTTTGGCACCAGTTGGATAATATGGACTTGGAGGACATGTGGTTCCAACAGGACGGTGCCACAAGCCACACAGCGAATGCCACAATCAATTTATTGGAAACCAAGTCAGGTGAACGTGTTGTCTCACGAAATGGCCCAGTCTATTGGCCGCCCTTAGATTATTATTTGACGCCGTTAGATTATTTCCTGTGGGGCTACGTCAAGTCTATGGTCTACGCCAACAAGCCAGCGACGATTGATGAACTTCGTACGAATATTGAATGTGAATTGCAGCAGTATCAGCCAATTTATGCTTGAAAACCGTCGAAAATTGGGTTCAGCGTCTGGACTTCTGCAAGCGTGCCCGTGGTGGCCATGCAAAAGAAATCGAGTTCCATACATAATGGCATCGAACGTACTTTCACAGGAATAAAGAATTTCATTGGTATCTAAAACCGGTTTTGTTTTATTTAAAAAAACTTTTGTAGCGCTCTTATTTAAAAACCCGATATTATACCAATTGACCTTCACATAACAGCTAGTCGGGACTGGAGTGCTACCCGACTAAATGCTCTTGGAATCTGGAAGAGCAACGCATATGGACATGCGAGAATACTACACATAATCCCAAGAGAACTCAGTATAACCGACCATTACTGCACCCCCTCATTAACGTTCGATAACCTATTCCATGTCAGGTTTTCCAGGAGAATAGGGTGGGATAAGGGGAACCACTGTAAGGTGTTGACACCAAAGTTTTTACGAACGGATCCAAAATGAAATGTGGAACCGGCTCGGGTGTCTTCTGCGAAGAGGCAAGCCTCAATATATCATTCAGACTTCCAGGCTAGTGCAGCGTTTTCCAAGCGGAGGTACTGGCCACCAAGGAAACCTTCGCCGAACTTAGACTACAATGGAAAACAGAGCGCATTGGAATATTTGTAGACAGCCAAGCGGCTCTTCTATCACTTCAATCTAACAACACTTCACCTAAACTCGTTAGTGAATGTAGGGAAAAACTTGTCGAGCTAGGTCGACTGGCCAATGTGGTTCTTACTTGGATACCAGACCACAAGGGTCTCATAGGAAACAAAAGAGCAGACGAACTAGCCAGGGCAGGAAACTCTTCCACCGAACTCCGTATGGTGTCAGTCGCAAAGCCTATAGGGTCGGTTAAAAGAAGTATTTTTCTGCATTACCTTGAACGAGCAAAGACCAGATGGGATAGGACGGAAACGTGCCGCATATCCAGAAGCACATGGCTAGAATATAACATTTCATCGGACTAACGCCCTGATTAGCCATAATCGGGGGAACATATCTCAATGCTAATTGCGGTGCTGACCGGAAACTAGCCAATCGGTAATCACGCAAGACAGCTGAAGCTTCCATATAACGACCACTGCCGAGACGCAGAAGAGAAGGAGACGATGGAACATCTCCTCTGCAGTTGTCTGGCTCTAATGAATAGACTCCTAGAGACTATAGGTCATCCCTTCCTGCACAACCTCACGGAGATACACGAGATAGATCTAGGGGATCTAATGAGGTAACTCCGATTAATTAACAGGATGAATGTAGACACGGTACATTAGATTGTCCGAAGTGATGTGGTATGCAAATCGGTGTCTCAAGGCACACAGAATTTTCCCACTTGCAGCACATTGCCACTTTGACGGGTTCCATAAACGTTCATAAAACAAACCTGACTAAGTACAAACAAAGTTTGTAAGGTATTAAAAACACATTTGTCTCTCTGAACCAGCTAATACCGCTGAGGTTGGCGATCTTACCGATACTCTCACTTCAATTCTTAACACATCACTTAATTACGCTTGCCCCACCGATTCTTACAGAGGTAAGAAGAAACCTCCGTAGTGGAACAAGGATCTGCAAATATGGAGAACGTCTTGCAAAAATTTTTATCTAGTAAAATGGTCAGAATCACCGAACAACCGCGTCATCTCGGTTTATCAATACTCGTATAGAAGGTCCATTTGACAAAGTCTTTCCGACATCGACAGCGTTCGATAACTCTATCGGCACTTTGGGTTGACAAGAGAATCATTAGATTGGTTAATTTGATGCCATATAATCTCGATATTGCTTTATACACGCTGAAAATTATGATTTTTTTATTGTTTGGATGCAAATATAACGCGTTTGTAGCTTGTCGCAAATATAGTATACTTGTATCCAAACACATTGTGTTTGCTATTCAATATAACTTGTTTGGGACACAAAGATTAATAGGTTATAATGAATGCATTTGTGACCCAAATGTGACTTTGTTTGTTCAAAAGTGCTGAAAAAAACGTGTCAGACAATAAAGAAACAAGAAGCAGCAGATCTTCAATTCACGATAACTATGCTTGCAAACATGTACATGGTTTCAGCAGTATATTGCTGGGGCCGTTATTTATCAGCATGTAGTTTTGTCGTTTGGTAACCGATGCTGACCTGCAAATAGCAATGGTGGGTAATAAGGCTGCCCTTCGCACAACCCCCTACCGAGGGTTTGGGGGTTATCCCCCACATATTATCGGGGAATTTGCTGGAAAGGCAAATGGCTGAAATGTCGGTAATCCGCCTAAGACATTCCTCTCGATGGATCACCAGCCGAAATGGTCATGAACGGATTTTAGAGAATCTGCGACAATCCACAATAGAAGTTAATTACATGACACCCACTTCTACCTTTAAGATAAACTTCTCCACTCACATCCCAGACTGGCAGAATTTGAAGCAACGCGAACAGATTATACACGCTTGAAAACTTTTCCTGTTTTGTTGTTTAGATGCATATATAATGTGTTTGTATTTTGTCACAAATATAGTATACTTGCGTCTAAACACATTGTGTTTGCTATACAATGTAACATGTTTGGGACACAATGATTAATAGGCTATAATATATGCATTAGTGTGTGGCCGTCGGTGGTGCAATGGTTAGTGTGCGCGGTTCATGTACATGACAATGTGGGTTCGATCCCTGCTCAGACCACCTTACATTTCTTTCGACGGCGGTCACCTCGCTTAGTGATGGCGACACTATCGAGTACTTAACCATGAAAAGGCTTCTCAAAATACCGTTCGAAACCGGTGTAAAACTGTAGGTCCCAATCAGTGAAACAAAAAACAATGCTTGCAAACATGTACATGGTTCCTGCAATATGTTTCTGGGGTCTTTAGTTTTCAGCCTGTAGAAGCTGTTTAAGTTCCAAACTAGATGGCAAAGTAGGACATGGAATCTATGCTAATGAGCATGGTCTAGACCTTCCACAAAGGCAACCAGGCCATTGTAGTGCCTTTCAGACAGAAGTCACGGCAATCTGAAATGTTGCCTTTTGGCTGGGACGAAACGTCTACACCGCCTATGATATCAACATCTACTCTGACAATCTGTATTCTTGACTTCAATAACTGGCGCGCATCTCTAAATTAGAAAAACCCAGCTGCTCCATATTAACATTATATGGGTACCGGAGCATAGAAACATTCCAGGGAAACATAGAGTGGTTGCGCTTGTAAGATTAGGGACTACCTAATTTATTCCACCGGATATAGAGAATGTGGGAATGCCCTTTCTGTATGCAAACTGAAAAATGGATATGCTACTGACCGGCCTTTTTTTTAATAGGGGACACTATATAGGATCTAACAGGGGAGATGTCCCCCTATAAATTTGGGTAGTGGAGGGTGGAAAGAGGGAGTTGCGTCTGTTGGTATTTACTTTGAACCTTTGTATGTCACAATTTGTGGGAAATACGCTAGCCGGAAGTTTATTCCACATACGGATTGTACGGCTATAGAACGACTTTTCTACTTTATTCATTCGACCCCATTCAGCAATGGACACCAGATCTCGGTCGAGTGTTTCATTCATCATCCGGCGTTTGACTTGGACTACGGTCGAATGAATAAGAATGACAGAGATTACTGTCATCCGCAAAAGAGTAGATTGGATTCACAGTCTGACCCATGAGATCGTCAATGAAAATAAGAAAAACCGAAGGAGAAAGAACAGAGCCCTGTGTTACACCTGCAGTCAATTTATGTTCGTCAGATGAAACCTCCATCTACAACAACTCATAGAGTGCGATATCTGAGAAAACTCGATATAAATCGAGTGAAGTTATCACCGACACCAAAAGCAGTGAGCTTTGACAAGAGTGCATCGTGCCATACTCTGTCAAAGGCCTTGGAAATATCAAGAGCCACTACCTTACTCTCACCAAACCGGTGGATGGATCGACCCCACTGTTCCTAAAGGAACGTAGATCTCATTCTACGGAAGCCACACTGTCGATCATTGCGAAGCCATGCTCACCATAACCTTCGAGGGCGCAGAACAAATTACAACTGGGCGTTATTTTGCAAGATTACTTGCATCACCTTTTTTAGGAGATTGGCTGGGCATTAGCAACCTTCGGTATGCGGTATGCGTAGTGGACGTGCCAGCGTCCAAGAGCACTTACTCAAGACCAGTGCAGATATGTAATCCAGGCGCGGCGATTTATTTACGACGGGATTCGCAAGAACCATTTTAACTCCTCGTGTTGGAAAAACTATCTTGGACATTGAACAAGATACGTAGTTGATCACAGGGAGAGGTTGATTGCAATGCGGCAAGGAAAAATTCCTTGCAAACATTTCAGCCAAGAGGTTGGGAAAGTTGGGATAGAGGAAGAACTATCCTTTACCCCTCTTGCAAATGACCACAAGCTCTTACTTCCTCTAGGGAAACAAAGGACTTTAGCTACGCTGTTCGGGGGGAAACTTTTCACATCGAGGTATTTTGGCAGTCTTGGATCTTGCCTGTGCGTAGCAGTTCAGTATTAACGGTTTTGTTAAAACGCCAGTCTCTAGACGCGTCCTCTTTGGATCTGACAGCATTCTTGCATGTCTGGTTACACCAATTTTTTTTTGCCAATTTTTTAACCGAAATAATTCTCGTCCAATTAAATCTTCTATGTCAATTAAAATTATCTTCTGATCATTTCAGCAGCAGCATTTATGTAATTGTCCAGAAAACAAAGCATCGAGTTAAAACGCTGATAAAAATTGTTCAGCTCAGTCTAACGACGCTGAAATGATACAGTGATCCGAATTACCAAGAGACGCAAGCGAGTTAACTTCGTACTTTTCAGGATGCGAAGTTAAGAAGAGCTCAAGTAAATGTTGGTCGTGCCCTTGAACACACAGAATGCTCGTCGGTTCATGTACCCTCAGCAGTTGTAAGGTTCGAATGCGTTAACCAAGAGGAATTATGGGCACTGAAGTCGCTGTATGGATAACTCCCCAAGATCTCAGAAATGGAATCAGAAAAGGCATCAAAGCCATTAAAGGATGGGAGGCATTAGGACTTCTACAAAAGAATGCAAAATATAAGACATGTGTTCCAATCTTGAATTTAACCCAAAGAGAGTTAAATTCTGGATCTTGTGAGTCGAAATGTCGCTGACCCAGAAACACTATACCATTATTTACATGAACCACAAAGGCTCTGTGGGAAACAAAAAGGCATAGAGTGTGGTACCCTGGGAACGTGAAAATCCTGTGGATCAGAATCGTCACGCACCCGGGTTTCACATAGAGCAGGAATATCAGGCCCGTGAATGTTAATGTGGGAGTTCACATCGAAAATGTGCTGAAAACTTACACACCATTGCGGCGTAGAAACAGCCAGAACAAATTCAAAGCAGTAAACACAAACAGTGAGTCCCCCGCCTTCCCGCTACTATCCACAAAATGTTTAGTACAAGGTGTTTCAAAAAAAGACATCCGATGTTGTTTGGGTCTCATTTTTTTCTAAATGAAAAACTTCGATTCTGTTTTTTGACTATGTTTAGTTGAACCTTTAAAATTTTATTGGTTAAGTTCAGAAGATGATATCGGTTAAGTGGGCGCCGTCACAATTGATTACCATACGGGCTCGTATTATGACATTTTTGTTCATAATGATTTGAAAATCCTAATGAGCGATGAGGCTCATTTCCACCTCAGCGGGTACGGGAACAAGCAAAACTATCGCTTCTGGTGCACCGAAAATCCACAAGTGATGCACGAGGAGCCGCTCACCCGCTCAAAATGACTGCATGGTGCGCTGTTCACGCTGGAGGAGTTATCGGGCCATTTTTTTCGAGAACGCCGCTGGACGGTGCGCGCTGTAGGGCCCTGTTAACTGCGTTTTTTTTGCCGCAATTCGACGAATTAGAACTGGAGGACAAGTGGGGCCAACAGGACGGAGCAACGGTACACACTGCGCGAGCCACAACCGATATTCTGAATGCGGCGTTCACGGGTCGCTTGATCTCTCGTTTTGGCGATTTGCACTAGCCCGATTTTACCGTTTCAGACTTTTTTGTGGGGTTTTTGAGGTCCCGTGTTTACGTGAACAAGCCCGAGACCCTGGAAGCTATCAAGCTGAATATCAATTTGCAATACGCCAAATCAACCCAGCTCGCAGACAGCACCCGTAGACGGACAAATTTCCTGGTCCCAAGCTTTTGATGGTATTTTGGGAACAAATGTATCTCCGCTGGCCGGACGCGCAATTGGCCAAACACGGACACCTTTTTCTTGTAAAGGGTTATCCATTTCGTGGTTTCAAAAGTATAGGGCTGGAATTCGACATCTGTCAAACTAAGTTGTTAAACCAATTTTTTTTCTCTTCAGTTGAGAGTCTGACATTGACGAAAATGGATCGCTTAACTATCACACAACGTATAAAAATTATTAAAACCCACTACAAAAATGGTGATTCTGGCACAGCCACATATCGTGTTTTAAGAGGAGATTATGGTTCACATAATCGTCCAACTACGCAAACAATTGGCAAAATTGTGAAGAAATTTGAAGAGACTGGAGCGGTTACAGATATTGTAAGGCCTGTGCATCATCGTTTCGCTCGTTCCGCTGAAAATATCGCTGCTGTAAGTGAAAGTGTTGCCGAAGACCCGAATGTGTCGATTCCTCGTCGTTCTCAGGAATTAGGACCGTCTTACGGCACATTATGCCGTATTTTGCATTTGGATCTACACCTACATCCATATAAAGTCCAGCTCACACAACAACTGAAGCCAGCTGACCATTCACAACGTCGTAGATACGTGGAATGGGTGCTTGAACAATAGGCGGTGGACGGCGATTTTTCGAACAAAATGTTCTTCAGCGATGAAGCACATTTCTCACTCGCGGTGGTTCTGAGAATCCTCAAGTAATTGAAGAGAGGCCATTACATCCAGAAAAAGTCACTGTTTGGTGCGCTCTTTGGTCCGAAGGTGTGATCGGACCTTACTTCTTCGAAAACGACGATGGAACGACTGTCACCGTCAATTGGGAGCGTTATGGTCATATGATAACCCACATTTTTTTGCCTGCTATTGAAGAATACGACTTGGAGAATATGTGGTTTCAACAAGACGGTGCCACATGCCACACAACTCGAGCGAATATGGCTTTATTGCAAGAGACATTTCCTGGCCGCGTAATTTCTCGTCGTGGCGATATCAACTGGCCACCAAGATCATGCGAAGCATTTTCATGCCTAAATACTCGATAGTGTCGCCGTCACTATGCGAGGTGACCGCCGTCGAAAGAAATTTTAAGCTGGTCAGAGCAGGGATCGAACCCGGGATCTCAAGGACAAGAGGCGTTTATTAAATTATTCATTAAAGATTTAACATTGGAAAGACGCAATCCGCTGAAATATTACAAAATATTTAGAAAAGTGGCAATCTGGTGTTAATATCCACCACAAAAAAAATTGTCTAACCGCAAAGGGCTCCCAGGTTAACTAGATATGCTATGATTGGTTTACGGTGGCCAGGAGCTAGAATATTCCCATTTCAGAGCCGATTGTAAAGACTAAGGCCAAAGAAATAGCTGAGCTTGTCAGTTATTCCGGATTTTCTGTATCGGATGGATGATTACAAAAATGGCACAATCGACACAACATAACTTTCAACTGCATGTCTGGTGAATCCTCGAATGTTAGCCCGGAGGATGTCAATCAGTTTAGGGCAAAACTTCCTCAATGCTGAGTCAATATAGACCCGAGGATGTTTACAATGCAGATGAGAGTGGTCTATTTTTTCGCGCATTGCCTGATAAAACGTTAGCCTTCAGAAAGATGCACAGGAGGTAAATTGTCGAAGGAAAGGCTTTGTGTGAACAAGGTAGGACAGGCAGAATCATTGCTACTTATCCGTAAAGCGGCCCGTCTACGAGCTTTTAAACACATCGTTATAACCGATGTACCAGTTGGTTGGAAATCTAATAAAAACGCCTGGATGACAACAGAAATTATATCTGAGTGGTTGCATCAATTGGACAAGAATATGAAACTTTGTAATAGGAAGATTCTTTTGTTTTTAGATAATGCCGCATCTCATCCTAAAGAAATGTCGCTAACAAATATTACTGTAACATTTTTATCGCCGAATACAACTTAGGTATGTCAACCCTTCGATCAGGGAATAATACAAAATTTTAATGTTAATTACAGAAGTTTGATTTTGAAGCACATATTCTCTAAAATGCAAACCGCAACGTCAGCATCTGAGGTTTCATAAAGCATAAATGTGCTTGATGCTTTATGTTTTATTAAAACCGCTTGGGATAAAGTTGAATCTGCAATCAGGGATCATGATTGAAAGTCTCATTCTTCTAGAATTTGATCCTGAGGACGATATACCATTATCAATACTGTTGAATTTTCGTGCACTTGCAGAACATAATTAAGCTAATTTGGAAGATTTTTAACCATCGATAGCGTTGACATGGGACTGTCCGTGGAGGTGGAAAGTTTCTGATAGCCATTCCCTTGGGAGTGGCCAGAAATGATTCCTTCATTGGGCAGTCCAAGCAGCTCACTACTTCCACGCAGAATGTCCTCGGCAATGGCTTTATCGGAAACCTCCGTTAGCTAGCTAGAGTGAGAAGGCGAAAATAAATGAGCTGCCTGATTTGGTTATGCGATCAGTGATGTGGCTCAGGCTTAGTACGTGACTGATGTGGCTGAAGCTCATCAAGCTATCGGGCATATTCTTTTGTCCTTTAGAAGGCGGATGAGCCAAACATATGGGCCAATGGCGGATAAAAAACCAAAAGAAGAAAATCCAGGTTAGACATATTGCATCCTGGTCAGCGTCTGATCCATAATGGGCGGCTGCAATCAAATATCCTGGCAGTAGGTAAAATGCAAAAACCCGGTGGACTGGGTTTGCCTCCCGCCACCGTTCACAATGGCAGTGAAAATACACGAACGAAAATGAAGACATATACGACCCATATTTGTTGACGACCCCCGCAAACGTTATAAGGACCACGATTTACGGCAAATAAAAATGGTCATTAGTGGTACCAGATTCCAGCATAAAGACATCCACAAGGCTACTTGGGTAGAACCAAATTGATCACGTGGTAATTGATGGAAGGCACTCATCCAGTGTAATGGACGTACGAGTGATCAGAGGAGCTAACATTGGTTCTGAACACTACCTAGTAGCAGCAAAGGTTCGCACAAGTTTAAGTAGAGCGAAAATCGTACGAAACCAGACGCAGAGGAAACTGTACATCGGAAGGCTGCAATCACCAGAGGTAGCCTCAGCCTACTCAAGGAAGCTCTCGCAACTTTTGGCACAGAACCCAGACCCTCCCGCTAACGATCCTGAAGCACAGTGTAAACCCATTTCCGACTCTATAAAAACTGCCGCAACAACCGTACTTGGTTTTACGATGAAGAGTGTCGCCGCAAATGATGAAAAAACGCTGCACGCATGGCAATACTTCAGTCAATTGCAACGCGAGCTGCGACTGAACGGTATAGGGAGAAAAGAAAGGAGGTAAACCGTCTTTTTAGGCGTAAGAAACGGCAGAGCAGAAATCGCGAGAGTGAGAAAATTGAGTCATACAGAAGGAAGAACGAAGCCCCAAAATTCTACCAAAAAGTGAAAAACGGAACTAATAGATATGGTTCATGGCCCCCCTTCTGTAAAGATAAGGACGGAAATCTCATCGCAGATGTGCAGAGTATGTTGGGAATATGGAGAGATCATTTCTCCGCGCTATTGGTACCTGAGATATCCAATGACGAGACAATCGATCTAAATTTGGACGACGACGTCGATTGCCCCCTCCTAACCAAGACGAGGTCAGAACAGCTATTGCCCGACTTAAGAACAATAAAGCCGCAGGAGCCGATGGATTACCGGCGGAGCTGTTAAAGGCTAGCGGAGATGAGCTGATAAGATGACCAAATTAAAAAAGGTGACCCGAGTCTCTGTGCCAACTACCGTGGAATAAGCCTTTTACCCATAGCATATAAGGTTCTTTCAAGTATAATGTGCGAAAGACTAAAACCAATTATCGCTGACCTGATTGGGCCATACCAGTATGGATTTAGGCCTCGAAAATCGGCAACCGACCAGATTTTCACGCTACGCCAAATCCTGGAGAAGATCCACGAAAAACAAATCGACACCTATCATCTATTTGTCGATTATAACACGGCCTTCGATAGCCCGATACGGGGGAAACTCTACGAAGCAATGTCTGAGCTTGGTATTCCTGCAAAACTCATACGCCTTTACAGGAAGACCTCGACGAACACCAAATCCACAGTGAAAGTTGGTAAGGATCTTACCGAACCTTTCGAAACTAAGCGCGGCCTCAGACAAGGTGACACCCTATCGTGCGATCTCTTTAACATCTTAATGGAGATCATTATGAGAAAAGCTGCAGTCAACATGAATAAAACCATCAGCAGCAAAAGTCACATGCTGCTCGCGTATGCTGATGATATAGATATCATTGGGCGCACAATTAGAGAAGTTACTGCGGTTTTTTTTCGAGAATTGAGAAGGAGTCAGCAAAAGTGGGTCTGACGGTAAATGAGAACAAGACAAAATTAATGGTTTCAACAAACAGGGCCTCCACGCGATTAGACCAAAGCGTGAACGTTGATAACCGTCATAACTTCGAGGTAGTGGATGAATTTATATACCTCGGATCTGTCGAGAATAAAAACAACAACGTTAGCCTTGAGATCAAGCGGAGAATTGTGCTTGCGAATAGATGTTATTTCGGGCCAAGCAAGCACTTTAGAGATAAAGCCCTCTCTCGAGAAACAAAAGACTTTAAAGATAAAGCCCTCTCTCGAGTATCAAAAGTCCAGCTATACCAGAGTCTCATACAATCTGTCTTGCTTTATGGCGCAGAATCCTGGGTCTTATCGCAAGCAGACGAAACATCTGTAGGAGTCTTTGAGAGAAAAATACTCCGAAAAATTGATGGCCCTATAGTGCACAACGGCGAGTATCGACGACGCATGAATCATGAGCTGTATGAGCTTTATGTCCTGACATTGACATAGTTAAGCGGATCAAGATAACGCGATTGCGCTGGCTAGACCATGTCAGTAGAATGGATGAAGACGAACCAGCACGAAGGGTTTTCGAAACCGAACTCGAAGGAAGACGAAAAATAGGGAGACCAAGACTCCGCAGGAGGGATCAGGTTGACGAATCCCTGCGTACACTTGGTATTTCCAACTGGAGAAATAAAGCAAAAGATCGAACTGGTTGGCGAAATATATTATCTTCGTTTTGTAAGGCCCCTGACCCCCCGGGGTTGTCCGAGACCGGATAATGCAATGCAATCACTATGAAATGTAATGATATTTATAAGAATAATGCTCGATGCTTTGAAGCTTAAAGCACATCCGATACGTCCCATTTTTGATAGGTATTTAGTACCGTTGGACGCGTTTGCACCTTTAGTATTTTATCTATTTAAAAAAATAATAATAAAGGTAACTCACGAATCATAAATTAATATCAAATCAATGTATATTAGAAAATACTGAATTATTTGAATTTTTTTTCGAGAAATCCTCCACTGTGCACCGTTCGGTTGCAATAAAATCAATAAAGCTTAAGGTCAGTCTTTTGAAGTTTGCGGCTTAGATTTAGAAAATCCAGTCCAGACTGTCCACCATCATCCGTAGATCGACGAGAATAAATCGGATTGTTATCAATGCCAGACATGGTTTCTTGAACCACTTGTCGTGGATAGTTTTTTGTTCACTTTCCATCGGCCGTGCATGATACGTTTGGATTTATAACTCTGGATGGAACATGAATCAAACTTATGGACATACAAATCGGAAACCACATTTAGGATTAGGTTTTTCCGCAGAGTAATTTCGAAATTGTCGCAACCAACCAAATTAGAATAGGCGCATATCGCCATTCTAATATGGCAATCCCGGAGAGAACACATCCAGACAACGTCTCCCCAGAAAGGCATGACTTTACCACAAACTGGAGGAGTGAGTCTCGTTTTTCGTTAAACACTCGTGCTGTAATGTCGAGTCGATGCCTTGATGGTTGACTAGAGTCTGGCCGTCCTTATAATCGCACATATGTACATCATTTCGCCTTGTATATATTCTTGCTGTTGACGTGGACAGGTTATGAATATGAAGGATTGCCCTAATTCATCTGATTATTGATTGTATTACGCAGGTGAATGTATTCGTCTATTGGTAATTTTACTTGACGATATCGTATGTACAAAACAGACGTTCCGTATCAATTTCGAGATACGGCATGCATGCCAATGAATTGGTGACATAAATCACGGCATTTGAGAATATGACTGTTGGAACTATAGCGAATCATTAATGAAAATGACTTGGACTGCCTGTGAATGTTGCTGGCTATATGATGGATTTTGGTAAATCATTGGGATTGAAATTATTCTGTTTGTTCTATGTGCCATGCAGGTGAATGTAGTCGTCTACTCATAATTTGGTTTGATGATATCGTTCGTACAACACAGATGCCCCTTTTTAATTTCGGCATACATGTTGACAATGAATTGGTGAAATAATTCACGTCATTTGAGAGTATATTTATAGGAGTTTTGATGAATCATTAAGCGAGATTCATCGAACTCATTCTATTATTCGTTGATATGTAAGAAAAGAAACATGATTAATCCTTAATAGCATTAATATGTGTGTTTCTAGCGAATATCGCTTGCTTGTTAACTAGCGAGCATTTGGTATTTGGAACTATATAATAGTCTTGCTCTAACATTATTAAAATTGTAAATCTTCTTCTTTTTATATTTGAAGTCACAATTAGGGTACCTAACACTTGCTGCATTTTTCATATTGGCAACTTTATACCAGATTAATACAGAAATGGTAGCGGTAATTTCCAGTGTATCGCTTTGCTCCCCATACAAAGTAATAATCTAAGCATGAGGTGTAACTAATAGACGCCTAATACAGTGTCCCGTGGCCTGATAGCGATGATCACAGCGGTTTTGTCCGTCCATGGGAGATGTCCGCCTACGGGATCAAATAAATAAACAAATGGTTTCCCGTTACATCCCATGAAGGGATTAGGGAGAGCTTCTCACAACCAGTGAGCTGTGCGCGTTCCAGTTTTATACTCACTGATTGGGACCTACAGTTTTACACCGGTTCCGAACGGTATTTTGGGAAGCTTTTTCATGGCTAAATACTCGATAGTGTCGCCGTCACTAAGCGAGGTGACCGCCGTCGAAAGAAATTTTAGGTGGTCAGCGTAGGGATCGAACTCACGTCCTCATGCACAAGAGCCGCGCACACTACCATTGCACCACCGACGGCCACGCCTACGGGATCGTTTGATTAAATAACACTATGCAACAAAATGAAAAAAAGTTGATCAACCAGAAATGCCAACCCAATTTTTTTGACGTAGTTTAGCAGCCTTATTAAGAAAAACAGCAGCAAAAATTTTTGAATGGTACAGTTTTTTTTTAAATTTTTTTTTATACATTTCTTGTTTTTCAAAATGGTACGTTAATTTTATTTGAATTTTCTAAGGATTCTCTTCATCGATTTTCTGGAAATTTATCTTAAAAAAATGTCCATAAAAATACCTTTGAAATGAGTGAAAATATTTCAAATCAGAATGCTTGGATGAGAACTTATTGAATTTAACATTTCAAATTTTGCATTTTTTTTTGCGAAAAATATTTAAATATTTTTCATTTTTATTTTATCGTAAAAAAAAATAATAGATTTTTCTATATAATACAAATTTTTTGTAAAAAAATGCAAAATTTGAAATGTTTAATTCAATAAGTTCTCAACCAAGCATTCTGATTTGAAATATTTTCCCTCATTTCAAGCGTATTTTTGTGGACATTTTTTTAAGATAAATTTCCAGAAAATCGATGAAGGGAATCCTTAGAAAATGCAATTAAAATTAACGTACCATTTTGAAAAACAAGAATTCTTTAAAAAAAATTTTTAAAAAAAACCGTACCATTCACAAATTTTTGTTGTTGTTTTTCTTAATACGGTTGCTAAACTACGTCAAAAAATTGGGTTGGCATTTCTGGTTGAAAAGTCATGTTGCATAGTGTAATCAACTAAGCTTTAAAAATCACGTTAATATGTGTGATTTGCATTTATTTAAATTTATATGCGTATAACGGGTTTTTCAATAAGAGCGCTACAAAAAAACAAAACCGGTTTTAGATACCAATGAAATTCTTTATTCCTGTGAAAGTACGTTCGATGCCATTATGTATGGCACTCCATTTCTTTTGCATGGCCACCACGGGCACGCTTGCAGAAGTCCAGACGCTGAACCCAATTTTCGACGGTTTTCAAGCATAAATCGGCCGAAACTGCTGCAATTTCACGTTCGATATTCGTACGAAGTTCATCAATCGTCGCTGGCTTGTTGGCATAGACCATAGACTTGACGTAGCCCCACAGGAAATAATCTAACGGCGTCAAATCGCACGACCGAGGCGGCCAATCGAATGGGTCATTTCGTGAGATAACACGTTCACCAAACTTGGTTTCCAATAAATTGATTGTGGCATTCGCTGTGTGGCTTGTGGAGCCATCCTGTTGGAACCACATGTCCTCCAAGTCCATATTATCCAATTGGGGCCAAAAATACTCGGCCCCAATTGGATAATATTCCAATTATTCCATTCACATTACTGTGAATGAATACTCGGTTATCATTCACAGTAATGTTGGGGTCTTCATCATCACGGAAGAAGTACGGCCCAATGACGCCGCCGGCCCATAAACCGCACCAAACCGTAATTTTTTTGGGGTGCAATGATGACTCATGGATTACGTGTGGATTGCTGTCTGACCAATAACGCATATTTTGCTTATTGACGAAGCCATTCAGCCAGAAATGAGCCTCATCGCTGAAGATGATTTTCCGATGAAAATCCGAATCATTTTCAAGTTGTTGCTCAGGCCAATTCACGAAAATACGACGCTTATGGTGGTCAAGCGGCTTCAGTTCTTGCGTCAATTTGATCTTGGAAGGATGTAGGCCAAGATCTTTTCGCAAATTTCGCCACAACGACGTCACTGAGATGCCCAACGCTTGAGAACGACGTGTGAGAGACACATTTGGGCTTTCTTGAACTGAAGCCTCAGCGGCAGCAATATTCTCGACACTACGGGCACTTCTTTGTCTCACTGGCACGGGAACATTTTGTACTGTGCCCGTGGATTCAAATATTTCCACTAGACGCTCAATTGTTGATCTGGTAGGACGATTATGGCGACCATAAATTGAACGTAGCGCTCTTAAAGTTGAGGCCACTGACTCCAAATTTCGGTAGTAAATTTTAATAATTTCGACTCGTTGTTGGCTCGTATATCTTTCCATGATGAAATGGCAAACCTTACTGAAGATAAATGTCAAAAGAGCGGGAAAAAATATGGCGTCGTTTGCTGTCCCTATCGATTTACTATTGTAGCGTCTCTGTTGAAAAACCCTTTATTTCATCGATCGATAAATTTAATAAGTTTAAATCACTTTTAGTAAGTTTTTCTGTGTTGCCTGATGTAATCGCGGTACAGGAAACATGGTTTAGCAATGATTTAATCCAGTTATATGGAATTCCTGGATATTCTAGTGTGAATTTTTGTAGAGATGATGGGTACGGTGATGGGATCGATATATATTAAAAACAAATGGAAATATTCTATTGGAATTTGCAAAAGTAAAGATTTGGATAGTGGATTAGGACCCTTGTTCTTTTCGTTATATTTAAATGATTTAAAGAATCTTGGTTTGTCTGGCCAGTTGTTTATGTTTGCACATGATGGTGTTTATTTTATCCTTATAAGTATGATGAGGTGTTGAGAGTCCACATTGAAAGAGATGCTTCGTTATTACCGATTGTGTCTTAATCCAGATAAAACGAAGCTGATCCGTTTTCGACCACATGCTGTAAATATAAACAACAATTTTAGTGTATACGTTGATGGAAAATCTATTTCGAAAAGTAACTCTGTAAAGTATCTGGCTGTTATCCTCCAAAACAACTTGTCATGGGATCAGCAGAGAAAAAGATTGCCCCAGCAATGGGAATTCTGTTCAAATTGAAAAATAAGTTAGATGTGAAGACGAAACTCGTTATATATCAGTCCCTAATACATTCCCAATTCAATTATATGGCAATAGCTTATGCATATAACAAGCACAGCAATTCTTTGAAATCACTACAACGCATGCAAAACAAAGCTTTAAAAATTGTATACAATTTACCACCAAGTTACTCAACTATTTCACTGTTTAAAGATATTTACCCACAAATACTGCCAATATCAGAGTTATATAACTATCAGCTTTTCATTTTTGTATTTAAATGTATTCATAAAATTTTTGCAAAATCAGTCTAATTTCAATACACGAAATAGAACAAATATTATAATTCCATTATGCAGGTTAGAAAAGACCAAGCAACACATATAGATTATGCTGGTCCCATTTCGTACAATAATCTTCTAATGAGCCTGAAATCTGTCCATCAAATTCGCATATTGAAATCAGCCTGTAAACAATATTTTTATGACCTGGTCGAAACACTTCTGACTTAAGTCGTTTAATTACTTCTTTTTGAAACTTAAACTTTCTTGTCTTATGCTAATGAAATTGTAAATAATACTATTATGAATCTCTGAATTTTGTGTATACACAATTTATATTTCACAGTTTGTAATTTTTTAAGTCATGGCAAAATAACCATATATTGACGCCACTACGTGATAAAAGACCAAAAAAAAAGAATACTGTCTCCCAGTTTTGCCCAAAATCCTCTAGGTTTTTTGTTATGGGCCCCCAAAGAAGTGGGGCCTCGGTGTCATTTTTGCAAACAAGTGAACATTTTCTCAAGCTCATATCTTGCAAACCGTTCGGAATTTTGATTTACTCTCTAAGGAAAAGTTGTAGCTCTTGTCATAAAGAGTAAAAATTGCAAACATATAAAATCAAAAAAACTTCATCTTCAAAGTCAAAATCGCAAAACACTTTAAAAAATTAGATTTTTTTAACTTTTTTCCCCTGTTCAGGTCCATAGGTAGCAAACCGTTCAAAATTCAAGGAAACAATCAACCACAAGAATGATCCTAAGATCCCAATAAACAACTTTAACTTTCTAGAACATATGAACTTCCGAGGAATGATTCTTAGCACCGTTTAGGTAGCCCTTAGATAGCCGCAAAAGTGAAAAATTTCCCGAAAATTGTTTAATTTCATTTGTTTTTTCTTTATTTCAACATTGACATACTATAAAGCCTTCTCCCGTAAGTGAAAAGGCATATTGCAGGTTTCATTGTTATACTATTACTAATTTTATTAATCTTAGTCCTTAGGTGGTATGGGTTGATATTTAGAGTTAGGGTTGTACCAAAGTGTAGTAGCATGGATATTTAGTAATATTGATTCAGTGCTGTAGGGATTAGTAGTTATTATTTTGTGTTATTTGTTGTGGTGCATCTCTTCCCTGTTGGGGCTCATAATCGGTATCAAATGGATCTTCATAAGTAGCACCACTTGCTGTACATTCTGTACTACGATCTGGGGTTGGCGGCCTTGGTGATACAAAATTTTCGGGTGCAAGCACTGGTAGTGTGGCAGTTACAGTTGCTTTATAACTTTTGTTCCTTTCAGCATATCGATTTAGACCACATGTGTAATTTACGCATGCATTGCAAGTGGTTTCATCATGATCACCTGGGAGATTACCGGCTTACAATACTTCATACTATGTTTGCCTCCACTCAACCATGCCATGATATTGTTATAACATTGGCGACACACTGTATTAGGTGTGTAATTTTCACCGCTCAAGTCTTCTTCGTCGAAAAACAACTTATATGCTTTCTTGAATGCACTAGTTAAAAGATTCTTTTCCTTTTGCAATGTAGTAGAACTATTTTTTCTGATTTGATGACCGCAAACGCAGCAAAATAAATCAATACTTTCACACTGCATATTGAAATTGTCAGTTGCCAATGTTGTGTGCGAATTATGCTGTAGCACTTTCACTTTTTTTACTTTCACTTTCACTTTATAACTTTCACCGCTGAGCTCTCGTTGACGACGATGTGAGCGTCGTGTCGCTTTTATATTGTGTGCTGCGTCGCTTGTGAATTCAATGCAGATGTTTGCTTCCAGGAAGTTATTTGATAGAATTTTTTTGATTTTATATGTTCACAATTTCATCTTTATGACAAGAGCTCCAGTGTGTTTCCAGGTATTTTTTCATGTTCTGGGTTGTTTTTATGTGAATTCAATGCAGATGTTTGCTTCCAGGTAGTTTTTTATAAGAGGTTTTTGATTTTATATGTTCACAATTTCATCTTTATGACAAGAGCTACAACTTTGCCTCAGAGAGTAAATCAAAATTCCGAACGGTTTGCAAGATATGAGCTTGAGAAAATGATCACATTTTTGCAAAAATGACACCGAGGCCCCACTTCTTTGGGGGCCCATAAAAAAAAGCCTGCAGGACTTTGGGCAAAACTGGGAGACAGGGGTCTTTTTTTTTTGGTCTTTTATCACGTAGTGGTGTCCGTATATGGTTATATTTTTTCGTGTTGCACTGTGTTTATAAAGTAAAATTAAGTTACATTTGTACACTTGATCAATAATGTTTGCCAACTTGCCTCAAAATACGCCTTCTGGCGCTGGGGCCCAAATTCTAATTGTATTTAAAACTTTGTACAAATGTAAATAAATAATAATAATAATAAATTATCCCACACAAGCCATTGCGTCTTTTAAATATTCGAGCATACGGAGTAGACTGTCTGCCAATATTGCTAAGAATCTGATGAATAAATAAATAAATCTATACATAAATAGTTTCCTATTACATCCCATGATGGGACTGGGGAGAGCTTCTCACAATCAGTGAACTGTACTCCTTCTATTTTTACACTCACGTACTATATGTATGATGGATTGTCGTAATTCATTGATGGATTGTCCTCATTCATTGCGATTGATATCAATATTATTATTCATTGCATCGCGTAGGTGAACGTAGTTGTCTATTCGCAATTTGGCATGATGATATAGTAGATAAAACAAACGTTCAGTTTCAATTCTGGCATACATGTAGACAAACAATTGGTGAAATAACTCATGGCATTTGCGAATACAATTTTTGGAGTTTTGACGAATCATTAATGTAGTTGACTTAGATTGCCTGTGAATTTTTCTGGTAATAAGCTGGATTCATTGGAATTGATTGATTTATTGGGATTAATATTATTCTCAATATTCATCGTACCACGCAGGTGAACGAAGTCATCAACTGGTAATTTGGTTTCATGCCAGGTTAGGTTAGATTAGAGAGACTGTGTATTCCTCTCAAGGTAGCTCACTTGAGTAGCAGTGATTCCATTGTAAATAGCAAGATTACTCTGAAGAGAAAATAATGAAACGAAAAAAATGTGACAGTAAGAAATTGAGGTTACCCAATCATACATGAGGAGGTGGAAGGTTACTGATAGTCATTCACTTGGTAGTGGACAGAAATGATTCCTTCATTGGGCAGTCCCAGTAGCTCACTACACCAACGCAGTATGTCCTGGGCAATGGCTTTATCGGAAACCTCCGTTAGCTAGCTAGAGTGAGAAGGCGAAACAAATGAGCAGCCTGATTCTGATGATATGTCTCAGGTTTAGTAGGTGACTGATGTCACTGAAGCTCATCAAGTTATCGGGCATATTCTTTCGTCTTTAGAAGGCGGATGAGCCAAACATATGGGCCGACGGTGGATAGAAACCAAAAGAAGAAAATCCAGTTTCGACATATTGCATCCTAGTCAGCGTCTGATCCATAACGGTTGGCTGCAATCGAATATCGTAGAATGCAAAAACCCGGTGTATTGGATGGAAAAGGCGATCAATCACGTTACCCACCATTTTTAAAGGGTTTTCAACTATAACCGCGTTTCAACTATAACCTTTCCTGGCTGGTTCATCAGCGTCTTCGTATACGACTATATCCGTATGACCCGGAATGTTACTTACTTATCCGGTCTCGAACAACCCCTGGGTATCTGGGACCTTACAAAATGAAGATAGCATATTTCGCCAACTATTACGATCTTTTACCTTATATCTCCAGTTGGTAATACCAAGTATACGCAGGGATTCGTCATCCTGATCCCTCCAGTGGAGTTTTGGTCTTCTTATTTTTCGTCTTCCTTCGAGTTCGGTTTCGCAAACCCTTCGTGCTGGTTCGTCTTCATCCATTCTACACACATGGCCTTGCCAGCGCAATCGCGTTATTTTGATCTGGTTATCTTTGTCAATGTCAGGATATAGCTCCGACAGCTCATGGTTCATGCGCCGCCGATACTCGCCGTTATGCACTGACACGGAACCTACTCTAGGGAACGTCTTGTCGTGGCGCCGATCTCTTCTAGTAGACTCTTGTATTCACGAACAAGTATCGATTTATTCTCCTCGGACGATAGGGCCTTTATCGCCTCTTGGCTGTCCGAGAAGATTTTCACACTCTTCCCCACTATAACGTGATTCCGCACCTGTCGGCACACTTCTGATATCGCCACAACTTCCGCTTGAAAATATTATCAAAAATAGGGACACCGATTGATAGTGTTATACCAAGTGAAGTTGAGAGAACGAACCCCCAGTTCTCACTCCACTAACCATCTTAGACCCATCCGAAATTATGTCAATGACAACATCCTGCAACGTTGAGTGATTCATCCACTCTTCTCTATTCGGTATGATAGTTCTGAAGTTTTTCGGAAGTTCAGCTTTGGACTAGAATAGTCCGTTTTCTCTCTACAAACATAATTCACATAATCCTACTATGACCATAGCTTCGTTGGGTCCAACATTTCACCCCTCTAAGCCGAAGAGTACTTTTGTCCGCTATACTCTTAGAAAATAGTTCAACCGGAAGTATATTCATCATCTCATTGAGGGTGGCAGAGTGGCGTGTGCGTAACAACACTGTCACGCCAACGCAAGCAGTTCTCTGCACTTTTGACAATTATCTATCATTCTCCAAAACTAGCCACCATACCTATGGTTGGTTGGTTGGTCGAAAAGGCTGCAAGACAGCACGCTGTCTAGCACACTTAGGCTAAAGAAGCCCATTGTGATACATGCAGTTTCTTCCATAGTACCTATTGACTAGTCGTCCAGCCTGCTTGCCCTTTCAATAAATTTGTCTATAAGACCTACAGGAATATCCTGTAGGGCTACGGTGCTAACTAAATGTGTTCCGAATATCCTACTTCTCAGTCCTACCAGAACAGGGCAATCCAAGAGAAGTTGTTTCGTCGATTCCTCGTCCTCTTCTATGCAGCATCTACAGAGAGTGGAGTTTCTATGTCCCAATCTTAGGGCGTGTTTTCCTACAAAACAATGTCCCGTAAGTGTTCCTATCATTGTGGATAACCTGCCTCTCGACAAGTTAAGTAGTTGCCTAGTCCTCTTCCTGTCCACCTGTGGCCAGAGGACCCTGGCTTATTTGCAAGTTGAAGTAAGTCTCCACTTGTCCTTGAACCTATTATCGGCCCACTGCCTGAACTGCAAACGGCAGGTAGAGATTGGCATACTAACATCTTCTTTTGCCGGAAGAACCTGTGCCGTAGTGCCCTGTCTAGCTAACGCATCCGCTACGCAATTGCTTGGAATGTCGCTGTGTCCCGGTACCCAGATGAGCCTGATGTCAAAATACTCTGCCATCACCCTAAGTGATGGATGGCATTCTTTCACCGTCAGGAACGTAGCAAACATGGCTTCCAGGGATTGTATGGCAGCGTGGCTGTCTGTGTAGATACATATTCATGAGCTCGATGAGCTATATCCCGACATCGCTGAAAAGGTCAGGTAGACGAATCCCTGCGTCAACTTGATATTACCAACTGGAGAGATAACACAAAGGATCCAACTGGTTGGCGAAATATGTTTCCTTCGTTTTGTAAGTTCCCTGGCTATGTTCATTCAATAATCTTTCCAGAACCTTGAGTATAAATGAAGAGAGACTTATTGGTCTGAAATCGTTCACAGACTAAAGGTCACTCTTCCCCACCTTGGGGATAAATATGACTTTCAGCCTTCTCTAACTTGCTGGTGTGATTTAATCTAAGACTGACCGTGTATAATGCTCCGAACCGAGGGGAAACTAACCTCATTATCTTCTGTAACATAATTGGAAGTATTCCATCAGGACCTGGCGAATTGTATAGCGAAATTTTGTTAACATAGATCAGAGTATCATCGTCTCCCACCACTACTTTCGACGATTTATTACTAGTTCCAATACCGCTATCCGCGGGGAGTGTATATCCAGCAGTGGCATTAGGGTTTGCTCTGATAACTCAGTCCATGACCCATCCAGCCGCCGCATTAGGGATGGATATGAATGATTAAAGGATAAAATCTTGGTCAATCTGCAGAATTCCTTGAGGCTTACTGTAGACTAACCGTTTGACGAATAACGTCTAACCGATTGCGTTATTCGATTATTATTTCGGTTGAAGCCGAGTCACATATTGCCCTGATAGATCGGTAGCTCTCGTGAGAGAATAATTTCACGTTGAACATATACCTCGGCACCTCTTCCATTAGAGACTCGGAATCGTTGTTGTTGAAACAGATTGTCTGCGTCCAGCTATTGAGGGTGGCCAGATAGGGTGCAGGAAGATTCGCAACATAAATGTTGAAGAGTACAGATGGCCCACCCATTTTTATTTTGCGATATCGGGAATTCTGACGTCTACAAATTCTTGTCTCCCATAGAGATAGTTACCAATCCAACGCTTGGTAAGGTTGGGGAGCGACGATTTGAAGATGTCCTGGAGCAGGATCGAGTGATCGACCGTGTCGAATGCTTTAGACTAATCTAAAACTGCGACCACTGTACGTTCAGCGGGTCTGTTTTGATTAAGGCCATTCGTGATGTGGGTAATTACTACTCGGAATCGTGTGCCTAATTGCTGTGATGATGTCTCGGCAGCTCTGAATATTGAAGTACGAGATGGTTGACTTTCAAGGCGCGCATCACTTTGATCTGAAAAAAATGGTTTCCCGTTACATACCATGAAGTGTTGAGGGAGAGCTTTTCACAAACCAGTGAGCTGTGCGCGTTCTAGTTTTACATTCACTGATTGGAACCTTCAGTGTTACACCTGTTCCGAACGGTTTTTGAGAAGCTTTTTCATGGCTAAATACTTGGTAATGTCGCCATCACTAAGCAAGGTAACCGCTGTCGAAAGAAATTTAAGGTGGTCAGAGGAGGGCAGCGTTCTCATGTACAAAAGTCGCGTGCACTACCACTTTAGCGTTCACTCGCGTACGACGGCCACTTTGATCTCATGACTCACCAGAAGTTGAGAAGTTGATCTTGCACTTCTGAAACGTGTGTCACATTGAAAAAATGTATCAGCAGCTCTTGAAGTTGAGACTCAAGATCGTATCCAACATTGCTGTGATGACTCGGTGACGTTGCTCTAATGACTCGTTAGTTTACGAAGTTTTGGATCGGTAGAGCCTCAAGGCAATTCTCTCCATGAACGTCCTGTCTTTAGCTAGGTTCAAGTTCTCAATGCTTGCTTCAGTTTGAACGGGGCACTGTCTGATTGGGGGACATGCGGCGAGACTAAATGTCAGGGAAAATAACTTCTGAAGAAGCTTCAACGATGAGGAAGTAGAATAATCCTCTGAACACCTTCTTTGCTCGTGTCCAGCACTAGCCGGCAGGAGGAGGTCTGCTATGGGATCCTACTTGTTTAGGAACCTGGAGGAGTTATCTCACATATGCGTAGGCACGTTCTTGAGCTTGTGGGAGCAAACTAAACGGTATTCCTGTGGGCTAACTCTTAATCTAATTAGCCCGTGGTATCACAATGAATTAATAAGTCTAAGTGACTGCCGTCGACTCATCGACTGCCACCAATACCGAACCTAACGTAATCATGAGGTCTGCGTGGGTCACGTAACTCTGATGTGTCAGCAGCTCTTGATTTAGAGGGTCGAAATATTTCGCTTCTGATGCGTGTTTCGCATTCTCCGGCCATTTCATTTCATTTCGCTTCTGAGCCGTGGTTCACGTTCTCCGGCCATTTCATAATTGCACTGATTTTTTGGTACATTTGAAATTGAAATGATATAAAATAATCGATTGAATATAATTGTTATACTCTTTTGAAATCTTTCATTGATCACGGTTGCACCCGTCAGTGCTGATCATTTGCAATTGCAAGCCGTCCCTTCCACGACCCTTTAACTGTGAAACAATCGCTCTTGTAGAGAGATTATTTTAATTGCCTTCACAAAGTTATAGAAATTTCTAATGAGTCTGATGAAATGATATAAAATTAAATGAAATGAAATGACTTGAAATTAAACAAATGAAACGGAATGGAATGGAATGGAATGGAATGGAATGAAATGGAATGAAATGGAATGAAATGGAATGAAATGGACTGAAACGGAATGAAATGAAATGAAGCGAATTGCATTGAATTGAAATGAAATGAAATGAAATGAAATGAAATGAAATTAAATGAAATGAAATGGAATGAAATGGAATGAAATGGAATGAAATGGAATGAAATGGAATGAAATGGAAAGAAATGGAATGAAATGGAATGAAATGGAAAGAAATGGTGTGAAATGGAATGAAATGGAATGAAATGGAAAGAAATGGAATGAAATGGAAAGAAATGGAATGAAATGGAATGAAATGGACTGAAACGGAATGAAATGAAATGAAGCGAATTGCATTGAATTGAAATGAAATGAAATGAAATGAAATGAAATGAAATGGAATGAAATGGAATGAAATGTAATGAAATGGAATGAAATGGAATGAAATGGAATGAAATGGAAAGAAATGGAATGAAATGGAATGAAATGGAATGAAATGGAATGAAATGGAAAGAAATGGAATGAAATGGAAAGAAATGGAATGAA
Organism: Phaonia tiefii; assembly: GCA_963931995.1. NCBI lineage: Eukaryota > Metazoa > Arthropoda > Insecta > Diptera > Muscidae > Phaonia > Phaonia tiefii. The sequence continues at coordinate 43,377,647 of OZ008368.1, read as the reverse complement.
ATGGAATGAAATGGAATGAAACGGAATGAAATGAAATGAAATGAAATGAAGCGAATTGCATTGAATTGAAATGAAATGAAATGAAATAAAATGAAATGAAATGAAATGAAATGAAATGAAATGAAATGAAATGAAATGAAATGAAACGAAATAAAGTGAAGTGAAATGAAATGAAATGAAATGAAATTAAAAGAAATGAAATGAAATTAAATTAAATAAATGAAATAAAATGCACAGAAATGAACTGAAGTGAACTGAAATGAAATGATTGAAGTAAACTGAAATAAAATTAATTCAAATTAGTTGAAATGAATTCAAATTAATTGAAATGTATTAGTTGAAATGAAATCAAATGATTTGAAATGAAATGAGACAAAATGAATTGAAATTAAGTGAAATGTATTGAACTGAATTGGAATGAATTGAAATGAAAAGAAATGAATTGCATTGAATTGAATTGAATTGAATTGAATTGTATTGAATTGAATTGAATTGAATTGAATTGAATTGAATTGAATTGAATTGAATTGAATTGAATTGAATTGAATTGAATTGAATTGAATTGAATTGAATTGAATTGAATTGAATTGAATTGAATTGAATTGAATTGAATTGAATTGAATTGAATTGAATTGAATTGAATTGAATTGAATTGAATTGAATTGAATTGAATTGAATTGAATTGAATTGAATTGAATTGAATTGAATTGAATTGAATTGAATTGAATTGAATTGAATTGAATTGAATTGAATTGAATTGAATTGAATTGAATTGAATTGAATTGAATTGAATTGAATTGAATTGAATTGAATTGAATTGAATTGAATTGAATTGAATTGAATTGAATTGAATTGAATTGAATTGAATTGAATTGAATTGAATTGAATTGAATTGAATTGAATTGAATTGAATTGAATTGAATTGAATTGAATTGAATTGAATTGAATTGAATTGAATTGAATTGAATTGAATTGAATTGAATTGAATTGAATTGAATTGAATTGAATTGAATTGAATTGAATTGAATTGAATTGAATTGAATTGAATTGAATTGAATTGAATTGAATTGAATTGAATTGAATTGAATTGAATTGAATTGAATTGAATTGAATTGAATTGAATTGAATTGAATTGAATTGAATTGAATTGAATTGAATTGAATTGAATTGAATTGAATTGAATTGAATTGAATTGAATTGAATTGAATTGAATTGAATTGAATTGAATTGAATTGAATTGAATTGAATTGAATTGAATTGAATTGAATTGAATTGAATTGAATTGAATTGAATTGAATTGAATTGAATTGAATTGAATTGAATTGAATTGAATTGAATTGAATTGAATTGAATTGAATTGAATTGAATTGAATTGAATTGAATTGAATTGAATTGAATTGAATTGAATTGAATTGAATTGAATTGAATTGAATTGAATTGAATTGAATTGAATTGAATTGAATTGAATTGAATTGAATTGAATTGAATTGAATTGAATTGAATTGAATTGAATTGAATTGAATTGAATTGAATTGAATTGAATTGAATTGAATTGAATTGAATTGAATTGAATTGAATTGAATTGAATTGAATTGAATTGAATTGAATTGAATTGAATTGAATTGAATTGAATTGAATTGAATTGAATTGAATTGAATTGAATTGAATTGAATTGAATTGAATTGAATTGAATTGAATTGAATTGAATTGAATTGAATTGAATTGAATTGAATTGAATTGAATTGAATTGAATTGAATTGAATTGAATTCAATTCTAGCCTTCGTTGCGAACGGACGTGTTCTTCAGTTGCGCGCATAACAAATTTACAAAATAAAATCAATTCTTTATTTGGTTGTTCTTGAGTGTGTGAGTGAGAGTCAGTGAGTGTAGAAATGGAAAGCATGCAAAATCAAATATGTGCTCAATGTGATCTACCGGTTACAAACAAACATATGAAATGCAGTGTGTGCAATGCCTGCTTTCACTTTTCCCCTTGCTGCTCCGTACAGCAGACGACATATAATGGAATGAATGCTGATAAAAAAGCGTCATGGAAATGCCATAAATGCAGAGAGCGTAAGAACTCTGCATTTAGCATAATAGTATCAGATTCTGCCAACAAAAAAAAAAGAAATGAAGAAGATGATGACGACCAAAATATCGACGACAACAACAAAAGATTTAGAGAGCATATTTCGAAACCAAACTCCCAGTTACCATTGCAACAGCAACAAAATCCTACGGCAGAAATAAATGACACAATGAAGATAATGATGCAAAACATGGCACAAATGACAACACAACTAGCCTCTATCAGTGCACTATTACAAAATCAACAAACCACACTAACACAAATCCATGTAAATGTTTCAACACTTAGCAATCAGGTCATTGAACTTCAAAGACAAAACCAGGAAAAAGACAAAAGGATGAGCGAGATGGAACTCAATATAAGTAAACTTGAACAAAAAGTCTTGGAAAAATGTGTAGAAATAAACAACGTAAGCAACGACAATTTGACTGCTACTGATGTTATTAAAAAAATAGCAACAAATTTGAATGTGGAGATGAAAGATAATGATATCGATATTGCATACCGCACAAAAGGCAAGGGTAAAGTTATTATTGAGTTTTGCTCTCTTCGTAAGAAGAGAGAAATAATGAGCAAGATAGAGAGACATAGGATGGATGCAAGATGCATTAACAATGATGATAGCAGCGAAAAGTATAAGTTCATATACGTTAATGATCACTTGACTAGCCAAAAAAGTCGATTGTTATGGATTGCAAAAACAAGGGCCAAAGAGGCCAATTGGAAATTTGTTTGGGTGCGAAATGGGGAAATATATGCACGTAAAATTGAAAATGCTAACACATTAAACATTAATACCGAGTCCGATGTTGACTTAATTTGTTAAAATCATACCACTAAAAGTAAAATACAAAAAATAATAATACAATAAAATACAAAAACAAAGAGAAATAGACTCGAAAAAATTCATAAACACGCAAATCCAAATTTTAAAAAGTGTCAAAGCTTCGGCGAACTTATAAAAATAAAAAATATCTTTGATACCTAGTTAAAATACATTTTGAATTCTATTATCTTTAAACTCTTCAATAAAATGAATAAAGCAACTAATTTACTACAAAATTTTAATCAAATTAATGATAAATTATTGAATTTTCCATTACCATTTATTTACATGAATATTCGTTCATTACGTAAAAATTTTTCAACTTTTCTGGTAGACGTACATAAAATTATTGACGTTATTAAAATTATTATCCTGGTGGAAACAAATATAACCGACAATGAAAATAATTTTTATTCAATTAAAAACTTCAACAGTGTATTCCTCAATAGGGAAGGCAAAGGTGGAGGAATTGCGGTTTATATCCGAGACAACATACATTTCACAAACAAAAATATAAATACACAAAACTTCGAAACATTACACATTGATTTACACATCGACACATATTCTCTAACACTTCTCCCTATTTACCGACCGCCTAGCTCAAACATCAAACTATTTATAAAGGAACTAGAGCAAAACATAAACCAAATTCACAAAAACAGAGCAATGATAGTTATTGGAGATGTGAATGTCGACATCACAAAAGAAAAAACAAAAACAACAAGAACATACATAGATATGATGTCTTCCAATGGCTTGCTTAGCATGGTAAACATAGCTACAAGAGAAGAAGTAAACAAAAACAAAGGCACGTGTATAGATCACTTGTTTGTGAGAAACAACAAAACAATAACAAGGGCAGAAGCAGCTGTTATAATGACAACCATCTCTGACCATTATTCGCTGTTTGGATGCGTAGGAGATGAAAATAAACCAACCAAAACAAGCGCGAATGGCAATAATGACAATCAGGGTACGGAAATACAACTATTACAGATGTCTGGAATAAACACTCACAATGTAAATAAATTAATACAACAAACAAATTGGAGTGATCTTGCAGACAAAAAGCAAAGTTGCCATACAATTTTTGAGAACATACACGAAAAATTTACAGAAATATATAACAAATCTAAACAAAATAAAAAGGACATAAGAAAAAGAAACGATTATCCATGGCTAACGGAAGAAATATTAAGATATTGTGAAGTTAGGGATAAACTGTATCAGCGATATAAAAAAAGTAAAAACAACTTAAACAAAGAAACTGAATATAAGATATTTAATAACACGCTAAACCATAAAATAACATTTGCAAAAAATGAATACCGTCGACAAGAATTCATAAAAAACAGACACAACATAAGAGGTACCTGGATATTAATAAATGATATTATTGGAAAAAAAGTCGACAACGTTGACGAAGTAATTAAAAAAAATTTTAATAATGTAAATATGAAAACAGTAGCCAATAATTTCGCTATTAAATTCAAACAAAATGTTCAAAACATAATACACGATTGTGACATTAAGACACTAAATTCCACAGAAACGAGAATACAAAACACTATATACATTGAACAAACTAACGAATTAGAAATTCTAAATATTCTTAAAACAATAAACATTAATAAAGGGGCAGGAGCAGACGGAATTCGTCCAAAGGATATCAGATTCAACGCACAACAACTTACACCAGCAATAACAGCACTCATAAATACAAGTCTGAATGAGTGCACCATACCCACACTCTTGAAAACCTCACTGGTAAGGCCGATATTCAAAAGTGGTAGGAAAACGGACTACAACAATTACAGGCCCATATCCATTTTACCCGTGGTAGAGAAAGTATTGGAAGAAATTATGGTAAGGCGGCTTAATAACTTCCTCACCAAGTATAATGTTATAAATAAAAATCAGTATGGCTTCCAAAAAGGAAAAAACATAAACAAATTACTTGGTCATTTTACGACCCACGTTAACAAATGTTTGGACCGAAATATGCATTGCTTAGCGCTGTTTATAGATTTTAGCAAGGCTTTCGACACGCTTTCGCATAAAAATTTAATAAATATTTTAGAAAGAATTGGAATCCGCGGTCAATGCCTTAAATGGTTTGAAAACTACTTACAATGTCGATCATATAAGGTAAAAATTGAGGGAAACTTAAGCCAAGAAATACCAATGCTAACGGGTGTACCGCAAGGATCAAAACTTGGCCCAATTCTTTATTTGATATATGCCAATGAAATGTTGAATCAGTTAAAGAATAGCACCAATTTTGCTTATGCCGACGATACGGCCATAATTGTTTCTCATGAGGATCTCCCAACAGCAGTACAAATGATGCAATCTGAACTGAATGTTGTATCTAGGTGGTGTCATGACAACGGTTTGATAATTAATGCCACAAAAACTAAATTAATGCATATGAAATTACCCCACATACCAAATTCTACAATAACTGTAAAATACCATAACACAGACTGTCTCCATAAAAACAGTTTCTCACAAATCCTAGATAATGACAAATGTGAAACGTTAATCGAGGTCGTGAACAACTATAAATATCTAGGTGTCATTGTTGATCAACATTTAAACTGGAAGGATCACATAGCGTCACTAAACAAAAAACTACGCAAATCATCATATGTTTTATATCACCTAAATAACTGCGCTCCATTAAACGTTACAAAACAAGCATACTTTTCACTAGCAGAATCCTATCTGCGACATGGAGTAACAGCGTATGGAAACTCGTCATACTGCAAGATTTTGCAACAAACACAAAATAGGCTTATAAAAATATTAATGAAAAATAAAACAAACAGCTCAAATCACGTAAATAATATACCTCACACTCAAACTCAACTCTCAAACAACCCTAATAATGCACTATCACAAAACACTACTTCTGAAGAGAGATTAAAATCCTTCTATAAACAACACAACATATTAAACGTCAGAAATATATACAAATCAACAATTATCAACGAATTTCATGATGACAATTTTCTTGAACCTGTGGATCATCGCTACAATACAAGAAGACGAGCAGACGGCAGGTTTAAAATACCAAAATTCAACAATAAACACGGAAAAAGCACCTTGAATGTGCAACTACCAAGCGCATACAACTCGATGCCATTAAATCTGATAAATATTCGAAATAAATTTAAACGTAAATTTTTAGTTAAACAAATTTTCATAAAATCGCAATGAAGCGAACAAATCAAATACAAAAATCATGTAGAAGAACCGATATAATTTGAAATTGAATGTAATGTGAAATCTAATTTACTTCTGCATATTTATAAATCCTTGCATACAAGCCTAGGCTTCGCGGGGTAATACACAATTGTAATTCAAACTTTATTTATACCTCAATAAAGAATTATTTATACCAAAAAAAAAAAAAAAAAAAAATTGAATTGAATTGAATTGAATTGAATTGAATTGAATTGAATTGAATTGAATTGAATTGAATTGAATTGAATTGAATTGAATTGAATTGAATTGAATTGAATTGAATTGAATTGAATTGAATTGAATTGAATTGAATTGAATTGAATTGAATTGAATTGAATTGAATTGAATTGAATTGAATTGAATTGAATTGAATTGAATTGAATTGAATTGAATTGAATTGAATTGAATTGAATTGAATTGAATTGAATTGAATTGAATTGAATTGAATTGAATTGAATTGAATTGAATTGAATTGAATTGAATTGAATTGAATTGAATTGAATTGAATTGAATTGAATTGAATTGAATTGAATTGAATTGAATTGAATTGAATTGAATTGAATTGAATTGAATTGAATTGAATTGAATTGAATTGAATTGAATTGAATTGAATTGAATTGAATTGAATTGAATTGAATTGAATTGAATTGAATTGAATTGAATTGAATTGAATTGAATTGAATTGAATTGAATTGAATTGAATTGAATTGAATTGAATTGAATTGAATTGAATTGAATTGAATTGAATTGAATTGAATTGAATTGAATTGAATTGAATTGAATTGAATTGAATTGAATTGAATTGAATTGAATTGAATTGAATTGAATTGAATTGAATTGAATTGAATTGAATTGAATTGAATTGAATTGAATTGAATTGAATTGAATTGAATTGAATTGAATTGAATTGAATTGAATTGAATTGAATTGAATTGAATTGAATTGAATTGAATTGAATTGAATTGAATTGAATTGAATTGAATTGAATTGAATTGAATTGAATTGAATTGAATTGAATTGAATTGAATTGAATTGAATTGAATTGAATTGAATTGAATTGAATTGAATTGAATTGAATTGAATTGAATTGAATTGAATTGAATTGAATTGAATTGAATTGAATTGAATTGAATTGAATTGAATTGAATTGAATTGAATTGAATTGAATTGAATTGAATTGAATTGAATTGAATTGAATTGAATTGAATTGAATTGAATTGAATTGAATTGAATTGAATTGAATTGAATTGAATTGAATTGAATTGAATTGAATTGAATTGAATTGAATTGAATTGAATTGAATTGAATTGAATTGAATTGAATTGAATTGAATTGAATTGAATTGAATTGAATTGAATTGAATTGAATTGAATTGAATTGAATTGAATTGAATTGAATTGAATTGAATTGAATTGAATTGAATTGAATTGAATTGAATTGAATTGAATTGAATTGAATTGAATTGAATTGAATTGAATTGAATTGAATTGAATTGAATTGAATTGAATTGAATTGAATTGAATTGAATTGAATTGAATTGAATTGAATTGAATTGAATTGAATTGAATTGAATTGAATTGAATTGAATTGAATTGAATTGAATTGAATTGAATTGAATTGAATTGAATTGAATTGAATTGAATTGAATTGAATTGAATTGAATTGAATTGAATTGAATTGAATTGAATTGAATTGAATTGAATTGAATTGAATTGAATTGAATTGAATTGAATTGAATTGAATTGAATTGAATTGAATTGAATTGAATTGAATTGAATTGAATTGAATTGAATTGAATTGAATTGAATTGAATTGAATTGAATTGAATTGAATTGAATTGAATTGAATTGAATTGAATTGAATTGAATTGAATTGAATTGAATTGAATTGAATTGAATTGAATTGAATTGAATTGAATTGAATTGAATTGAATTGAATTGAATTGAATTGAATTGAATTGAATTGAATTGAATTGAATTGAATTGAATTGAATTGAATTGAATTGAATTGAATTGAATTGAATTGAATTGAATTGAATTGAATTGAATTGAATTGAATTGAATTGAATTGAATTGAATTGAATTGAATTGAATTGAATTGAATTGAATTGAATTGAATTGAATTGAATTGAATTGAATTGAATTGAATTGAATTGAATTGAATTGAATTGAATTGAATTGAATTGAATTGAATTGAATTGAATTGAATTGAATTGAATTGAATTGAATTGAATTGAATTGAATTGAATTGAATTGAATTGAATTGAATTGAATTGAATTGAATTGAATTGAATTGAATTGAATTGAATTGAATTGAATTGAATTGAATTGAATTGAATTGAATTGAATTGAATTGAATTGAATTGAATTGAATTGAATTGAATTGAATTGAATTGAATTGAATTGAATTGAATTGAATTGAATTGAATTGAATTGAATTGAATTGAATTGAATTGAATTGAATTGAATTGAATTGAATTGAATTGAATTGAATTGAATTGAATTGAATTGAATTGAATTGAATTGAATTGAATTGAATTGAATTGAATTGAATTGAATTGAATTGAATTGAATTGAATTGAATTGAATTGAATTGAATTGAATTGAATTGAATTGAATTGAATTGAATTGAATTGAATTGAATTGAATTGAATTGAATTGAATTGAATTGAATTGAATTGAATTGAATTGAATTGAATTGAATTGAATTGAATTGAATTGAATTGAATTGAATTGAATTGAATTGAATTGAATTGAATTGAATTGAATTGAATTGAATTGGATTGAATTGAATTGAATTGAATTGAATTGAATTGAATTGAATTGAATTTTTTTTTTTTTTTTTTTTTTTCAAATTCTAAATTCGCTTTTTATTGGGTTCAAAACTACAATATATACTAAATATTGGTTACAGGCTCCACCTAGAAGACTTCCCATTAAACAAGAAATTCGCCAACATATGCGCGACTTCTAGTTAGTTTTTTTTTTTTTTTTTTTTTTTTTTTTGTGGCTGAAGTTGCAAATTAACAACAACTTTATTAAACAAAAATAATGTTCTATTACATTGTCTTAATTTAAATCCCCACGAAGCCATTGTGGCTTGTCTGCAGGGTGATAAAAGAAATTATGTAAAATTATGAACACTTAATAATGCTTATTTCAGCTCAGCTGTAGATATATATAGTATAATTCAAATTCAATAACTTATTAATAACATAAATTAATATGTGATACAAATATAAATTTCATTATTTGAAGTATCAGAATTTATTGTAAAAAGTGTTTTTTGATTAATTTTTTTCTACTTATCCGATTATTGATATTCAGTAGGTTTGTTGGCATATTGTTCATGGTTGTTGGTAGCGTTACGGCTAGTGACTTTTTCCCATAATCGTTGCGGAAACTGGGTATTTTGTAGCGTCTTTCAGCTCTTCTTCTCGTGTTCTGCTGATGGTCAATGTGTTGAAGCAAGTTTGGTTCGTCGTAGAATTCGTTTAATATTGAGGTTTTGTATAATCCATCAATGTTAAGTATTTCAAGGATCTTGAATAGATCTGTTTGGTTGTGTGATATTTGATTACGATTTTCGTGTGTATTGCTATTTTGAATATTTGTATTGGTTGATGCACCTGGAATTGACGTTTGGGTTTGTATATTTTGTATGTTATTTTGAATGTTTGTATAGGTTGTTGTAAAATGATTTAATGTTCGGGTATGTATATTTTGTATGTTATTTTGGAGTTTGTTTTTTGTATATTTTTGGTTTTTATGGAGTAATTTAAGGAGTCTATTTTGTGTAAGCTGAAGAGTCCTACAGTGACTTGCTGTTCCCCATGCAGTTATCCCGTGTCTTAAATAGGACTCCGCCAGCGAGAAATATGCTTGTTTTAGTACGTTGTACGGGGAGCATTTGCTAAGGTTATATAACGCGAACATGGATTGACGTAGCTTCTTTTGTAGTTTATCAATGTGTATTTTCCACTTGAAATTTTCGTCTAGATGAACTCCTAAGTATTTGTATGTTGTTACTAGTTCAATTTTTGTTGAGCAGTTATCATTAATCGGTATATTGTTGTTGGTAAATGTATTGTGTAGGCAATCAGTGTTGTGGAAGATCAAGGTAACATCTGTGTGCTGTATGTGTCGTGGTCTTATGTGCATTATTTTAGTTTTATTTGCGTTTATTATAAGCCCATTGTCATGACACCATCTGGTAATCGTGTTCAGTTCCTTCTGCATTGTTGTTTCGGCCGTATGAATGCATTCGTGAGATACAACTATTGCAGTGTCGTCTGCATATGCAAATACTGCGCTTTCTTTCAATTGGTTTAACATTTCGTTTGCATATATTATGTAAAGCAACGGTCCAAGCTTTGATCCTTGCGGAACACCGTGGGTGATATCGGTGTTACTGCTTTGGCTATTTTCAATTTTAACTCGAAAATTTCTGCATTGTAGATAATTTTTCATCCATTCCAAGCACTCACCTCGTATTCCGGTCCTTTCAAGTGTTTCAATAAGTTTCTCATGTGATAATGTATCAAACGCCTTACTAAAGTCGATGAATAAAGCGAGGCATTGCTGGCGATTATTTAAGTTTTGGTTGATATGGTTGGAAAAATGTCCTAATAATTGATTAATATTTTTTCCTTTTTGAAATCCGTATTGGTTTTTGTTTATTATTTTATATTTGGTTAAAAAGTCATTTAGTCTCATCACCACTATTTCCTCTAAAACTTTTTCCAAAATTGGCAGGATTGAGATTGGCCTATAATTATTAAAATCCGTTTTGGTACCATTTTTATAAATCGGCCGTATTATAGAAGTTTTTAACAACTCGGGTATTTTTGCCTCAACTAAGCTACTATTGACCAATTTGGTAATTATTTTGGTTAGGCAACTCGCATTTTTTTTTAAATCTATAGCTCTAATACCATCTGCTCCAGGAGTTTTCCTGACATTTAAATTTTTTAGAATACTATAAATTTCGTCTTCATTTGTATAATTTAAATACATGCTGTTTAGTATGACTGTGTGAGGGTTTGTGTTTGTTTTTATGTTACATGTGTGCAGAATATTTTGAACATTTTCTTTAAAATTATGGGCAAAACTCTCGGTTAATTTCTGAATATTATTACATGAAAAATTCCTCATAAGAATTTTATCTATATTGCAGGTTTGTCTACCCGTTATATTGTTTATTATTTGCCAAGTTCCTCTAATATTGTTCCTGTTTAATTGAAGTTGCTGGTAATTAAATGCATTTTTTGCATTGATAATTTTTTTATTTAATTTGTTACTGTATGTTTTGTATATTTTTTCATTGATTGTATTAGTTTTATTCTTTTGCCAGTTTTTATGAAGTCTATCCCGTATATCACAACATTTTATCAGCTCATTATTTAGCCATGGATATGGGTTTCTCTTTTTAGATTTAACTACGTTTTGTTCTTTTGATTCTTCGTAGATTTCACAAAAAGTACTATGTATACTGTTGTAAAGTTGTTCTGCGTTATTAGAGTTTTCTATTAATGCATTCCAATCTGTTTCTTTTATTCGTTTATTAACTTTATCATTTTTTATTTTTTTATTAAAATCCGAACCCTGCTCAGCTGTTTGTGTGTTTTGTTCTGCTGTGTCTCCTTCTTCTATGCAGCCAAAGAGAGCGTAATGGTCAGAGATCGTTGTTGTGATGACGGCTGAGTGTGCGGTCGCTGTCGCTAAGTTACAGCGTATAAATATATGGTCTATACAGGTGCTTGTATTGTTGTACACATCTTCTCTCGTTGTCTCTGTCACCATGCATCGTAGACCATGGGATGCAAACATATCCAAATAATTAGTTGTTACTGCATTGTCTCTTTTAATGTCAATATTTGTATCCCCCACGACAATTGTGTTTTGCTTCTTGTTGATGTTATTTAAGCATTCGTCTAACTCCTCTATGAAGGTTCTCATACAATGGCTAGGTGGACGGTAGACGGGGATGACTGTGAGAGCATTTTTGTTATTTGTTTTGATATTTATTTGCAACGATTCAAAGCTGTTTGTGTTTATTGTTATTGTTTCAAAGGTTGAATTTTCGTTAATATATACTGCAATTCCGCCTCCTCTGCCTTCCCTATTCAGAAAGGTAGCGTTGTAGCCAATTATACAGTATAGATTATTTTCTTCATCTGTTATGTTTGTTTCGGTAAGGATTATTATGTGTATTTTATTTGTAATGTTCTTTATGTGTGTTAAAAAGGGTATGAAATTTTTTCTCAACGAGCGAATATTCATGTGAATAAGTGATGTGGGACAACTTATGAGATTTTTATCGATTTCATCGAAATTATTTATTGTTTGATTTGAATTCATTTTTAATTAAGAAAAAGAGTAAAAAATATTAAAGGTGATTTGAGTGAGTGTGTGTGTGTTTTTTCTTTCTAAGGAGCGTGTTATTTTTGTAACGTTTAATTTGTGAAAACTTCAATATCGGTAGTATTTAAAGTAGCAGTATGGGAAGTTTTCTGATTTGTATGAGTCTCTTTCTCTACGTTATTTTTCTTTGTTTACCCTAATATGTGAGTCTCTTTCTCAGTATTTCGTTTTTCTTGACTTTCTTATATTTCTTATATTTTTATAAATGATTAACAAATTTTTTCAATATCACATTCGTTATTAATATATAATATTTTCGAAGTTTCAGTTTGTTTTACACAAATTTCCCCATGACGAACCCAGACAAATTTCCAACAGGCATCTTTTGCTTTCCTTTTAGCTAACCAAAGCAGACGACTTCTCTGGGCAGTCAGCTGGTCATTAACATATACGAATTTATGCTTTCCGCTGTCTTCCTCCTTGTTTATTCCTGTTGCGTCCACTCGATGTCTCTCAATTTTGTTCATTATTTCTCTCTTTTTACGAAGAGAACTTAGCTCAACTACAACTTTGTTGCCCTTAGTGCGGTAGACGTTATCGACGTCAGTTTCGCTTATCTCCACACTCAGTTTAGTTGCTAGTTTCTCCACCACGTTAGCCGCAGTCACATCTGTATTGTTAATGTTATTTATTTCAATGTTTTTATCTAAGGCTTTCTGTTCAAGTTTTGATATTTTTATTTCCATTTCGCTGATTCTTTTCTCTTTATCAAGATTTTGTTGTTGCAGTTCAGTGACCTGACTACTGAGATTAGAGACTTTATTGTTTATTTGCGAGAGTGTTTCTTGTTGGTTTTGAATTTGTGAACTGATCACTGTTAATTGTGTTGCCATTTTTGCCATGCTTTGCATCATTAATTTCATATTGTCGTTTAACTCCATCGTTTGTTGTTGTTGTTGTGTTCCTTGATGTGAGGTGTGTTCCTTGAAACGTTTATTGCCGTCGACGAAAACGTCATCATCATCATCACCGCTCGCAGCTCCTTCGTTTCTTTTTTGTTTTAGACTACCAGAATCTGATACAATAACATGATATGAGTTACGGCGCTCTCTGCAGTTATTGCATTTCCAGCACGCTTTGGATTCAGCACTCATACCATTGTATGATGATTGTTGAGCCGGGCAGCAAGAAAAGTGTAAACAGTCATTGCACACACTGCACTTCATGTACTTGCTTGTTAGCACTTGATGGCATTTAGCACAGGTCGTTTCTAGCATTGTTGACATTTCAAATCAGTTTGCCGCTCCTACACCTGCTGTTGACGTTATTCTTGATGTTATATTTGTATTTGTTATGCGATGCTCTCTGCAGGCTATTAGAGAAAAATTTGTTGTTGTTATTTATTTTATTTGTTTATTATCACTTGTTCTCAATTTTACTGAGAGTTTGGGTTTTGTTTTGTATGAACTTTTGTTTTGTTTATTTTAATTTTTAGAAATCAAATGTGATTAATGATGTTTTTACTCAAAATAGTTATTACTGGTCACTGACGAAATGCAACTTGTGAGCTCTGTAACTTTTAAATTTTTTAACACCGTTTGTTGTATATAATTGCCAAATTATTAAGATCTCTCAAGACAAAGACACGTCCGCACAACTCGACAGTTAGATTGCTGAATTGAATTGAATTGAATTGAATTGAATTGAATTGAATTGAATTGAATTGAATTGAATTGAATTTAATTTAATTTAATTGAATTGAATTGAATTGAATTGAATTGAATTGAATTGAATTGAATTGAATTGAATTGAATTGAATTGAATTGAATTGAATTGAATTGAATTGAATTGAAATGAATTGAATTGAATTGAATTGAATTGAATTGAATTGAATTGAATTGAATTGAATTGAATTGAATTGAATTGAATTGAATTGAATTGAATTGAATTGAATTGAATTGAATTGAATTGAATTGAATTGAATTGAATTGAATTGAATGGAATTGAATTGAATGGAATTGAATTGAATTGAATTGAATTGAATTGAATTGAATTGAATTGAATTAAATTGAATTGAATTGAATTGAATTGAATTGAATTGAATTGAACTGAAATGAATTAAAATGAATTGAATTGAAATGAAAAGAAGTGAAAAGAAATTAAAAGAAATGAAATGAAATGAATTGTGATTAAATGCTATTTAACAATTATATTCCCAGGATCGATTACTATTTCTTTACTTTTAAATGAATAATTTCGCTTGGGAATGTAAAATCTTAAAATGTTATTTACAAATTTTTTAATATTAATTTGAAATTGACACTTTGGTTAGAAACTTTGTACATGTAAAATAAAAAGCTTAATATTAATTTTTAGATTTCTCAGCCGACCTACAAGCTTTCACTTTTCTTCCGAAATTTTAAACTTTTTAGAATTAATTTGTTGTGGAATTTTCACATTTTCAGTTTCATTAAAATTTAATTTCTCGATTTTTTCGTCATTGTCTTAATTTAAAGTAGTAACTATTAATGGGAGTCTGAAACCCAAGGATATAATATAATGTTGTAAATTGTCCTTTGTTTCAGACTATTAGATAACTCCCATTCAACTGAGCCCATGTCCTTGGCTCCTTTTAAACTTCCTTAACACATATAATTCATATATTGAAACGTTATAAAGTGTTGGTCCGCTGAGCTAATCTTATCCTTCACTGCAGGGAATTAACAGGATATGCATTGACATTTTAGAATTCAATTATGTAGTCGTCTGTTATTTCCTCAAACATCCGTTAAGCGATAGCGTGTTTCTGCTGAAAGATGCGACATTTTATTTCGCCTCTACATCCTTTCAGTCTTCATTTATTATATTCTCTTCTGGCCAGTTCGCGCCACAACTACTTGGTTTAATGATAAATTACACAATGTCCTGTATGCAGGATAATAATGCACAACTGGAACAAAGTACAATTTTCTTAAAATTCCAATTAAGTCAGACATTACCGAGTTAAGCTGCAAGGCTTCTTACCACCAGCACAATGTTTAATGTGCCAAAGAATAAACGAAATGAGAAATTAATTGGTCAGAAATTACATAGAAAGGATATCAACTTTTATGCTTTATTAACATTTGAAGTGGACGAGTAGTAGATGTAATAAAAAGTCTGTATGTTAAATGTCACCAAGGACATTTTGAAAGTATTAACCTTTTACGATGTCAAAGTACCGCAAGTGAAACATAATAAAGTACAAGTCTTTATATCACTATTTTTGCAATCTTATCCACAGATTTATCGGCATATATGACCTAAAGGATCATAACGTGTGTATGACTTTATATTGTTGCCATAGTTTTTACCTGGTTTTGGTTTTTATTTCCTAATAAAACACTTTATTCTGCCTGATAAGCTACATTTTTATTGGTGACAGATAGCATTTTTATGATTTACCCCAGACTATTATACTAAAAGCTTAGGTCATGGTAAGTAGAGCAGCAATCACTGAAGCGGCATCCATTTCCATCTAATTTGTCTTTAACCAGACACTAACGCCCATGTAACCGTGTAATGTTTCATGAAAGACATGGCCGTAATTCACCACCACTCTGTTGAATTTTATACAGAACTATGTTATAGTAAAGAGCTCTTGTAACATGTCAAATGTTTAACCCACGCATGAGATTTCGCGCCAATTTGATAAATGTTATAACAACAATTTAAGTTATGATAACATTTCAATGTTATAAAGGGGGTAGTGGTTGGGGGTTATGTTACATGGAAGAACGAATGTAGGTAACAGAGAGAGAGTCAAAGAAGTGTAAGAGCTGAATACTGTTATGGAAATTTTCTCTTAACAGCTAATAAAAAAGTCGTCAGTGTTGCTAAATTAGCGATTTGTTTATTCTATGGTAAGTAAGTTTGTTCAAGGTTTTGGAGGCAATTCATCTGTTTTATTATACACATATGTACATCAATAAATAAGCTAGCACTGGTAAAACTAAAGCGACCTTTCCATGTGTTTTGCAGACGGCACATTTGTTCCATTCTGTTGTATTAAAGGTGACAGAAATGGCCATGCCAATGCTGTATAACTATAAACGTCAAAAGTCAACAGATCATCCCATACCAATCCAAAATATTGTTAGGCTTAATATGTTTCAGGGATTTTAAAGTTAATCCATATCCGTCTGTCAGACAAGACAACGTGATGACAGCCTTTAAATTTTTACTGATCACAGTCTATCACAGTGGCTATTTTTGGCATTCGGGTACAATTAGATTGCGATTGAATATGAACAAATTGAAACACGTTGTAAAAAAAATTGTGTTATTGTAAATTGTTTGCAAGGTTTCTGATTAACTTCAACTTTATTTGCATCACTAGAGAAATGAGTGTCCAATATTGTCACTCGAATTCATTATTTCCATCAATGACATGCGTCGCTTCATAAAGTTGACTATATCCCTGACATCAAATGGAATCAGGATATATTTGGGATAGAGATAGTATGTACTCTCATGGGGCTAACTTCGAATATACAGGTATCCCAAACACTTATAGCAAGAATGCCCAATATTGGCGCACGAAATCATTATTTCTATTAACGGCATGGGTCGCTTCATCAATTTGACTATATCTCCGAGTTAAAATAGAATCGTAATACATTTGGGATAGAGATGGTATGTCCTTCTATGGGGCTAATTATGAATTTACCGGTGACCCATTGATTGACCACTATTGGCAAGCGAAATCATTATTTCTATCAATGACATGGATCGCATTATCTAGAAGCTCTAAAAGAAACATTAAAATTCAGTGAAGAGACTAAATGTGTTGAATTAATTTCTCCATTGATTAGTTTAACTCCATTTCCATCGCACGATCTTGGTGGTCAGTTGACATCAGAATTTCTAGAGATAATTTGTTCTGGAAATCGTTGCTGCAATAAATCGTTTGTATCATGCGCGATATGGCAGGTGGCATCGTCTTGCTGAAACCACATATCGGCCAGATCCATGCTGTCCAGTTGAGGCCACAAGAACTCCGTTATAATATTCCTGTAACGAATGCAGTTGAAATTCACTGCAATTTCTGCCTCATCTTCAAAAAACTAAGACCCTATCGGTTTTTGGCGATAGCAATGTTTTCCAGAGACCAACCGGCACGTTGACGCACAGGAGCCTTACTGTCCACAACCCACCCAGTTTCTTAACATTTCTTCATCACTCTTCGAATGGTTGACATATTAGTTGCACATTCTCGACTGAAAATTATTCAAAGTTTGTGAGCGGTCTCAGCATAACTTTCCAAATTTTTCTAATAAGTTTCCACTATTATAACGCGCTGTTCTTTCGTAAAGCGCTCCATATTTAATAATCGGTATAAACTGTCAAATTTCAGAGTTGCTATTTTTTTTTTTTTTTTTATCGAACCAACACTCAGGAGATGCCCCCTATAAATGCAGTGCATTGTGTTGGCAAAGGAAAATTGAGGTAGTGGAAGGTGGAAAGAGGGAGTAGTGTCTGTTGACATTTGCCTTGAATGTTTGTATGTCACAATTGGTGGGAAATACACTGGCCGGAAGTATATTCCACATACGGACTGTACGGCTGAGGAACGAATTTTCTCTATAGTGTGTAGTGCGGTGAACCGGCCACTCGATAAAAAACGGATGAGAATTCCCGGAAAGGCGCGTGTTTCGGTTAAATATCCTCACGTCTGGCATAAGTTGACGGATGTCCGAGGAACACATACCGTGGAAATATCGATAGAACAGCGACACGCAACCCACATTTCGACGATGCTCAAGGGAGACAATAGAGTTGGATACCCTAATGTCCCCTATCAACACCATTTCTCTCCTCTGGACACGGTCGAGAAGCTCCAAAGATGTCCTAGGAGCACCTGCCCATATAAGGGAGTTATATTCCATCTTTGGCCTGATGTAGGTGGTGTAGATATTGAGAAGATCAGATGGAGTGCAGTATTTCTTGCACCGCTTTAAAAAGCCTAGACACTTGAATGCATGTTTCGACGCTTCAAATACATGTATTGCCCAACGGACATCGCATTGTATTTTCATGCCCAGAACATCAAGAGTGTCTGATTCATCAATATCCTGACCGTGCATAGACAATGACGACACACCTGGGTCAGCAATCCGTTTATGCGACAACAAACAACACTAGGTCTTATCCGCATTAAAATCTACTCTATTCTTTCGACCCCATTCAACCAGATTCCGGCCGAGTGTTTCATTCATCGTCCGGCGTCCGTTTATGCGACAACAAACAACACTAGGTCTTACCCGCATTAAAATCTACTCTATTCTTTCGACCCCATTCAACAATGGACACCAGATTCCGGCCGAGTGTTTCATTCATCGTCCGGCGTTTGACTTCAATCTCTTGAAGACTTGGCCTACAATCGAATGAATAAGAATGACAGAGATTACTGTCATCGGCAAAAGAATAGATTGGATTCACAGTCTAACCCAGGAGATCGTCAATGAAAATAAGAAAAAGAGATGAAGAAAGAACAGAGCCCTGTGGTACACCTGCAGTAAATTTATGCTCGTCGAATGAAACCCCACCTACAACAACTCGTATAGTGCGATCTCTGAGAAAACTCGATATAAATCGAGTGAAGTTATCACCGACACCAAAAGCAGCGAGCTTTGACAAGAGTGCATCGTGCCATACTCTGTCAAAGGCCTTGGAAATATCAAGAGCCACTACCTTACTCTCACCAAGCCGGTAGATGGATCGACTCCACTGTTCCGAAAGGAACGCCATCAGGTCTGCAGTAGATCTCATTCTACGGAAGCCATACTGCCGATCATTAAGAAGGTCATTGGACTCAAGATACTTCACTAGATGGTGGTTAACCAGGCTCTCCATAACCTTCGAGAGCGCAGAACAAATTGCAATTGGGCGGTAATTTGCAGGGTTACTTGCATCACCTTTTTTAGGGATTGGCTGGACATTAGCAACCTTCTAACGCGCCGGGACCAACCTTCCAACACGGTATGCATGGTTGCAAAGTTTTCGCAGTGGACACGCCAGCGTCGAATACCAGTGCAAATATGCCATCCGAGCCCGGGGATTTACCTACGACGAGATTCGCAAGTTTGGTTTCATACCTGCTCCTCAAAATGTACATTTACCATTCTGTTTATTGGGCAAACAGAGTTTAAGTGACGAATCTATGAAAAAATGCCACCTCGAAGCACATGTAAAAGCAAAACATGGAACTTGTGTAAGTTATAAATTGGACCAATTTAAAGGAAAAATTTGATAAAAGATCGACAATAAATTCAATATTTTCTGGACAAGCTGCTATTCAATCTCGTACTCTTGAAGCTAGCTAAGAAATTTCTTTATTAATAGCAAAATCAGGAAAAAATCATACTATTGGGGAGGATTTAATTAAACCAGCAACATCAAGTTTTCTCAAAACAGTTTGGGCAAAGATGACCACGATGTTAAATCAATGCCACTAAGCAATAACACTGTTAGTAGAAGAATAGATGAGATGGCTAAAAATGTCGAAACCCAACTTGTTGAAAAATTACGATCAAGAAAATGCTCAATACAGATGGATGAGTCAACTATTAGAGACAGTCAGTCAGGCTGTTTTGATGGCCTACGTAAGATATATTGAAAACGGAGAATTCGCTGAAGAAATGTTGTTCTGCGAATCTTTTTAAACTACTACTACTGCCGTCGATATATTCACCTCACTAAAATACTATTTATTTGAAGCACAAATACCAATTAAAAATATTATGTCTTGTTCTGCAGTCGCTGCTCCTGTTAGACCCCTTTCACACTCGGCAAGTTACGTGCGCAAGTCTCTTGCCCAAGTCTTGGTTTGTTGATGACAGAGGTAAGGTCGGGATAGGGGAATAAATTTTGAGTACAGACTTGCTTGTACTCGGAAAGTTGAAAAACTGACTTGCGCAAGTAACTTGCCGAGTGTGAAAGGGGTCTTATTATGGCCAAGAAAAATTGGTGTCTAAAATTAATGAAGGATGACAATCCTGAAATGTTGCTTGCGCATTGTGTTATACATAGAGAAAATTTAGTTGCCAAAAAACTTTCACCTGTTTTAAACGAGATCTTGAACTCAGTAATAATTTGTATTAACTTTATAAAAGCGAATGCCAAATGTGAACGTCTCTTCAAACAGTTTTGTGAGAATAAAAATGCCGACTTTGTAAGACTGTTGCTTCACACCAAGGTGAGATGGTTGTCACAGGGGAATAGTTTGAGAAGATTCATGGAACTCTTTGATATTCTAAAAGAGTTTTTGAATGACAAACCTGAAATGGAACAATTACAAACAGTAGATGGCCAAGCATTTATTAGTTATTTAACAGATATATTTGAAAAGTTAAATATATTAAAAAAAAATCCAATGAGTGTTCGAACTCACCGGCGATGTGTTAACACCTTTTTGCTACATGGTACCTGTTCGATTTCTATGAACACATTCGTAAATGTTACAGTGGAAAATAAAAAACAGCGTTCAATCATATGATGACGTTACAGTTAAATAATATTAATACTTACAATTATTTAAAGACCCAGTGCGAGCACATGTGTCATTGATTTCTTGCTCAATACTTTTTGTTTTAAGTCAAAGAATGCAAAGCAACAGACACTTGTATAGACATACATACATTGTTATGTATGTACGAACACGCTACACAAGTTCACACAATTTTCGTTGATCTCTTGCCATCTCATTTTTATATACTATGTACGTATAATATGTCATTACTCTCTTTGCTCTGAGAGTGCTCCGCACCCCTATTTTATTGGACTTACATATCACTATAATAAAAAAACAACAACACCAACAACAACTACTACTACTACTACTGATATGTTGGTGATTTATTTGAGCTTGCTGTGTCGTGGAGTGTTTGTGTTGGTGGTGGGTGTAGGGGGGGTACCTAAAATAAAAACTGTTAAGGGAATGCAAAGAGTGGAGAGTGTGAGTGTAAATTGTCATGGTGGAGGGTATATACGCTTCGGCCCGGCCGAACTTAACACCGTTTCTACTTGTTTTTGTATGCACCGGGCAATGCTGAACATCAAATGACTCGCTTTGTTTGGCCATAGCAACAACAACGAAACAACCAAACACACAACATCACACACACTTTATCCGAAGTAGCTGACGTATACGTGTGTCACATAACCACATGTTTGCCATATCAACAGCAACGAAACAGCCAAACACACAACATCACACATACTTTGTACGAAGTAGCTGACGTATTAGTATGTCACCAGAACGTCGACTGCGCAAGCCCATACGCTTGCAAATGAAATTTCGCGTGGCTATGCTTTATATCTCCGTTCAACAACAGCAACAGACACATGTACATACATACATTACCCTGCAGTTTCAAAAGTAGCTAGTGGCTCTATGTAGTCAGTTATTTCGTTAGCGAAAAGCCTAACTAGCTACTTGAGTGGCTACAGGTAATGCTAGAGTTCGCCTTTTGATTATTATAAGTATGAAAACAATGCACTGAACCGTTATCCCGTTCTGATTTGGTTATTTTTTGTGTTGACGTCAGTTGCTATTAAACGTTCGTAGAAGTATCATCGTGACAGCGTCCGTGGATTAGAAGTATAAAAAAGTGCATTTCAATATTTGGAACGGTATAATGACAAGCAAAAGACAAATGAAACGCATAATAAAGAAAGAGAAGGAATAAATTGTGCAAAAGTTTGAAAATGTGGAAAATGAATGTGATGAAGATAATGAAAAAGATTTATTCATAACATTAATTCATTGTGGTCCGGCGAATTCATCAAGCAGATTCTACTAGTCAAGTAGCTGGTGCAATGTTGTTAGATATTTCGTCCATTCCATGTAACTAGCGATCTGCATGGTACATGGTAGTGCAGAGGGTAGCCACTGACTACCGTCAATGACATCCCCATGTTAAATTCGTCAGTGTAAATCATTGCTGGTAGTCTGGCGGGTAGTTAATGGTAATTATTGGTAGTTAGGGAAGTAACTAAAAATTCGTTAGTTACGTCGACTGCAGGGTATTATGTTAATACATACGCTATAGACACAATTTCGTTTGCCTCGCCCCTGCCACACCACTCTTTTATTGCTCTCTTGCTCGCTCATTTTTGTTTAACACGTCATTATTCTCTTTCGCAGTCGCAGAAAATCTGGTTTTAGCAGCAGCATAAAATCTGGTTTTAGCAGATTTTGACATTGATAGATTTAGTCCCTATACGCCGCTGTAGATGTTAACACATCAACAAACAACTGCAAGGAGCAAATAAGACACTTGTTGAAGCGAAGGTGAAAATATTTGGCTTCATCACATTTCTTCAATTGTGTGAAGAGAATGTCTCAGCCAAAAAATTTGATCAGTACTCATTATTGCCGATCACCTCAGTAAGATGGCCTCTGATTTGAATGAAAGATTTTCTGATTTCAGAAAAATTGAGATTCCATGTTGGATAACTCAGCCAATGCTGGCAAATTTAAATGATGTACCACGCAATACCAACAAGATATTTGCGAAATGCAGAATGATGAATCAATCAAATCGTTATTTGATATAAAAGGGACAATGGCATGGCTTTGCGACGAGACATTCAAAAATTATGCAAATGCAACGTGCTTTGCTCGAAAATGTTGACATTCCCATCATCTTACTTAGTGGAATGTGGCTTTAGTGCAATAAATGATTTGGTCACAAAAAAGAAAAAGAAATCGCCTAGAAATCACCAAACGTGGTGATTTACATACGTTTAAAATGAACCAAAATTAAAGCAAAAATCAAAAAATTAATAAGCCTTCATTAAGCGCAACCATCACATTGATTTATCTTTTTTATAATTTTATATATCATTTTTTTATAATTTTTATAATTTTTAGAATGAATTGTATTGATTATTTGAAGTATTAGTTTTTTGCAGCGCGAATTGAACAGTTTAATTAATATTTCGCATACATTTGTTCTGGTAAATACGAAAATGAAAAAAAGTCAAATATTATAATCTTTTGAATAAAGTCAAATTTATCTTCTCAGTAAATATTTATTACCTTTTCCCGTTTTTTATATATATAAGGTTCTAGGTATATTTAATATTATTTTTTTTTCAGAATAAGGCGCCGCGCATTCAAAATCTTTGAGGTGTTTTAGTGGCGCATGGATGAAATAAGGTTGGTAAACACTGGTATAAACTGTCAAATTTCAGAGTTGCTAATTGCGCAAAAAAATTACACTAAATTTAAAAGGTGCAATCTTACTGAGACACACTTTACTTCCGTCCCAGAAATGGCTGCAGTTCCGGACTTCATTATCTTTCCATAAAAAGTTTCACTTCAAAAATTAAAATAAAAAAATAACAAAAACGAAATTATTCCTAACCACTGTGCTAAAATAACAACAGATACACAGACACAAAGACCTCACAATAAAATCATTGTCATCTCATTGCAACCACCACAGGATATGGAGTCTCCACACATGATGTCCTTTGGCATTGGAAAAACAACACTTTAGTCTCGACAATTTTTACACATTGAATAAAATAAAAAATACGTTTAAAAAACAAACAAAGAATAATAATTCTTTTCATTTTTTTTTTTTTGTTAAGAAAATGTATAAATTTTTTTATTAAAAAACTTAGCACCAGGCCAGCAGCTACCACAGGATGTGGTTTCAAGATAAAAGTTTTTGTAAAAGTTGGCAAAAGAGAGTGGATGAAACAACTAAAAAAACATAGTTTTATAGGACAAAAAATTAAGGAATTTTTCCATTTTTTAAATGTAATGTAACAGGGACGGAAACATCTCAGAAGGCAGTTGTAGCACAAACTGGCTGTACACATTTCAGGGGGGCAGCCAAGTTTTTTAACAAAATTAAACTTTTTCCGGTTAAAAAATGAGAAAAAATGTGATTTTTTGTTAAATTTCAACAGGAGCCCAGAAAAACCAATACATAGTAAAACGTGGCATCAAAAGAGTATCATTGTGTAGAAGATAAAAAAGAAAAGGAAACGTGTTCATAAAAAATTAACGAACCTCTTCTGTAAGGACATCCCCACCCACCTTGCATTTGTTTAATGGTGTACATTTTACTGCTCCTTCTTCTTCTCTTCCTTTTGTTTTAATATGCATGAAAAAGTTTTTTGTTTTCCTTTTTTTATTTTTGTATCTTGCTTTGAGCTTTACCTTCGTCGTTTGTACAAGCAAACATATGTACACATGTATGTACTATATACACGCATTTATGTACACAGCCACACATCCTCGTACGCTCTTCCCTTACCACTCATCCGTTGCTACTACTCGTATCTGCCTTGATGTGGTGCTATGTGCCAATTTATGTACTCCGTTTGTGCAAATTTCGAATGTTTAAATAAACTGTTCTTAACGCCTTTGGGGGTGGTGTTGATATATACACAGAGATATATGTATATGTGTTAGTTTGTATCAATATTTATATTTGCGTAAGCCAATGTACACACACACACATGTTGACTCACACGCATGTAAAGCACACATTCAAAACTGTATATACATACATTCACTTTATATCCTGCACAACTTCCTTGTGGACACATGTGTAAGGACATATGAATAAACAATCACGCTACAGTTCACATCAAAGGGCCTTTCACTTGCGAAAGGCATTTTACTTAAAATTGACAAGTTTTCAGATGTTCCACACGAGATAAATGGTTCCTTATGAATTTCCCCCTAGTGCGACACTTAATCCAACGCATATTCATCTGCCTTGCTTTGCAAGGACTCCGAAAACATACAGATATGCCTTCCTTATTGTATTTCATCGTCTAGGCTTTTCCAGGCACAGTCATAGTTATTTCTGAATTCCTATTCCTATTCTTCTAGTCGAATTTTTGACCTGAATAATTCTGAATTTTTTGGCCCAATGAAATCAGCACTGGGCATTAGTATCTCAAAAAAAAGTGCGCAGTATACCTTCGACTATAACGTATTTTTGGAAGGCAATTTCGAAAAAAAAAATTGGAAAAAAAAATTACAGCAGTCAGTTGTCCGAGGCCTTCGGCCACGAACTGTCCCTGCAGGCTGTGTCAGAGACACGGCCATTAAGTTTAACGTAGAATACGCCATCCGATAAGACAAAAAACATATATAACAATAAATTCATTTGCTTATATTATTTATCATTTATTGTTATATATGTTTTCTATCTTATCGGATGGCGTATTCTACGTTAAACTTAATGGCCGTGTCTCTGACACAGCCTGCAGGGACAGTCCGTGGCCGAAG
The DNA here is from genome assembly GCA_963931995.1 of Phaonia tiefii. Classification (NCBI taxonomy): domain Eukaryota; kingdom Metazoa; phylum Arthropoda; class Insecta; order Diptera; family Muscidae; genus Phaonia; species Phaonia tiefii. The sequence goes on along the minus strand of OZ008368.1, from coordinate 43,351,814 downwards.
GCCTCGGACAACTGTCTGTTGTAAATTTTTATATTTACCAACGGCATTTGATTCAAGTCCGTTTAAAAAAAAAATATTATGTTCAATTTTTTTAAACTTAATTTAATTTATGTATTTTAATTAATATTTTTATTGAAATAAGTTCTGCGAATGTTGAGAGGGCCGCCCTAATATTAAAAAAGGTTTACCTTATCGAGTCTTTGCATTAGCATTCGAGCGTTGTGTGAAAGCTTTACGCTTTACAATTCAAAATTAATGTTACATTAATGTTACAATTAATGTTGCCAAGCAACATTAGCTTGCTGTTCGTTTCACTTTTTATTGGATACATGTTCCTAAGCAATGTTGAGCAACCAAAAACACTCAACCAAACACCACACATATGTTTCAGTGTATGTGTTTAAACAATTTTCATTTGAGAAATTAAAATACTAGAAATATATCAACCAATATGAAATGTATATCAAACGAAAGATAACATCTTCATTTACCTACAAAACAAATTTAAAAAAATTCATCTAGCCGTTTCCTCAAATTCAATGAAATAAAGATTACAACAATAAAAACCTGACATGACTCCTCATACCGTAAGGTAAGACGTATTCTACGTCAAAAAAATTATCAACTTAAAGTTTGATATCTGTGGCCACAAACAATAACAGCCTAAGTCGATTCTAAACTTTTTCAGGGAGAGCAGTTTAAAGTTTAATATCTTTACTGGAAATCAGGAGTCAGAGTTTTTGTGATAACTTTGTTCCTCCATAGCAACTATTGACTAGTTCAGCCAATTGCCCTTTCAATAAATTTGTCTATAAGACCTACAGAAATATCCTGTAGGGCTACGGTACTAACTAGATGTGTTCCGAATATCCTACTTCTCAGTCCTACCAGAGCAGGGCAATCCAAGAGAAGATGTTTCGTCGTTTCCTCGTCCTCTTCCATGCAGCATCTACAGAGAGTGGAGTTTCTATGTCCCAATCTTAGGGCGTGTTTTCCTACAAGACAATGGCCCGTAAGTGTTCCTATCATTGTGGATAACCTGCCCCTCGGCAAGTTAAGTAGTTGCCTAGTCCTCTTCCTGTCCACCTGTGGCCCGAGGACCCTGGCTTGTTTGCAAGTTGAAGCAAGTCTCCACTTGTCCTTGAACATATTATCGGCTCACTGCCTGATCTGCAAACGGCAGGTAGAGATTGGCATACTAACACCTTATTTTGCCGGAAGAACCTGCGCCGTAGTGCCCTGTCTAGCTAACGCATCCGCTACGCAATTGCCTTGTATGTCGCTATGTCCCGGTATCCAGATGAGCCTGATGTCAAAATACTCTGCCATCACCCTAAGTGATGAGTGGCATTCTTTCACCGTCAGGGACGTAGCAAACATGGCTTCCAGGGATTTTATGGCAGTCTGGGTGTCTGTGTAGATACATATTCTCCGGAGGGTTGTGATACTACTTTTCAGCAGTTCAGCAATCTCCAGTATGGCGGTAATTTCCGCCTGAAATACACTACAGTGATCAGACAGCTTGAAGGAGATATTTATACTTTGGTCCGGTGAATCGACCCCATAGCCTACTTGCTCGTCCAACTTTGATCCATCCGTGAAAAATCTGATACTACTGGTATCCCCTTCCAGTGAATTTTCCCAGGTATTCCTGTTCGCAATAGAAGTCCTTAGATTGGTCGGTGGTAGAAGGTAGGGGATACCATAGTCCGTTTATACGTGAATAGAGTTGATCCGGTGTAGTAATTCAGTGTGTCCGGAATGCCCCGATATCAAAACGCCACAATCTCTGATTCTCACCAGGGATGTAGCGGCTGCCGATTCGGCTATGATATCAGGAGTAGAGATATTCAGGATAGCACTAAGTGCTGTACCTGACGTCGTGCCCATTGCCCCACTAACGCTAATCAGTGCTGATCTTTGAATTTTCATCAAGGAATTCAGAATATACTTCTTTTGGAGGGAACTCCACCAAACTACGATGCCAAAGAGAAGTATTGGTCTGACTATAGCCGTATAAATCCAAATGGTGATCTTAGGAGACAGTCCCCAGCGCTTTCTTATCGCCCCTTTACAGCAGTAAAGAGCAACAGACGCCTTTTTCACCCTCTGCTCCACATTCGGTTTCCAACACAGTTTTCTGTCGAAAATTATTCCCAGATACTGACGGCAGTTAAAATGCGGGTATTTTATATTTCCGAGAGAACTAGATAATCTCGGTTGTAAGTGGGTTAAGTGATAGTCCAGTTCGAAATCAGACTAAGTAGGCTGGTTGTACGAATGCTAAGTAAATTGAGCTTTCTACCCGTACAGATGATAGCAATATCATTGACATAGGCAAAGACCTGGCATTCGGCCCTGTCCAATTCAAGAAACAGTTCATTGACAGAAGTTAACTATAATAGTGGAGACAGAACTCCCCCCTGCGGTGTCACCCTGTTAACGTTCCTAGCAATTGTAACACCACCCCATTCAGCTTTAACGGATCTATCCACCAGAAACTTCCCAATTAGGCGTGTCATTCTGTAACGAACTAAAAATCGCCGAGGTTGATTGTTAGTGAAGGCTCCCTCGATGTCGAGGAAGGTCCCTACAGCGAAGACCTTATTCTCAAGAGAGTTCTCTATTATGCTGACTATAGAGTGGAGAGCCGTCTCAGTTGACATGCCCTTGATATAGTCATGCTGAGAACTCAATAGTAGATTTTGTGGAAGATTACTTCGAACGTGAATGTCCAGTAACCTTTCAAATGTCTTAAGAACAAAGGATGATAGACTGATTGGTCTAAAGTCCTTTGGACCCTACAGGTACTTATCACCATTTTTAAAAACAAATGCCTATAAGCCATATAATTTTGTAATAACTTTTGAATAATCAATATAATTGTCAGCTAATTCCGAATTTTGAAACGGTCCCACTTGAAAACATGCGTCCACCGTTGGATAAAGATCAACAGATGGACCTTTCAACGGATATGAAGTATCTATACCAAATTGCTAATGCTGTTTCGAATGGTCGCGTTTCAGCTCGACTAGCCAATATTAAACCGGGTCCTGTATCACATACTACATGGCTCACAGAAGCCAATAGAATATTTCGTATTTACGTTGCAACAAACAAACCATCCGAAAATTTGAAAATTTTGGCAAGATACATAAGATACATAATGCACGTATAATGCAGTTCAGTTTCAATTCAGTTTCGGTTTAGTTTCAGTTCAATTTCAGTTCAGTTCCGTTAGTGGGTCAATCTTCTGAGACACAACTGCGTCTCTGGTTTCGTACTTGATCCTATATCAATGTCAACATTCCATATAGGAGAAGACAGGCATATACATACAAATGTTACTACAACCCACATACTCACACTGCCTTAAAACTTGCTAAACATACTAACGTATATGGAATACCAATCTCTCCTTACCCACACAATGGTATGTGTATAAGTGGCATCATGTGAAAACTTCTGGCACTCCAACGCACCCAAACCCATATCCTCACAACCCACAGCCCCAACTCATATCCTCGTATCACATATGATAACAGGAGACATCACTTTCGGGGGTTTCTCTCTTCCCTTTTTAATGGAAAATTGAAAGTGAAAGAGGAAGAGAAAGTATATTTGTATTTTTTAGTGCCTCTATTTTTTATATGTGGCGGTATGTGTGTACTCGTATTTCGGCATATCCTTTTCCGACTCCTGTTACATTCATTGTAGGCAGTGAAAAGGTATTAGCTTTATTTTTATTTCCTTTTGCTCGTTATAGTTGTGTCAACAGGTTGGTTTTGTTAGAGTGTTGGAGTTTATTATTATAGCAGAGAAGTGATAACTGAATCGGAAATTGAAAATCAATTTAGACATGTAGAACCATTTAACTATAAAAGGGATTGGGTGGTCATTTTCATCAGATATTTTTGCATTGTTAGTTGATTTTCAGTTTGATTTCAGTTTGATTGAGAGCCAATACTCTATAAAATAATTATATGTGCAAAGGCATACAATTTAATTTTCTTATTCTAATTTTTATATTTATTTAATTATTTCCAAAACCATATCCTTTATAAGAGAAATAAAAGTTAAACAACCACATTCCATCGAAAACGCTGAGTCACAAAATACTAATTTGTTCTCTTCCCAAGAACAAAGCCATAGACAAGTGAAACTATAGACTGCCAATAGCAAATGTCTTGAACAGGACTTACAATTCCAAGGAAATCAATTTTAAAATAATGTTCATGACCTCCGCTATAATGCGAATAACATTAATACACTTAGAAAAATCCGTAGTTTTTTTTTGTTTGGATGCAAATGTAACATATTTGAAGCTTATCGAAAATATACTATACTTGTATCCAAACTAGAGAATACGGAATTCAAGGCATTTCCCAAGAATGTCTTTCATTTTCAATTCCCGATTTCCTGGGAATTTCCTGCGGGAATCCCGGGAAATTTCTAAAAGAATACAATGGAATATTTTAGAAAAAAAGTGTAATCTAGCAAGCTGTTCTTGAACTATGGTATTCTATATGCTTACAGAAGAGGAAGAGGACTTTTTTGATATCTCATCTTTGCCAATACTGACCAAAACATTGTGATTTTTTTAAATTTAAATTTTAAAGTGACCTTCAGTAGGTTAATATTATTTTTATATATTTAAAAAAAATTTCAATGATATACTCATTAGTGTAGATCATTTCCGTAGAAAATTAAGTGCCAGAGATTCGTCCAATTATACAGGGTGTTTTAAAAGTGACCACTCTATTGGAAGATGCTCTTATTTTTGCAAATGGCCGGCAATGCCAAATCTGTTTTGACATTTGTGGACTAGACAGATGTAGAATACAAGTAAACAAGCCATGGAGCGATACACTCCCCAAGAGCACGGAATAATCGTGTCTATTTTGTTGCGTATCAATTCATCTGTGGTGTTATCGCAGCGCGAATACCGTCGCCAATTCCCCGGCCGTCCGACACCGACTGCGCAAACACTGCGCCGTTTGGCCACTAACCTTGAAGAGTATGGGACCACACGAGACGTTGCGAGAAGTGGCCGGCCCCGGAGCGCCCGTTCTGCCGAGAATATCGCCGCTGTTGCCGAGGATGTCGAGCTGTCGCCGGAAACATCGGCCAGACGCCGTGCCTCGCAATTAGCCATAAGCCGGTCATCCCTATGGCGAATTTTGTTCAAAGATCTCCGCATGTTCACATACAATGTCCAGTCCGTGCATCAGCTGCTGCCTGTCGACCGCAAAATGCGTGTAACCTACGCACAAGCCATCCTCAATCTCGTGGACGAAGTGGACGATTTTCCCACCAAAATCATAATGAGCGATGAGGCTCATTTCCACCCCAGCGGGTACGTGAACAAGCAAAACTATCGCTTCTGGGGCACCGACAATCCACGAGTGATGCACGAGGAGCCATTGCACCCGCTCAAAGTGACTGCATGGTGCGCTGTTCACGCTGGAGGAGTCATCGGGCCATTTTTTTTCGAGAACGCCGCTGGTCAAACGACGACAGTGGACGGAGCGCACTATAGGGCTATGTTAACCGAGTTTTTTCTTCCGCAATTCGACGAATTAGGACTGGAGGACATGTGGCTCCAACAGGACGGAGCAACGGCACACACTGCGCGAGCCACAACCGATATTCTGAGGCAGGCGTTCCCGGGTCGCCTCATCTCTCGTGTTGGCGATTTGCACTGGCCCGCATGATCGCCCGATTTAACCGTTCCAGAATTTTTTTGTGGTGTTTTTTGAAGTCCCGTGTTTACGTTAACAACCCCGAGACCCTGGAAGCCCTCTAGGTCTACATTCGACACGAGTGCGAGAATCTGTCGCCCGAAGTTCTCGCCGAAGTTCTTGCCGAAGTGATGAAAAATGCCATAAAACGAGACCGAATTGTAATCAATTGTGACGGCGCCCATTTAACCGATATCATCTTCTCAACTTAACCAATAAAAGTCTAAAGGCTCAAATAAACTTAATCAAAAAACAGAACCGAAGTTTTTCAGTTAGAAAAAAAATGAGAGCCAAACAATATCAGATGACTTCTTTTAAAACACCTTGTAACGGGTTTTCAATAAGAGCGCTACAAAAGTATTTTTAAATAAAACAAAACCGGTTTTAGATACCAATGAAATTCTTTATTCCTGTGAAAGTACGTTCGATGTCATTATGTAGGGAACTGGATTTCTTTTGCAAGGCCACCATGGGCACGCTTGCAGAAGTCCAGACGCTGAACCCAATTTTCGACTGTTTTCAAGCATAAATCGGCCGATACTGCTGCAATTTCACGTTCGATATTCGTACGAAGTTCATCAATCGTCGCTGGCTTGTTGGCATAGACCATAGACTTGACGTAGCCCCACAGGAAATAATCTAACGGCGTCAAATCGCACGACCGAGGCGGCCAATCGACTGGGCCATTTCGTGAGATAACACGTTCACCAAACTTGGTTTCCAATAAATTGATTGTGGCAGTCGCTGTGTGGCTTGTGGCGCCGTCCTGTTGGAACCACATGTCCTCCAAGTCCATATTATCCAATTGGGGCCAAAAATATTCGGTTATCATTGAACGGTAGCGATTCGCATTCACAGTAATGTGCCGGTCTTGATCATCACTGAAGAAGTACGGCCCAATAACGCCGCCGGCCCACAAACCGCACCAAACCGTAATTTTTTCGTGATGCAATGATGACTCATGGATTACGTGTGGATTGCTGTCTGACCAATAACGCATATTTTGCTTATTGACGCAGCCATTCAGCCAGAAATGAGCCTCATCGCTGAAGATGATTTTCCGATGAAAATCCGAATCATTTTCAAGTTGTTCCTCAGCCCAATTCACGAAAATACGACGCTTATGGTGGTCAAGCGGCTTCAGATCTTGCGTCAATTTGATCTTGTATGGATGTAGGTAAAGATCTTTTCGCAAATTTCGCCACAACGACGTCACAGAGATGCCCAACGCTTGAGGACGACGTGTGAGAGACACATTTGGGCTTTCTTGAACTAAAGCCTCAGCGGCAGCAATATTCTCGACACTACTGGCAGTTCTTTGTCTCACTGGCACGGGAACATTTTGTACTTTGCCTGTGTATTCAAATTTTTCCACTAGACGCTCAATTGTTGATCTGGTAGGACAATTATGACGACCATAAATTGGACGTAGCGCTCTTAAAGTTGAGGCCACTGACTCCAAATTTCGGTATTAAATTTTAATAATTTCGACTCGTTGTTGGCTCGTATATCTTTCCATGATGAAATGGCAAACCTTACTGAAGAGAAATGTGAAAAGAGCGGGAAAAACTATGGCGTCGTTTGCTGTCCCTATCGATTTACTTTTGTAGCGTCTCTGTTGAAAACCCCTATATATTCAATCTTTGTGTTGTGACAAAATCGGTCCCATGTACATGGAATACATAAAGGTAAGACGTGGTTTTTGTTACGACTGTGGGGCTAAGGTTGTGTATAAACCCACATGCCCGAACTGCAAGTTGAAATCTCTCAATTTCAATTCAATTCAATTTATTATTTCATTAATATACAATATTACAAACCAAATTTTATACCACTTGGAGTTTAAGAGTTGTCTCTTCTTCTTCCTTATAATTAATTACAAATTTATGAAAATTAATAACTTAACTTAACAAAAATTCAAAAAAAACCTGTATGAATCAGTTAAAACTTAAATACTACTTAATCTAACTATGAATACAGTTCATTGATATGATGGTAATTAGATGATATGCACCTCACATTAAAATTATGGGTTAGTTTATCTATCCTATCATGAATTAGTTCCACATTTGCGAGTTCGTGAAGTCGTTTCGTAGAAAAGAAAAACGGGAGATTATAGATTAATTTAAGCAACTTATTTTGGGCAACTTGCAGCTTTTTCAAGTGGCATTTGGCACTGTTGGCCCATAACGGGGCTCCATAATATAGAGTAGGGTGAAATATGGTTTTCAAAATTAACATTTTATTACTTAAACTTAGGCAGGATTTCCGATTTATAAATGGGTAGAGTGATTTAATGAGAATATTTATTTTCTGAATGACATAGGGAAAGTGATCTTTGAATTTCATTTTGGGGTCCAGGATAATACTCAAGTATTTGACTTTCTGCTCCCAATGGACTGCTCTGTTATGTATGACAATGTTACTTTGAGGAATAAAGCATTCCTTGCGCTTCCTACTGAAATATATTGCCTGGCATTTATCACCGTTCACTAATATTTTCCACTTGCGGAAATATGCCAGAAGCTCGGTCATTCCTCTTTGTAAGTTTGAGATGACATCCGAAGCCAAAATATCAGAGCTGAGCACTGCAGTGTCATCTGCAAAAATGGACGTCACACAGTTGTCCATTTCTGGGAAATCTGAAGTGTATATATTATATAATACAGGGGACAAACAGTATCCCTGAGGACAACCAGCAGCAATTGGAATAGCTGTGGAACAAACAGAGTTAATGTACACTTTAAAAGTTCTGGCATGTAAAAAGCTCTGGATTATTTTAATGAGTGCATTTGGAAAATTGAGGTTGATCATTTTATATATTAGGCTATCGTGCCACACAGAGTCAAATGCAGCTTTTACATCTAATAGTATCATACCGGTTGATCTCTGTTGGTCGAAATTAGATTTAACTATATTTTCTATCCTTATTAGGGGATGAACTGTGTTGTGCTCTTTACGAAACCCAAATTGCTGTGGTGGTAATATCTCTTGGACTTCTATGTGTTCCGCAAGTTTTTCCTTTATTACTTTTTCGAGGAATTTACTGACCGAGGAAAGCAGACTGATTGGTCTGTATGAAGATGGACAGTGATTTGGTTTGTTTGGTTTTTTGATTGGAATAACTTTCGATTCCTTAAGTTCCTGAGGAAAATATCCTAACTTTAGGCAGGAATTTATGAGAATAGTCAGGTATTTAATGCCCTGTCTAGGTAACGCTTTTAGACATATGTTTCTGATGCCATCTATCCCCGGTGTTTTCTTAATTTTGAGGTTCTTTATAATATTTGATATGTTCGCAGAGTCGGTAGAGACTAGCGGCATGGAGTTTATCGACACAGAAGAGAATGTCTCAAGGCAGCTTCTTTCATCTGTCATAGTCTGATGATCCCCAAGAGTGGAACTAATGGAATGGTTTGAATTGAAAGACATAGCTAATATGTCGCATTTTTCCTGATTTATGGTAAAACGCGAACCATTATGTCTTAATATTGGAATTCTATTGGACTTCTTCCTTAAAATTTTTGACAGGTTCCAAAAAGGGGAAGAGCCTTTATCTAATCTAGATAGAAGATTATTCCAAGATTTGTTTCTGAAGATTTTAATCGCCTCACTTATTTTACTATTTAACCATTTCATTTCGTAGAAATCAACAATATTTCTGTGTCTCTTCCATAGTCTGCGATGGTAATTTCTAGTTTGGATTAGCTGCTTTTTACTCCTCGGAAAGGGGTTTCTAGCAGTGTAATGACGCTTTACAGCAACACTGCATGCAATAGCATCGTTTAGTACTTGTCTGAAGTCCGTCAACATTATGTCTATATCTCCAGTACCAATTACAGCGTTTGGTCTACGGAGAGGAAGATGTATGTTTATAAATCTAGAAAAGGAGTTCCAGTTAGCGTTTTGGAAATCATAGTAGTGGGGTTCAATTTCCCGAACATTACGGTTATAAGTTATTTTGACAGGCAGATGGTCTGAACTCAAGTCGTTTATAACCTGTGGTGCCGATACAAACTCAGCCGCATTTGAGATGAAAAAATCAAGCGTTGAAGCTTGGTGTAACATGTTTGACGGAACAAATGTGTGTTCGTCAGGATAAATAATGTCAAAATTATCAGACTCTTGCTTTTGAAATAATAGGTTTCCCCAGCAATTTGCGCGTAACCATCCCCATGACTGATGTCTACTATTGAAATCACCACCTAGTATAAATTTCTCACCTCTACTCAGTTTATTTAGGTCAGATGCAAATAATTGTTTACGACCGCCGTTGCTTCCAACACGACCACCAGGAAAATAACATGAAAAAACGTCTACATAATCAGAGTTTGTAAAAACCCTAATGCCAATATTCTCAATTAAGTTGGTGTTCACTATCGGGAGAAGTTGGTGTGGTATATTTTTCCTAATAATAATTGCTACACCCCCTCCTCTCATAATTTCTCTATCGTTTCTATAGATAAGGAATTCTTGGTGATTCAGGGAAATATGTGGTTTCAACCATGTTTCAGAAACTAGGCAAATATCTATGTTACAATTAACTAAGAATTGGAAAAGCTCCATACTCTTGTTTTTAATGCCCCTGGCATTCCAAGTGACAATACGAAACACTTCAACTTTGAGGCAACTACAAATACCCTAACTTTACACCCTCTGATGCGACCGTACCATATTCGTCTGGCTGATTGCAAGAGAATTAGAGCGCGAATTTTCGATCAAGCGAGGAGAAAGACCAGATCCGCCATTCGCATAAATAAGTATTATTAAGTAATTAAAATGTCTCCCATTCTCAGCAGGGAACTTGATAGTCGACCGTATGTTAATTTAAGGGCTGGTGATTCATTTTATTTGGCTTTGCTTGGTAGTGGTGCCAATAAGAGTTTTATTGATGGCAAATGTGCTCCGGTGGGTAAATGTGCTAATGTGCTGAGGAAAATCGGGCAGGTTCTCTACGAGCTTCAGGATGTCGATAGTGAAAATATATCAACTTCGCTATTTGAGTTTCAAACACTCCCATTCACTGTATCATCCTTTAGGATGCTGAATCACAAAGCCTGATTTTGGTTGGGTGGGGGGGGGGTGGGTGAGTTTGTGAGAGTGTGCTCCTAAATTTATTCTGAGGCTATCATCTAGTAATTACCTATAGACATTTTTAATGTTTTTTGAATTCAAGTAATTTTGAAAATTATTGTCAGTAATATTTCAGAAACTTTCATTCTCACGAGTAGAGTTGAATTTGAGAATTACGTACGCTTAATGATTATAGCCTGCGTTTTTTGGAACGAAGTTCCTTATCGCGCGTTGCGGGATGGGGGCTAAATGAAAAAATTGTAAACAAATTTTTTGTAACCGTATTATGCTATAACCCTGTATACAACCCAGTATTATTCTGCATACTTTTAGGATTTAGTGTTTGAATTTTGTACCAATTCGTTTTGTTGTTTTATTTTATTGCATACCTTTAGACATAATTGGTAATTATTACCAGATTTGTACAGTCAGGGACGTATGTATATGAGGGTTGTTTACTTTCATGTTGGCTTTGTGATAATCATGCATATGTGAAGTGTGCTGGCTTCAATGGAAGGCATTATGACATAATTACGGCTACGGAAAGCGGGCTTCGCTGAACATGTTGGAAGTATAGGGAATTCGTTGTTGGCTTTTATAAGCTATTTAAGGAGGCAAAGAAAGGATTTCAAACTTTAAATTCTGATTAGGTCACTATTAGTTTGAAAATTAAATCGTTGGAGGATATGTTTGATACTTTTAAATGGCCTGAGGACATCTCGTCCTCCCCAAGACGGAATAAAAGCTTCTAGTGATCGTAATTTAAATGTACTAGTAACTCCTAACTTGGATAATTCGGACAGTATTTTCTTATCTCCGAAACAGTTGTTCCCTCATCCACAGAAGTGAGCGACCGTAATCATTATGATTTTTATTATAAAAATGATATATTAATGATTATGTTATGAGTTTTAAAAAATTTTTTCAATGGTAATGATTAATTTTGAGTAATATTACAAAAATCAGATGTTGTGTTTGTTTTGTTTGTTTGCATTTGTTAGTACCGTATAGCCTCGAAAACGGTTGGCCTGATCTTTTTGAAATTTTCACAGAATGTAGCTGTGTGGTCGGTGGTGAAAATAGGGTACTCGAATTTTTGATATATCAAGTGGGCGTGGCCCCGCCCTGTCTATTTTTTAAAACGCAATATCTGGAGGACTGTTTCACCAATCGCCTTGAAAATGCGTGTGGATGCATTTGGCAGCAAAATTCGTGATCCAACAAAAATGGGCGGGATCGAGATAGTGGGCGTGGCATATATCTTGAAACTTTGTATGGCTGTACCTCATGAACTATCAGAGGTATGAATATGATATTTGGTATACAAGTTGTTCGTACAGTACGAATTACAGTCAAGGTGTAAGTGGGCGGTGCCACGCCCCCTTTTATAAAATAGCTCTGATGGCCTTTCTAATGGACCGATTGTTATGAAAATTTCACAATGAGGTACCGATGACCAGCTGATAGTCATTGGCTATGCTTGGAAAAGATTGGATAAAGGGACATGGCACCGCCCATACATCTTGAAATTTAAAATAACTATATATCATGAACTATCAGAGGTATGAAGATGAGATTTGGTATATAAGTTGTTTGTACAGATCGAATTACAGCTAGGGTGGAAGTGGGATGTGCCACACCCCTTTTCAAAAATCGCTTTGACGGCTTTTCTAATAGACCGATTGTGATGGAAATTTTACAATGTAGTATTGATAACCTGCTGAAAGTTCTTAGCTATACTTGGTAGTGATTGGATAAAGTGGGTGGCACCGCACATACAACTTGAAATTTAAAATGACTATATCTCATGAGCTATCAGAGGTGTGAAGATATAGTTTGGTATATATGTTGTTGTATAGTATGAATTACAGCCAGGATGGAAGTGGGATGTGCCACGCCCCCTTAAGAGAAACCCTTTTATCAGTCATAATAATAGTTTGATCGTCCTGAAAATTTCACAGTATGTTACAGTTGGCCTACATATACGAACAGGCTATTTGGAAGCAAGTTGGCAAAAAGAGCCGAGGAGTCGCCCACACACGCAAATATTTGACTATAACATATACAATATCAAACACTTGTCCGTACATCAGGCACTTGAGAACATATTTCAATGTATCTCAAAAAATATATGGCCGATTCGATTTAAATAATTTTTTTTAAAGTTCAATGCTTCAATCTTTAAAAAAAATATTTGAATCAAATCGGCCATATATCTTTTGAGATGCATTAAAATATTTTCACAACTGGGGTTCCACAAGGCTCTATTCTTGGACCTCTTCTTTTTTCAGTTACTGTAAACGATCTTCCAGAACAGTTACACCACTGCAACATAAGAATGTACGCCGATGATGTCCAGTTGTACATAAGTGATAAACAGGGACACATTTCGCAATGTACTGCGAGGCTTAATGATGACCTAGAACGAGTTTCTCGTTGGGCTGATGTGAATGGGCTAAGTTTAAATCCTCGAAAATCTAAATGTATGATAATGCGTAAAAGAATGCAGAAAGTTTGTGAAACACCTAATATCTGCATTAACGACCAGCGAATTGAAATTGTAGACAAGGCAAAAAACCTAGGTGTAATTTTTAATAATACCCTCACCTGGTCTGATCACATTATAGCTGCCTGTGGCAAAACATATTCGATGCTCAGAACCCTATGGCCCACACAATATTGCACACCAATAAAGATAAGGTTACTACTTGCAAAAACTTATTTGGTGCCAAATTTAACCTATGGATGTGAGATTTTTGCGAGTTGTGATGCCTCTAGTAAATCGAAATTGAACGTCACATACAACAACATTGCGAGGTGCGTTTATGGGGTCAGAAAATATATGGGGTCACATAGTATAACTCCTTACTCTGTCAAACTATTTGGCGTACAGTTCAAAGACCTTCTGAAAATACGAATTCTTATATTTCGACATAAAATTATAACCACCCGTGAGCCATGTCACCTGTTCAATCGAATGAATTTTAGTCAACTCAGAAGAAATAGAAATGTAATACAAATTAGACATTCTTCTTTGATATCAGAATGGCAATTCTACATAACTGCAATACGTCTTTGGAATAATATTATTCCTTCAGCATTTAGGGCAATCAGCAACGCCTCAGAATTTAAGAAAAAATTGTTTGAATTTTTCTCGTAAATAAATGTTGGTTTGAATTTTTCTCGTAAATAAATGTTTGTGTAATCTATTAACTGTTTATTAATTGTTAACCTTTTTTTTCTCTTTTCTTTATTTAGTTAATGTATGAATATTCAAATATTTTTCATGTAATTGTTATTTTACTTGTCTTAGTTTACCTTATAACACTATAAGAATTCTACTTTTTAAGACGAATGTTTTGTTGTAGAAGTGAAAAAGCAAATAAATAAATAAATAAATAAAAAAAAAAGAAAAATATGTTGCAAATTACTTTTTGGGGAAAACCAATGAAAATATGGCTACTAAAAAGGTCCGACTTTGAAGCTAAAAAAGTGACCACAGGTACGAATGAATATGAACATCATTGGGGGCAGTTTCGAGAGCATCCCAAATATATCTTTAGCCCAATAATGCATTTTTTAAAAAAAATCCAGAATAATCTTATAGAGGCCACTATAATCACGGAAAATTATACTGGAACCGATGCCCTGAATCCAGGCATTCCCGTGATACCTACAGACAGTCGCTTCAAGTTTGTGGCTTAAATTTGACAAATCCGTGTTTTCCCAAGGTCAATATAGTTTATGTTGCATGTTCACGTGTGAGTAAACCTTCAGGCATACATACATATACAGGGTGATTCAGGAAGTTCCGGACAAATTTCTCCAGCGTATTCCTTGGCTCATTTCAGGAAGAAAAGTCCACTAGGACCATGTCCAAAAACGCAAGGGTGCGAAATGGCAGCGGGTTCAAAATTTTCGGATTGGTGGTCGGAGACCACCACTTCTGAGCCAGTGGTCGGATTTTTTTCTTGTTTTTGGGCTTGTTTGAAAGGTCTTTATAAGGCCTTTCAGAATCAATAAAAAAAGAGTAGAAAACAGTCAAATCGCCGAGAGCTTTCGGAAAAAAAAATGGAAAAAAAAAATAACAAGCCTGTGTTAGATAACACGGGCGCATAGGTCAGACGTAGAATACGTTAGCGTATACATCGCCAATCCTTTGTATTAATGTACATACACACACATTTACACGCTGCTCGCAGAAGTAAACAAACGACAGCAAAGATCTGTAAACTTTCAAGCACACACAAGTGTCCACGCTCCCCTCCCTTCATTTTAAGTTCCCCTCCAAACGAACTAATAACCGACCGATCCAAAAAAACGAAATGTACACACACACACATTTACACACTGCTCGATAAATAATCAAAGCACAGCAAAGCCAAAATCATTTGATTTCACAACAACAACAAAAACAACAGCGGCATTTACAAACCAACAACAACAGCTGCATGTACAAAAAAAGTCTAAAATATCATGCTCTTAAATATTTATTTCCTTAACTACATACAACTTCTATATATAGACATATAATTTTTTTAATGTAATTCGAAACAAAACATATTACCAAAACCGAGTAACATATAAAAATTGCTAAAATATGTTTTAATATTTAAGTAAAAGTGGGTGAAAGTTGACAAACATTTTCTCAAAATTTTGTGCTCCAGATCAACAACCCTACCTTACCGTATAACGTATTCTACGTTAAAATGAACAAACCTCAATACTGAATTGCAAAAATGTTTCTTTTTGTTTTTGGAAGCGAAATAACAGCACACATTTATTTGTGTTTGTAAATTAACACGTTTAAGATTTTATTTTATTGAAATTTTCAGAAATGGTCGTAACTTTGGAACGGTAAGACCTCTGGGCTTCGTTTAGGTCATTTTGGAAAGGTAAGAGGAATGGCTATCTTTCAACAGAAAAAAATATAAGTTACCTGCCATCTGGCTGAGCAAACTGAGGTTATGTGAATTTTTTTCCGAAAGCTCTGTATCTCGGCGATTTGACTTTTTTCTACTTTTCAACAAGCCACTACCTCAGAAGTTAGCAACTTTACGCTACTACCCTCCGACCGCCAATCCGAAAATTTTGAACCTGCTGCCATGGTCGTAGTGGACTTTTCTTCATGAAATGAGCCAAGGAATACGCTGGTGAAATTTGTCCGGAACTTCCTGAATCACCCTGCATATAATTGCACCAGATGACAAAACTAGAAGTATTGTGTATCCTAGAGCACTTGAATAAATAGACAAAAATAACAAAATTGTGTTTCATAAAAATTACAATTCAGGGGTAGCGAAGCGCAACGGGAACAGCTATTTTAGTATAATGAGAAACTTTTTAGATAAATCTGCAAACAATCGAAATCTAATCAAACAGTTATTTTATATTTTTCTTCATAATATCCCAAACAATTACAGGTATATTTGCCCATTGTATTGTTGTTCACACTTTGGGTATTACAAAAACTTTGAAGGCAAAACGAAGTTTGCCGGGTCCAGCTAATTTAGTATATATTGTAGTTTTGAACCCAATAAAAAGTAAGTTTGGAAAAGCCAAAATGAAAGAAGTTTAAAAAAGTAATATTTTATTAAATAAGTGCCATTTCATAAAGAAAAAGTACATTTTCTCAAAAAAAAAAATATAAAAAATAACATATCTTAAAGAAGTACCTTTGCTTAAAAAAAGTAAATTTTCTTACAAAAAGTACTTTTTCTTAAAAAAATATTTTTGTTTTAAAGTAAGTACCTTTTCTTAAAAAAGTAAATTTTCTTACAACAAATTACCTTTTCTTATAAAACTTTTCTCTGACGACATTTCTAATAGACCGACCTTTTTTGTAAAACAAAATAACTTTTCTTGAGATAAGTATCTACCATTAAAAATGTACCTATTCTTGAAAAAAAGACCAATTTATAAAAGAATTGTTTGTTTTTAAAATCACAAAGCATTTGCATTCTAATTCAAAACTGATAATTTCCTTCTGAATTGTTTTACAGAAACCCAAATATTCTGAAACGCTTTATGTTTGTCTGGATTCTGGTTACAGAACAGGGCCGAATATATGCAGTTGATTGTTTGTTATGTAGGCCCCAATCAGTGAGTGTAAAACTAGAAAGCGCACATCTCACTGATTGTGAGAAGCTCTCCTCAATCCCTTCATGGGATGTTATAGGACACCATTTTTTTTTTACATAACGGGTTTTTCAACAGCGACGCTACAAAAGTAAATCGATAGGGACAGCAAACGACGCCATATTTTTTCCCGCTCTTTAGACATTTCTCTTCAGTAAGGTTTGCCATTTCATCATGGAAAGATATACGAGCCAACAACGAGTCGAAATTATTAAAATTTACTACCGAACTTTGGAGTCAGTGGCATCAACTTTAAGAGCGCTACGTCCAATTTATGGTCGTCATAATTGTCCTACCAGATCAACAATTGAGCGTCTAGTGGAAAAATTTGAATCCACAGGCAAAGTACAAAATGTTCCCGTGCCAGTGAGACAAAGAACTGCCAGTAGTGTCGAGAATATTGCTGCCGCTGAGGCTTTAGTTCAAGAAAGCCCAAATGTGTCTCTCACACGTCGTCCTCAAGCGTTGGGCATCTCTGTGACGTCGTTGTGGCGAAATTTGCGAAAAGATCTTGACCTACATCCTTACAAGATCAAATTGACGCAAGAACTGAAGCCGCTTGACCACCATAAGCGTCGTATGTTCGTGAATTGGGCTGAGCAACAACTTGAAAATGATTCGGATTTTCATCGGGAAATCATCTTCAGCGATGAGGCTCATTTCTGGCTGAATGGCTGCGTCAATAAGCAAAATATGCGTTATTGGTCAGACAGAAATCCACACGTAATCCATGAGTCATCATTGCATCCCGAAAAAATTACGGTTTGGTGCGGTTTATGGGACGGCGGCGTCATTGAGCCGTACTACTTCCGTGATGATCAAGACCGGTACATTACTGTGAATGCGAATCGCTACCGTTCAATGATAACCGAATATTTTTGGCCCCAATTGGATAATATGGACTTGGAGGACATGTGGTTCCAACAGGACGGCGCCACAAGCCACACAGCGAATGCCACAATCAATTTATTGGAAACCAATTTTGGTGAACGTGTTATCTCACGAAATGGCTCAGTCGATTGGCCGCCTCGGTCGTGCGATTTGACGCCGTTAGATTATTTCCTGTGGGGCTACGTCAAGTCTATGGTCTATGGCAACAAGCCAGCGACGATTGATGAACTTCGTACGAATATCGAACGTGAAATTGCAGCAGTATCGGCCGATTTATGCTTGAAAACCGTCGAAAATTGGGTTCAGCGTCTGGATTTCTGCAAGCGTGCCCGTGGTGGCCATGCAAAAGAAATCGAGTTCCATACATAATGGCATCGAACGTACTTTCACAGGAATAAAGAATTTCATTGGTATCTAAAACCGGTTTTGTTTTATTTAAAAAAAAAATTACAGCAGACAGTTGTCCGAGGCCTTCGGCCACGGACTGTCCCTGCAGGCTGTGTCAGAGACACGGCCATTAAGTTTAACGTAGAATACGCCATCCGATAAGACAAAAAACATATATAACAATAAATTCATTTGCTTATATTATTTATCATTTATTGTTATATATGTTTTCTATCTTATCGGATGGCGTATTCTACGTTAAACTTAATGGCCGTGTCTCTGACACAGCCTGCAGGGACAGTCCGTGGCCGAAGGCCTCGGACAACTGTCTGTTGTAAATTTTTATATTTACCAACGGCATTTGATTCAAGTCCGTTTAAAAAAAAAAATATTATGTTCAATTTTTTTAAACTTAATTTAATTTATGTATTTTAATTAATATTTTTATTGAAATAAGTTCTGCGAATGTTGAGAGGGCCGCCCTATTATTAAAAAAGGTTTACCTTATCGAGTCTTCGCATTAGCATTCTAGCGTTCTGTGAAAGCTTTACGCTTTACAATTCAAAATTAATGTTACAACAGCTTTATTGAAGCTTTCACAAAAAAGCTTTATTACGTTAGCTTACTGTTTGTTTCACTTTTTACTAGATACATGTTGCCAAGCAACATTAGCTTGCTGTTCGTTTCACTTTTTAATAGATACATGTTCCTAAGCAATGTTGAGCAACCAAAACACTCAACCAAACACCACACATATGTTTGAGTGTTTGTGTTTAAACAATTTTCATTTGAGAAATTAAAATACTAGAAATATATCAACCAATATGAAATGTATATCAAACGAAAGATAACATCTTCATTTACCTACAAAAAAAATTTTAAAAAAATTCATCTAGCCGTTTCCTCAAATTCAATGAAATAAAGATTACAACAATAAAAACCTGACATGACTCCTCATACCGTAAGGTAAGACGTATTCTACGTCAAAAACTTTTGTAGCGCTCTTATTGAAAAACCCTTTATATGGATGTTCTATATGGATACCTTGTTCCTGAGATTGACAGTTTTTTTATGGGGAACTTCACCTTCTGTGGTTTATAATTACTCCTCACTGCTTTGTAAATGAATTGAGTGTTTCTTGACACTGATGTGTTGCATTTTAGTTTCGTGCATTCAGTCGTCAATCGTTCGTTTGGGAAGAAATACACGAATACGCCGACGTAAGTATATGAATGTTTGGGATGGAACGTGCTAATGTTTGCAGTTAAATATAAATGACTTTAGGACTTGCAAACATATATCTATTTATTTGGAGTGTGTTCTTAAAATATACATGGCACCTGCAGAGTGTGTTTGACAGAATATGTTACAGAGGCGGTTTTTCCAGTGTGTATACATTGAGAAAACAAAATTCTATTAAATGCTAAATCATATAAGTTGTTGTTTATTTATTAATTTGGTAGAAAATAAATTTGTATTAAGAATTTGTAATGGCTTTTAAAAATAATTGAATTTGAATTACTTCCACGCTCCGTGAGGCAGGCACGCTGTAAAACCCCGCCTCAGCAACATTTTGCAGGAAACATGCATATGTTTGCTAGCATTGCTTTCATGAATACAAGACCTAATGCTTGTTTGCTTCAATGTTGTTTGTCACGTTTTTGTTTTGAGCAGTTTTCAGCAAATAAATCCACATTTGGGTCACAAATACTTATAAGTACATCATAACCAATTAATCATTGAGTCCCAAACATGTTCTATTGAATTTCAAAACAGGACAGGTCGGGCATGTATTCGTCTAGCCAGACTTTGCTTACAAGCATATGTATGCATCCTTCCAATGCATAGCCGCTAGCCTTAAACAGCTCAGCAGTTGGTTCGTTGTTCTTATGCCGCGAAATTTCAGTTCTATCTTCGCTTTGGCTGGGGGTAGCCTTCGTCATCGTCCTTAATGTGCTCAACACCCTCATCTATATTGAAGTCTCCTAGGACCAGTAAAACAGTGAAGTGATCTCTCCATATTCCGAACATACTCTGCAGATCTGTGACAAGATTCCCGTCCTTTCCGTTGGATTGGCTTTATACTTTTCGGTAGAATTTACGGAACTTAATCCTCCTTCTTTAAGATTCAATTTGCTCAGTCTAGAGCTTTCTCCACAACCCTGTTTTCTTCCTAACCTACTGGGTTTCCTCTCCCCTCTTCTGCTTATACCGTTCCGTCGCGTTGCAACGGACTGAAGCATTACCATGCATGCATCGTTGGTGTTGTCACTTGCCATGCGACACTCTTCATCATACCATGGTTTGTCTTTAAGCGGTTCTTCATAACCCAGTAGGTTTCTGCCCTGATGGGATAATTCATGCGCAACTACAGGAGGCACTATACCTATCTTGTAGTTGGTTGGAGGCAATCTTCAGGAGCTGCCTTATGCTAGGAGTCATTCCTAGCATTTGGAAGCAAACCAAAGTGGTTTTCGTCCCGAAAGCGGGCAAATGCTCTCATGTCAAACCAAAGGACTTTAGACCAATCAGTCTATCATCGTTTGTTCTTAAGGCATTTGAAAGGATACTGGACATTCACGTTCGAAGTAATCTTACACAGAATCTACTATCGAGTTCTCAGCATGCCTATATCAAGGGCAGGTCAACTGAGACGGCTCTCCACTCTATAGAAAACTCTCTTGAGTATAAGGTCTTCCTGGACATCGAGGGAGTCTTCAATAACATTCAACCTTCGACGATTCTTAGGTCGTTACAGAATCTAGGAGTCGACATCTTAGTAACACGCCTAATTGGGAAGCTTCTGGTGGATAGATCCGTCAAAGCTGAATGGGGTGGTGTTATAATTGCTAGGAACGTTATCAGGGGGACACCACATGGGGAGTTCTGTCTCCACTATTATGGTTAACTTCTGTCAATGAACTGCTTCTTTAATTGGACAGATCTGAATGCCAGGTCTTTGCATATGCCAATAATATTCCTATTATCTATACGGGTAGAAACCTCAATTTACTTAGCATTCGTACAACCAGCCTAACTGGACCGCTAACAACGAACTATCGCTTAACCCACTAAAAACCGAGCTTATCTTGTGCTCTCGAAAATATAAAGTACCCGCATTTGAACTGCCGTCAGTTAATGGGGTGCAATTACAATTGACGGAAAAGGTCAAGTATCTGGGAATAATTCTCGACAGAAAAATGTCTTGGAAATCGAATGTGGAGGAGACGGTGAAAAAGGCGTCTGTTGCTCTTTACTGCTGTAAAGGGGCGCTAGGAAAGCGCTGGGGACTGACTCCTAAGATCACCATGTGGATTTATACGGCAATAGTCAGACCAATACTTCCCTATGGTATCGTAGTTTGGTGGAGGTCCCTCCAAAAGGAATATATTCTGAATTCCTTGATGACAATTCAAAGATCAGCACTGATTAGCGTTAGTGGGGCAATGGGCACGACGTCAGGTACTGCACTTAGTGCTATCCTGAATATCTGTACTCCTGATATCATAGGCGAATCGGCAGCCGCTACATCCCTGGTGAGAATCAGAGATTGTGGCGTTTTGATATCGGGGCATTCCGGACACACTGAATTACTACACCGGATCAACTCTATTCACGTAAAAACGGACTATGGTATCCCCTACCTTCTACCAGCGACAAATCTAAGGACTTCTATTGCGAACAGGAATACCTGGGAAAAGTCACTAGAAGGGGATACCAGTAGTATCAGATTTTCAACGGATGGATCAAAGTTGGACGAGCAAGTAGGCTATGTGGTCCATTCACCGGACCTAAATATAAATAACTCTTTCAAGCTGTCTGATCACTGTAGTGTATTTCAGACGGAAATTACCGCCATTCTGGAGGTTGCTGAACTACTGAAAAGTAGTGTCCAACCTCTCCGGAGAATATGTATCTACACAGACAGCCAGACTGCTACGTCCATGACGGTGAAAGAATGTCACTCATCACTTAGGCTGAGGGCAGAATATTTTGACATCAGGCTCATCTGGGTACCGAGACACAGCGACATTTCAGGAAATTGCGTAGCGGATGCGTTAGCTGGACTACGGCACAGGTTCTTCCGGTAAAAGAAGGTGTTAGTATGCCAATCTTTACCTGCCGTTTGCAGATCAGGTAGTGGGCCGATAATATGTTCAAGGACAAGTGGAGACTTACTTCAACTTGCAAACAAGCCAGGATCCTCTGGCCACAGGTGGACAGGAAGAGGACTAGGCAACTACTTAACTTGCCCAGAGGCAGGTTATCCACAATTATAGGAACACTTACGGGACATTGTATTGTAGGAAAACACGCCCTAAGATTGGGTCATAGAAACTCCACTCTCTGTAGATGCTGCATGGAAGAGGACGAGGAAACGACGAAACACCTTCTCTTGGATTGCCCTGCTCTGGTAGGACTGAGAAGTAGGATATTTGGAACACATTTAGTTAGCACCGTAGCCCTACAGTATATTCGTGTAGGTCTCATAGACAAATTTATTGAAAGGGCAAATTGGCTGGACGACTAGTCAATAGTTGATATGGAGGAAACTGCAGGTATCACAATGGGCTTCTTTAGCCTAAGTGTACTAGACAGCGTGCTGTCTTGCATCATTTTCAACCAACCAACGAAGGTTTCTGCATCACTTTTCAAAGAGTGGGAAATGCACTTCCACTGCGCTTCGGGATCAGGAAGCGAAGGTGCGTTCTGCGCCTGTAACTTGGTGAGCTTCTCTGTATAGGCCTTTCTATATGTCTGGTTTCGTACTCTCCCGAATCCTTCATCGAATGTAATGGGAATCCACTTTTTTTGTTTTTTTGTTACATTATTATTATTTTTATTAATATTATTATTACATATGTATAAGTATATTTCCCGGAAAATATTGGAAGGTTTGTGCATTGTTGAATGTTTTGCGCACAAAAATGATATATATACAATTTATTTTAATAATATTTAAAAAAAATGGTTTCCAAATACATCCCATGGAGGGATTGGGGAGAGCTTCTCACAACTAGTAGTTTTTTACACTCACTGATAGGGACGTACAGTTTTACACCGGTTACGAACTGTATTTTGATAAGCTGTTTATGGCTTAGTACTCTATAGTGCCACCATCACTAAGCGAGGTGACCGTCGTCGAGACAAATGTGTGGAAAGAGCAGGGATCAAACCCACGTTTTCATGTACAGGAGCCGCATATACTAATCATTGCACCACCGACGGCCAAAAATATATACACCAAAAATGAAAACGATAGAAAAATATTGTCAGTTTAAAAACTCAAGTCGTTCAAGCTACCAAATTCGCCACCGACTGTCATTTTAAAGTATGTAATCAAATTTCAACTATTACCTATGTCGGTTGAGTGTAGTACAGATATTAATTTGTTTTCTCATTATACTTTATGATTTTTTCCTCATAAATACTTTCAGTTTTTACAGTTTCAAATGTTCTCCACTATAACTCAATGAATACAAATAAAACTTGACAGTGAATTCTAACAATTGTGCTTGTGTTCGTTTGTGTTCAAACTTGTTGATGCCATGGACAAAGTACATAGGGCCACAACGAAAAGGGTGATAGAATTTTATAATTTTTAAGAAACAATTTCGAAAAGTTAGCAGGTTGGTTATATTTTTATATTTTGCGAGCGTTGAGGAAAGTTAAATGCATATCCGAAGCCTTTAGACCAGCGGTCACCAATTACTTTCATTAGGGGTCCGTTTTTCAAAAAATCATGATCGTCGCGGTCCGGAAGGTAATAAAGTGAACTAATTTAATAATATGTTTAGATACTGTATCAATAGACAAATAAAACGAATGGGTACCGGCGCATTATTTTATTAAATAATAAATACATAAATGTTTTGAATCAAAAAAGTAAGTCCGTATGGTTTTTACAATATTAATGGGAAAAATTACATTTTTTGCCTTCGACAATCTGTCGAAAGTTTGGAGTAAAGTTTGTGGAGGCTATCGTCATTAAATCTTGGAGATGTACATCGGCGAGTCTGTTCCGGAATTTATTTTTAATGCAGTTCATCTTAGAAAATGCTGCTTCACAAACATATGTTGACCCAAACAAAGTGAGAAGTTTCAAGGCTAATTTTTTTAATTCTGGGTAATTATTAGCACAAACATATTTTATCCAAAACTCTAGACAAGAAAATTCCTGATTTTGGTGTTTTAAAACTGTATTTTCTTGGAAATCGATTATTTCCATCTGGAGAGCAGCTTTATTACTCCCGAAAATATTTGCAGCTTCATTACTCCATTCATCCCCAGGATTCAGAGAGTAAATGTTACTGAGGATGCCGACGACATTCTCAATTTTCTTAAAATCTGTAAATCTGTTCTCAAATTCTGATTTAAGATCCTCAATGAACGTCTTGTATTGGCCGACGTCAAGCTCGTTTTCACTGCAGAATTTTTTTAAATTAGGGAAATGCAGGCGTTCATTATCAAGATCAATGTGGAAAAGATCGAGTTTTCGCAAAAAGCTGTTTACTTCTGTCAGAAGCTCCCATACAAGCTTTCCTTTACCTTGAAGTTTAAGGTTGAGATCATTGATGTGTTTAAAAATATCTGATAAAAAAGCAATGGAAGCTACGTTTTCTTTATCGCTAAGAAAACTTAAGTAATCGTTTTTGACGTCTGATCAATTTTGAAAATAAATGTCTTCGTCTTCTAAAATGGTGAAGAATCGTTGTAAAACGCTTTGCTTAACCATCTCACATTATTATGCAATAACAGATCGTCATATTGAGCATCCACTTCGTCAAGAAATAATTTCAATTCACGATGTTTCAGTGCTGATTTTGCCCGGAGAAAATTTATTATTTTCATCACTTCTTGCATTATTCTCTCGAGATTGAGACTAAGTTTGCAGCAAAGCAGTTTGATGAATGATACAATGGTAAGAAATCAAATTTTCACTACATTTTCCACTGGTTCTCAATAGGTGCACTAGTCCTTTTTTAGCCCCAACCATCGCTGGTGCACAGTCGGTAGTTACTGATATAAGCTTTTTTAAGTCTAACTCATTTTTAACGAAGTAATCCATCACTGCGTCCATCATGTCTTCTCCTCGGGTTCTTCCTTTTAAGGGCAAGATAGTTAATAGCTCCTCAACAAAAGTTTGTCCCATTTTGTCCAAGAAACGTACAAAAATAACCAATTGTGCTTTATCAGTGATATCACATGATTCATCCATGGCCAAGGCGTAATAGTCGGAATTATTTAACTGCCGTTTCACATCACATTGATATTCTTCTGCCAAAACGTGTGTGTTTCTTGTATTGGTACTCGCAGATAACGGAATCTGTCAAATAGTTTCAACAACATCTTTTCTGTTCTCAAACAAAACATTGCCTGCCTCGAGCATGCATTCCTTGACTATGTCAGCATCGGTGAATGGTTTCATATGCTTAGCAAGAGTCCAAGAAATACGTAAAGAAGCTTCACCACATTTCTCCTGCTCAGTCATTGAACGAATCAAGATTTGAGTCGTCGATACGTATGTTGACAATAAACTTGCAATTTTAGATTTACGCAGATTACTGCCAAGTGGAAAATTGTCTGCAAATGATTTGTGTTTGGTCTCATAATGTCGTTTTATATTCGAGCTTTTAATTAACGCAACTGTTTGTTGACAAATCAAGCACATCGGTACTGCTCCAGCACGGTTTGGCAGCGTGAAACAATACAAATCGGTCCATTCTGGCAAAAACTGTCTATTTCCGACTTCCACCTTTCTTTTCTTCGGTTCCATTATAAAAAAAAAATAACTAGAAATTTACACAGGTGCCTTAACTCTTAGCGTAGCTATGTAGGTAATCGTATTTAGCGCACTCCGTGTAAGCGTCCGTCACTCAACTTAAAAACAAAACACTGAACCCATAAGCGACCGAAAGCCTCAAATCATTCACCGAATGCTGATGTCGATGAAGATAATATTTCTCATGTACACATCAGCCAGTCTCTGTTTGTGCGTTGCGAAAGCAGCATTCAACACACAGAGCAACAACAATGTTTAAAATTCTTGGGACAGTGACATCGCTTCTGTTTGCACCCGCACACAAACACATAATATGTTTGTGTACGTGCCTTCGGTTTTGCCGAGCACTACATAATTTTAAATATTTTATATTGTTAACACAAGGTCCGCATAAAATAGGTCTACGGTCCGGTTTCGGACCGCTGTCCGCCATTTGGTGACCCCTGCTTTAGACTAAGGAAAATGTTGGCCTCAACACCTTGTACTTTTGGGTACATTAGAAAAAGTGATGGTTCTTGGACAACATATAGTGAGGAATTACAGGAGCTGCTACTGAATACACATTTCCCTGACATTTCTGAGGGTGAACGTGATACTTCAAATGGAAATTCCGTTGAAGTACAGCCATCGGCGGATGTGGCCAGTGAAATTGTAACCGGCTCTAGAATTATGTAGACTATAAAAAGCCTTTACACCTTTCAAATCACCAGGATCGGGCAATGTCTCGCCGTCGGAACTTCAGGCAGTGGCTGATAGACAGGTTCCATGGCTCAAAGAGCTCTACACCGAATGTATCAAGCAGCCTTACAAACCTTCAAAGTGGAGGAAATGTAAGGTTGTCTTTATTTCTAAAACGGGGAGACCATCCCATACCTGACCTAAGGATTTCCGACCGATTTGACTATCGCCATTTCTATTGAAAACCTTGGAGAAATTACTCGATAGCTATGTTAGGACCAAAATTGATATATTCGTCATGTTAGGACCAACATTGATATATTCGTCATGTTAGGACCAACATTGATATATTCGGGCGTGCCAGAAAATTTGAAAATTTTGTATTATTGAGGGAACGTCCGTGAAAAAATTTAAAAAAAACATTACCACAATCGTGCCCGATTGGGGATATTTTACCTTTTATGAGTCAACCCATGCCACATTACAGGTTGAGTAGTACCTATTGTACTAGAGTTATTACTTATTATCTTTGTTATTTGATATTATAACTTCCTGAAAATTGGCACATAACATAATTACAAGAAATAATTTTGAATTTATATTCACTGACTAAGCCACGTCCCCTAGAAGAGTACGCCCCCACACGAAAACACCAATTTTACGCTTTTATTGAAAAACTTTAATTTTCTACGAAACAATCATCAATGTTTTCAAACAGAGTTACCATTTCTGGCGAATATACAGTTTTTAAGTCCGGTATTGATTTAACATGTCTCAGTGATGAAATTTTTGGGTCAGACGACGCTAAGAGCATGTTAAACAAATTCTCGTTCTCCGAGAAAACTTTCGAGTGTTTGAGAATCTGTACTTTTTATAATCCTTGTTCCTGGATTCTTGTGCCTCTTCTGATAATTCCCCAATAGGCAGAGATAGTTGTTGGCCATAATTTGTTGGCCATGATCTAAAAC
This sequence comes from Phaonia tiefii, assembly GCA_963931995.1. Taxonomy (NCBI): domain Eukaryota; kingdom Metazoa; phylum Arthropoda; class Insecta; order Diptera; family Muscidae; genus Phaonia; species Phaonia tiefii. The sequence continues at coordinate 43,324,155 of OZ008368.1, read as the reverse complement.
TTAATGAACCGTTGGGGTTAAAATATTTTTGGGATATTTTTCTTTAATTAACTCGGCGGTTCTTGCACCATAAATTCCACATTTATTTGCGTCCACTTTTTTCCTGCAGTTAAGAACATTAAGCAAAACCTGCACCCTTTTTATGATTTCGGAGTCAATTCCAGTTATACGAGCAGTGATGTCCACATTATTGAAAAATTTCCTTGCAGTGTTGCCATCGTTAGTGTTTCCGAAACCTTGTTTCGGCTGATCTACTAGGAGCACAATTTCCTTGCGAAATTCTTGTAGAATTTTCCTTTTGACATCGGCTTTATCACCTTCTTTTTCAGGCACAGTATAATCAAGCTTTAAGAAAAATTCCATGAACCGCATTCTGGCATGTAAGGGAGACATACCATACTGGTAGTTGTGTTCATAACCTATTGATTCATTTAAATTCTGGAAGTTATTTTGTGTCGTCGTACAAATTGCGCAAGTTCGTGTAGATTTTGTATTTGTGATTTCATTCAGAACCTTTCCATCGATCATTGTGAAAAAAAGCTCGTGGTTTATACGAAACATTTTATTATGAATGCAAATTTCTGTTGGATGCAGTTCTCCGATTTCATGTTTCATGTTGTCAACAGTGGTTGTTATTTGTGCAGTAGTTTCTTTAGCGTATTGAAACATTACTGGTCTACAAAAGTGAGTTGAAGATGGTCGAGGGTTTTTCCAATGTTCAGCCAAACTAGACTTTAACCTTAATGGAACAATTGAAACCATAAGCATATTTGCGTCAGAAAAGCTCTCATCGTTACGTGTCGTAATTGTTTGTTTGTATGCACTTTGTTCTCAGGATCCGTCGCAGCCCCATTTAGTTACTAATGTTAGATCACGTGGAAGTAAATCAAGTTCTTCCATGCTTTTCGTAGTGATTATCCGCTGAGCATATCTTGAAGATTAACTTTAGCTAGTACAACATCTGTTATCTCACAAGAAAGTGGCAGAGTTTTCTTTTTGGCTGACGTTATTCCACAATTACTTGGCAGAATGTCTACGTTCTTTGTTTTTATGGAGTTGCGCAATATTGTATATTTTTCTTTTGATAACCCCAAAACGAGAAACAAAGCTGGGGCCTCTTCATTATTATACTTTACATTAAATGTGGAGTTCGGTGGAGTAGGAATGCTTTTTTGTATTCTTTGAAGCATTTTCGGGCTCGCCTCGGATATTGCTGCTGTTATACTGCCTTTAACCCTTTCCTTGTTCTTGCTATACTTTAGTGATAAGGCTGTGAAAAGATTTACCGTTGAGATATTTTCAGTAGCTCTAATAAGCTTCCTCTTTCGGCTACGTTTCGAGCACTCATCTATTGAAACTTCGGGCCTTCCTCTAGCGCTTTTCGAAGTAGTGGGTTTCTCCATTTGAATGTCATCAAAAGTCAACGTATTGTTTTCAAGCCAGCTTCCATAACTTGCAATGAATCTATTTCGGAACCGATGTTTTGCAATCCACTTTGTTCTTAAATTCCTAGAAAATCGTTTCAATGTATTTTCATGTTCCCGAATATTCTTGCAATTTAACTCTTTAGTTACAGCTATTATAAAGTTCTCAGTACTATCACTCTTTAAAAAAATAATTTTAAAAAAAATAAGTTACAGTGTTTTATTTATAAATGCACTAAAAACTAGAAAATAATTTTTCTCTTAGCCTCAATAAGTATATTCTTCATCATGATGGGGTTGTACAATGGTCCGCCTACTTAGCACTTCAACAACACTGGTCTAGATACTTTCAATAAAGAGCGTAATTAAAATGAATTAGTTAATTAATTTTCTACGGATCTCTCAAATAAAACGCTTGCATTTAAATTAAAAATGGTGACAAAATTAAATGTCAAATTAAGTGTCAAAATTAAGTGTCAAAATTAAATGTCAAATTAAGTGTCAAAATTAAATGTCAAAATTAAATGTCAAAAAAGTGTCAAAATTAGATGTCAAAGTTAAAGTCAAAATTAAATGTCAAAGTCAAATGTCAAAATTAAATGTCATATTATGTGTCTAAATTAAATGTCACCATTTTTAATTTAAATGCAAGCGTTTTATTTGAGAGATCCCTAGAAAATTAATTAACTAATTCATTTTAATTACGCTCTTTATTTAGACCATTGTTGTTGAAGTGCTAAGTAGGCGGACCATTGTACAACCCCATCATGAAGAAGAATATACTTATAGAGGCTAAGAGAAAAATTATTTTCTAGTTTTTAGTGCATTTATAAATAAAACACTGTAACTTAATTTTTTTTTTAATAATTTTTTTATTTTATTTATTTATTTATTAAGCCAATGGATTACAATCCTTACAGACTAGCTTAACTAAAAGTAATATAAATCCAAAATATTTTTAAAACTATTAAGTGAGAACGAAAAATCAATTGAACAATTCATATTAATAGTATTATATTCCTTAAGACGACATCGCAATATAGGCTCAAAAGAAGAGTAATTATTTCTATGAACTGACATATTAGAAAATTCATTATTTCTAAGACACCGTAAGGGAGTATTAATATTTATGCAGCTAAGAAGCGGAGGACAATCTCCACATGCAAGTTAAATACCAGTTTTGGATCAAAAACAATGCCCAAATCTAACATTTTCCCAACTTTAGGTATTAAATAAGTCCCAATGAAATAGATGGAGTTAACTACATTTATACGCCTTGCGAAAGGAAGATGAAAGCATTTGGCAGTACATATTTAGTTTTAAATGATTACATTCACTCCAAATGACTAATCGATTGATGTCTTCCTGAAGTAAAATAGAGTCTTGAAGACAAAAAATTTTAATAAAAAGTTTTAAATCGTCAGCATACATGAGAAATTTAGAATGTTTGAAACATGATTCAATATCATTAACAAATATGTAATATAAAAAGAAGAGGTCCTAAAATACTACCTCGCGGTATACCAGAAGTACCTATTAGATAGGGTGATCAGTTCGGTTTTCAGAAACCGGCAACTCGGTTTTTTTCACTCATAAAAACCGTCGGTTTTTTTTTTAAATCCCTGTTTTTCGAATATCGAATAATCCGGTTATTTTTTTGCCGAATCTCGGTTTTTTGGCGTTCGATATTTTTTATTTAATTTTATTCATAATTGTGTTAAATGTGTGTGTACATGTTTTTTTCCAGTGTTTCGGCCGAACAACCTAATCATAGAATAATACAAACGTAGATAAACTTATTCTCTCATCTGACGTTTCATTTCACACTCTTCATCGTAGGTTTGTGGAAATGAGAGCAATTAAATTTAAAATTATCTTACACCAGGTGGGGTTACAAAATATGTTCACTTAACTTTTTCCTGTCGTTTTGGTGTAGAACTGAAAAATTTAAATATATTTTGCACTTTTTTGTTGACTTTTATCGTTGGTATACATTTGTATTGTATTTAATACAACTAGTTTGTCACAAAAACACGAAATTCGGTTGTTGTTCCTTTGTGGATCGCTGTATACTATTGCCACCATCTGGTATTATTGAACCCATATTTTCTACCATCCAATGTTTACTTTCCATCGTACCTATGACGTTTAATTTATTGAGCGAATAAAAACTTCTATGGTATGTATTATTCTATGCACCTAATTGTTAGTTTTATAAATCTGGCAACTATTACAAACATCTGTTTTTTCATGTTTTCCTTTCCATTCACATTCTTACAAATAAATTGATACATGCCAAACTGCAAAATTTAAAAGCAGAGCTCTATTTTTTTTATTAAAGTTAAAATAGTGAATAAATTGTTTGACCTAACATTGAGCAGGTAAGTTTTTTGGTTTATAATGAAATATTGTGCTGTCTTACAACGGTGTTCAACTCTTTTGGATGAGATGTCTTCTGTATGGAAATATTTTGATCGAGACGGAAAGGATTGCAGGTTGCAGGGGTTCCTCGACCTCTGCTCTACTGAACCATTTGAGGAGTGTACATTAAATTGACGCAACAACCAAAGCAGACCACAACGTAAATGAAGAGGCGGGTAGATCCGCTAAACCAGTTGAAAATTTTTCTATGCTTAAATACGTTTCGAGAAAAGAAACTATTGGTGAGAATTTTTCCCGCTGTGTTGCTGAGGATGGACTTTCTGTGCGTGCACTAAAAAAATCTAGAGTGGTGCTGGCTTATTTACAATCAAAACAATTCGAGATGCCGGCTCCTGAGACTACAATATGGGAGAAAATATGTGATTTCTATCTATCCAAAAAAGACGAGTTAAAGAAAAAATTGATTTACTTAAAACAAAAACAACCAGCGCTTCTCTATTGTGGTCGATGAATGGTCGGATATATCTTACATAAAATACATAAATGTTACTGTGCGAACACTTGATCCCGAAAGCAAATTGTTTGAAGTTTTTAACCTCGGTTTGGAGGAGATGAAATTAAAAGGCACAGCTGTTAACGTGGAACAAGTCATCAAACGAAAGTTGGAAGAATTTGGCTTAGATATGCAGCATGACATAGTAGCATCGACCCATGATGGTGCAGCGGTCATGGCGAAATACGGCCGAAGTATTGATTCAGAGTCGCAGCTCTGCATAAATCACCTCATTCATCTCTGTGTTGTTGAGAGCTTTTACAAAAAGAACTGCAATGTGGTCAACAATAACGAAATTTTCAGTTAAGATGATACTAACGACGATGAAGAATATGATAACGATAATGCTACAAATAATTATTTCGACTTTGTAGATGGATACATGACTTTAAATGATAATGTAAGCTCTATTATAAAACGTGTTAGAAAATGCGTTTCACTGTTTAATAAGTCTGCTGAATAGCAAAAGAAATTACAAATGTTTGTAAAAGACCAATTTAATAAGGAGCTTAAACTTATCCATGATGTTAAGCACCGCTGGAATTCTACGGCCAATGTGGTTTCTCAATTTTTAAAATTGCACAAATGTGTGAATCATACTTTATTGGACTTAGGACTGACACCATTTAGTGAAAATGATATCGCAACTTTGTCTGTGCTTAGTGACACCCTTGAACCTTTGGAAATGTCTATATAAAAACTTTCCGCAAACTCTTCGACTTTAGCTGATGCTGAAGGTATTTTTAAATTTTTACTTAAACACTTTTCAACAATTCAAAACCAATTATCAGTTAATTTATATGAAATTCTAAAAAGACGTATATCAGAAAAACGTATTCAAACACTGAATACTCTCATTTTGTATTTAAGTACGAGTAAACTCCCAATTAGTGACGCATTTCTAAAATATTCAAGTAAAAATGAAACAAAAGAGTTGGCATCCATTTTGTATTCACGATTATTTGCTGAAGAACATGATTCGTTTACAGATTCAATTGACGAAATGATCGAAGATACTACAGAAACAGAACTAAATAACGCTATAAAAAACGTTCAAAATCCTAAAACTACCATTAAAAAATCTACCAAAAATTTTCTTTTGGAAAATTTTTTATATATGAATAAGAGCGGCAAAAGAACTGAAAACCTTGGCAGATTATTAAACGCCTTGTACACAATAAGTCCAACTAGTACATTGAGTGAGTGGGCATTTTCAATGTCAAGTTTTATAAAAACCAAATAAAAAAAATAGGTATACACCCTAAATACAATTTAATCTTATTTCTCAAATGTTACTTTAGGGAAAACTAAAGATTAAATTAAATATATTTATATATAATCCAGTATTTACAAATGAATTGTTGTGTTTTGTTTGTCTTTGTTAAAATAACAAACTGATCTCAGTAATGTTTTGCATTGTAATTATAATTAAACTAAAAGTTAACTTTTTATACATATAATTGAATTGTTTTCTGTTATTTTTTAATAAAATTTTTTTGTCAAAAATTGTGTTTTAATTTGTTATTTGGCATACATTTGAAAACCGGATTATCCGGTTTTTTCTGAATTTCAAAAAAGACACCCGGTTTTTTTAAATGCGATTTTTCGAATAATTCGAAACCCGGTTTTCTCAAAATCCCGAATAATTGATCACCCTACTATTAGAGTATACATTATCAACACACACACACGACACACTCTGTTACTTAAATACGATTCAAACCACTGTAAAAGACACGAATGAAATCCAATTTTAGCCAATTTCATTAACCCATTTCCAACCGCGCTGCAAAAATTTTTGAATTTTTTTATTTAATGTATATTTTTAGATTAATTACGGCCCCCTGATTCCAAATCTGTCATCAAAATATTTCTACCTCTTCCCGTTTTCCCGATATGTCTAAAATTAAGGTGTTCGATTAATATGCGAAATGTCAATTTTACAAATGCGAAATGTCAATTTTTCCCGCCAAATGATAGCGCTTTGACATTTCCGTTGTGTGTTTCTGTTTGTGCCTGCTTATCATATTCTTACATCTTAATAGTTTTTCGAAAAATAAATGGTGAGAATCTAGTAGAATATAGATTCGTTTGATGTGTAATTCCGAGTGTTTGCGAATATGTATTGTTCCTCGATTCCCGAATTGCAAAATGCCACGTTCAAAGAAAACAACAATGAGGGAGATTGAAGATATTTTAGAGAATTGGAGCGATGACGAAAATCCGGTTCAGTGTACATGAAGTACATGAAGTATCCGATAAAGAATTAATCGACGAGAATACCATCGCAATTAATGAAGATGAAACTGCTTTGACTGAGTTTGCCGGCTATTTGGAAATTGAGACAGAGCGAAACATTCATGTGGATATTGCTTATGAAGAGGTTGTGGAAACTGAATCGGAGGCTTGGCCATCAACTTCCAAATCGGCTGCTAAATCGACTGGTTCACCTCAAAAGAAACCGAGAGTCAGCTACAAGCCTATGAGTTCATTTGGGACTCCAAAATGGTCCCGGAACAGAGGAAAGGAGAAGTTTAATTACGATATATCGCCTCAGGCAGCTCCGTTGACCGATATACAGATTTTATCTGTCACCTATACAATTATTCGCAAAGTTTTATGATGGGGAGGTGTTGGATCATATCATAACTGAGACTAACCGTTTTGCGGCCCAGAACAACGTCCTCCTGCAAGGACGAGAATGGTAATCTGGTGACTGAGAAGCAGTGTGTGCTCAAAATGTGGAGAGACAACTTTTCAGCACTACTCCACTCAGATTCTTCCACTGAGAAGGTAATGATAGTGGAAGATAGTGTAGATTATCAGTGTGGTTTTGGACCAGGCAAGTTCACAACTGGCCAAATATTCACGCTACGCCAAATCCTGGAAAGGACCCACGAAAGGCAAATCGATATATTCCACCTTTTTACAAAGCTGGTTTCGATAGCCCCATACGGGGAAAACTGTACGAAGCTATGTCAGAACTCGGGATTCCGGCAAAACTGATTCGCCTCTGTAGAATGACGCTGACCAACACCAAATCGGAACCAGTCTGTGGAGATAATAATGAGAAAAGCTGCAGTAAATAGGAATAAGAACATTAACACGAAAGCCATATGTTGCTGGCGTATGCTGACGACATAGACATCATTGGGCGAAATTTGCGAGAGGTTACTGCAGTATTTTCAAGAATCGAAAAGGAATCAGCGAAGGTGTGTCTTGCTGTTAATGAGGGCAAGACAAAATTGATGGTGTCAACGACTGGAGAAACCTCTCGACGTGGTCCGCACTTGAACGTTGACAACCGATTTAATTTTGAAGTGGTAGATGAATTTGTCTACCTTGGATCCGCCGTAAACAGGGACGACAACGTCAGCCTGGAGATGGATAGGAGAATTGTGCTTGCAAATATATGTTATTTTGGGCTCAGCAAGCAGTTTACGAACAAAGCCCTCTCTCGACTGACAAAAGTCCAGCTATATCAGACTCTCATTTTACCTATCTTGACATATGGCTCCGAAACTTGGGTCATATCGCAAGCGGATGGAAAACACCTGGGAGTTTTCGAGTGAAAAATTCTCCGTAAAATATATGGTCCTGTTATGGAAAACGGCGAGTATTGACGTAGCTGGAACGCAGAGCTATATAATCTCTATTCTGACGTGGACATAGCTAGACGAATCAAAGTGTGCCAATTGCGTTGGCTAGGCCATGTTATCAGAATGGATGAAGATGAGCCAGCGCGAAGGGTTTTTGATAACGTATCCGATGAAAGCAGGAAATGAGGACTACCAAGACCCCGCTGGAAACACCGGGCCTTGGTGTGACCAACTGGCGACAAAAGGCGAAGAATAGAGCAAGTTGGTGGAATATGTTGAAATTTGTTTAATTTGTTTGTTAATTAATATGTGTAAGACATCTGACCTCATGAGATTGTAAAATAGTCAATAAAAGAAGATGCGATCCCCACCAAGAAATGTCTCGTCGCGGAAATTTATGGTTTTGGTACCATTATTAACAAAATTAACTAGAAGGAGCAGTGCGAAGTTGGAAGGAAACTGCGAAATTTTGTAAGTAGGTATATCAAAAAGTGGAAGGCCGGTGGCAGAAGTATGGTGCTTTTCGAAAAAACTCACCAAGAATGGCTAGAAACAGCATTGGTATTAATTACTTATCCGGTCTCGGACAACCCCGGGGGGTTCTCTAGTTGGCAATAGGAAGTGTACGCAGGGATCGGTCAACCTGATCCCTCCACCGGAGTCTTGGTCATCCTATTTTTCGTCTTCCTTCGTGTTCGGTTTCGAAACCCCTTCGTGCTGGTTCTTCTTCATCCATTCTACTCACATGGCCTAGCCAGCGCAATCGCGTTATCTTGATCCGCTTAACTATGTCAATGTCAGGATAAAGCTCATACAGCTCATGATTCATGCGTCGCCGATACTCGCCGTTGTGCACTATAGGGCCATAAATTTTTCGGAGTATTTTTCTCTCGCAGACTCCTACAGATGTTTCGTCTGATTGCGATAATACCCAGGATTCTGCGCCATAAAGCAACACAGGTTGTATGAGAGTCTGGTACAGCTGGACTTTTGTTACTCGAGAGAGGACTTTACCTCTAAAGTGCTTGCTTAGCCCAAAATAACATATATTCGCAAGCACAATACTCCGCTTGATCTCAAGTCAGGAGTTGTTGTTTTTGTTTACGGCAGATCCGAGGTACATAAATTCGTCCACCACCTCGAAATTATAGCGCTTATCAACGTTCACGCTTTGGTCTAAACTAGTGGAGGCCCTCTTCGTTGAAACCATTAATTTTGTCTTGTCCTCATTTAACCACTTTTCCTGACTCCTTCTCAATTCTCGAAAATACCGCAGTAACTTCTCTAACTGTGCGTCCAATGATATCTATATCATCAGCATACGCGAGCAGCATGTGACTTTTGTTGCTGATGGTTTTACTCATGTTCATCTCCATTAAAATGTTAAAGAAATCGGACGATAGGGTGTCGCCTTGTCTGAGACCTCGCTTAGTTTCGAAAGTTTCGATAAGATCCTTACTAACTTTCACTGCGGATTTGGTGTTCGTTAAGGTCGTCTTGCAAAGGCGTATGAGTTTTGCAGGAATACCAAGCTCAGACATTGTTTCGAAGGGTTTTTTCGCATATCGGGCTATCGAAGGCCGCCTTATAATCGACAAATATATGATAGGTGTCGATTTGTTTTTCGTCGGTCTTCTCCAGGATTTGGCGTAGCGTGAAAATCTGGTCAGTTGACGATTTTTCGGGCCTAAAGCCATACTGGTATGGTCCAATCAGGTCAGCGATAATTAGTTTTAGCCTTTCGCACATTATACTTGATAGAATCTTATATGCTATGGATAAAAGGCTTATTCCACGGTAGTTGGAACAGATACTCGGGGCACCTTTTTCAAATATGGGACATAGTATATTGAGACACCAATCGCTGGGCATGCATTCATCTAACCAAATTTTGCTAATGAGCTGATGCATGCACCTTATCAGCTCATCGCCGCCAGCCTTAACAGCTCCGCCGGTAATCCATCGGCTCCTTCGGCTTTGTTGTTCTTAAGCCGGGCAATAGCTGTTCTGACCTCGTCTTGGTTAGGAGGGGGGCAATCGACGTCATCGTCCATATTGTGGTCGATTGTCCCATCATCATTGGATATGTCAGGTACTAGTAGCGCGGAGAAATGATCTCTCCATATTCCCAACAAGCTCTGCACATCTGCGATGAGATTTCCATCCTTGTGTTTACAGAAGGTGCCCTGAATCATGTCCATTAGTTCCGATTGTGACTTTTTGGTAGAATTTTCGAGCTTCGTTCTCCCTTCTGTGTGTCTCAGTTTTCTCACGCTCGCTCTTTCTCCACTACCGTTTCTTACGACTAAAGAAAAGAAACGGTTTACCTCATTTCTTTTCTCCCTGTACCGCTCAGTTGCAGAGCGCGTTGCAATTGGCTGAAGCATTACCATGCGTGCAGCGTTCTTTTCATCATTTGCAATGCGATACTTTTCATCGTACCATGGTTTGTTGCGAATCGAGAGGTATGGAATCGACATAGAGGATTGAAATTTTCCTTGGGAAAAAGTCCCATTCAATTTCACTGAAGTCATAAATATATATATAAATAGTTTCCCATTACATACCATGACTAGGGGAGAGCTCATAGAGTAATGACGTATAGAGCTGACATTGTTCTCATCTGACATTTCCTTTCACACAATTCGTGGTGCCGCCGGTGCGATAGAGAGCTATTTGACGTAAATTGACTTATACCAAAAGGAATTACAAAAATTGTTGACTTAAAATTATCATGTCGTTTTGATGAAAAACTGCGAAATTTAAACGTATTTGGGACTTTTCTGATTTATTTTATTGTTAGAACATATATATTTGTGGTGTATTTACACAAAAATGTGAACGCACAAATCGAAATGCCGTTGCTGATTTATTGTTGGATGGCTTGAGCCACTGCCTCTATCTGGTATTATTAAAGCAATACTTTCCAACATCCAACCACCCATCTGCTACACACCAAATGTTATCAAATTATTGAGAGAGTTGGCGTCTCTATACGTTATTACTCTATGGAAGAGCTTCTCACAATCACTAAGCAAGATGGCCGTCGTCAAAAGAAATATAAGCTGGTCAGAGCAGAGATCGAACCCACTTTCGCATGTACTAGAGTCGCGTACACTAACCATTGCATCACCAATCCCATCTCAAAAATGCGCTACGGTATAGAGAAACATATTTTGTTTTGACATTTTTCAAATACTATTTCGGCCCTAAACAAAAATACATTAGGCAAGGAAAAAAATAGTTGGACCTAAGGGGGGTCTGTTCTTCGAGTTTTGATATACTCACCTAAGGCTTTCATACCGTAAAGGAATCATTCACTCCCCATATAATTACCTCAGTTTTGTTGTACTGTATAATATATATTTTTGTGACCCAAATATGGATTTGTTTGTTAAAAGCTGCTCAAAACAACAACGTGACAGACAACAAAGGAACAAGATCTTCAATTCATAAAAACAATGCTTGCGCGTAAGCATATGGATGTTCCAAATATATATGTACATAGTTCCTGCATTATGTTACAGCAGTCTTCCTTAAAAAAATGCAGCCGATATGGGATTTATTTTATAACACCCCCATGAATAGCACCCTGTTTTAGTAAATTTTTGTACAATTTGTCTTCAACGCCGTTCAGAGTGGAAAGCACAAAGGACTCACACAAAACAGAAAATTCAATATTTTTTTTTTTACCATTTTTCCACTGCATTGAAACCACTTGTAAACAATATGAGTTGTTTCCTTCATCTAAGTCAATCACCAAAGTCAGTCGAACAGTTTATCCTCATTTTGCTCCTGTTTTATGACAAAACCATTGACAGTTCCTTAGAAGTGGTCACACAAGACTCTAAGATGCTGAAGACATATTGTATTTGCCAATAGAAATGATGAAGGCAATGGCAACCGCTCTAGTGGTTATAAAAGGATGTAAAGGATATTTGTTGTGAAACATTTGTTACGGGTGTTAATATTTTCAAAGTTTTTTTTTATACTATATTCCTTTAAACAATAATGTTTTTCTATACGATTTTAATTTATTTTAATTTATAATGGCAAGTTTAGGAATTCATACATATGTCTTTGGTTTGTCAGCAGTTTTCGTTAATCTTTTTTATAGTTTCAACCATTTTGTTGTTATGGTACTTTTCCTTTCATTTTCAGTTTCTTTTTATAAAACATTGAATTGCCTTGTAATCTTTGATTGATTGCTTTTTATTATTGCAAAAATTGAAATTGTTACAAAAATGCATAGCTGTTTTTCTATTCTTCCTAGCATTATACAATAAAATTGTAAGATTTTGCAGAAAATTTCTTTGCAAGTTCAAGGATTTTAATATCAGGAAATATGTCTTATGAATATGACTTTGAATATACTGTGACATGAATTGTATTGAGGAAATTTCTTATGATTTTGCATAATATGCTGGAGGATTCATTTGAAAGTTTAGAAAAGGACAATAAGTGGAACACAGTCGAAATCATAGAAAAAATTTCGCAAACAAACCGATTCCAGTTTAGTAGGTCATGAATAAAGCCAACCATATACTTGCGTTGTTAAAAAGAAAATGGATCAAGAAATAACTACTGGCGAAAATTTTATGGCTACGGGGAATGTTATTATCTTACGAAGGCTACTCAAAAAGTCAGTGATTTTTTGGATGAAAGGTTTTTGGAACGAAATTCCTTATCGCACGTTGCGGGATGGGGGCTAAATGGAAATAAATTAAACAACTTTTTTTTTAACACTATTATGCTGCAACCCAGTATTATCAACGATATTAGAAACTTTTGCTTTGGTTTGTGTCTAGACTAAGACATGTTGGGATATTTCTTGTTTAATTGGAAGTTTTCTAGGTGGAGCCTGTAACCAATATTTAGTATATATTGCAGTTTTGAACCCAATAAAAAGTAAATTTAAACAAGTCAAATTGTAGGAAGTTTAAAAAAGTACAATGTCTTAAATAACGGGTTTATCAACAGAGACGCTACAAAAGTAAATCGATAGGGACAGTAAACGACGCCATATTTTTCTCCGCTCTTTTGACATTTCTCTTCAGTAAGGTTTGCCATTTCATCATGGAAAGATATACGAGCCAACAACGAGTCGAAATTATTAAAATTTACTACAGAAATTTGGAGTCAGTGGCCTCAACTTTAAGAGCGCTACGTCCCATTTTTGGTCGTCATATTCGTCCTACCAGATCAACAATTGAGCGTCTAGTGGAAAAATTTGAATCCACAGGCACAGTACAAAATGTTCCCGTGCCAGTGACACAAAGAAGTGCCCGTAGTGTCGAGAATGTTGCTGCCGCTGAGGCTTCAGTTCAAGAAAGCCCAAATGTGTCTCTCTCACGTCGTTCTCAAGCGTTGGGCATCTCTGTGACGTCGTTGTGGCGAATTTTGCGAAAAGATCTTGGCCTACATCCTTACAAGATCAAATTGACGCAAGAACTGAAGCCGCTTGACCACCATAAGCGTCGTATGTTCGTGAATTGGGCTGAGCAATAACTTGAAAATGATTCGGATTGTCATCGGAAAATCATCTTCAGCGATGAGGCTCATTTCTGGCTGAATGGCTTCGTCAATAAGCAAAATATGCGTTATTGGTCAGACAGTAATCCACACGTAGTCCATGAGTCATCATTGCATCCCGAAAAAATTACGGTTTGGTGCGGTTTATGGGCCGGCGGCGTCATTGGGCCGTACTTCCTCCGTGATGATCAATACCGGCACATTACTGTGAATGCGAATCGCTACCGTTCAATGATAACCGAATATTTTTGGCCCCAATTGGATAATATGGACTTTGAGGACATGTGGTTCCAACAGGACGGCACCACAAGCCACACAGCGAATGCCACAATCAATTTATTGAAAACCAAGTTCGGTGAACGTGTTATCTCACGAAATGGCCCAGTCGATTGGCCGCCTCGGTCGTGCGATTTGACGCCGTTAGATTATTTCCTGTGGGGCTACGTCAAGTCTATGGTCTATGCCAACAAGCCAGCGACGATTGATGAACTTCGTACGAATATCGAACGTGAAATTGCAGCAGTATCGGCTGATTTATGCTTGAAAACCGTCGAAAATTGGGTTCAGCGTCTGGACTTCTGCAAGCGTGCCCGTGGTGGCCATGTAAAAGAAATCGAGTTCCATACATAATGGCATCGAACGTACTTGCACAGGAATAAAGAATTTCATTGGTATCTAAAACCGGTTTTGTTTTATTTAAAAAAAAAACTTTTGAAACCCGTTACGTGCCATTACTTAAAAAAAGTAAATTTTCACAAAAAAAATACCTATTAATATTCTTAAACAAAGTACCCTTTTCTTAAAAAGGTACATTTTCTTAGAACAAAAAATTGTCTTTTCTTGAAAAACTACCTTTTCTTTAAAGAGTATCTTTTTTGTGAAACAAACTAACTTTTCTTGAAATAAGTATCTAATCTTAAAAATGTACCTATTCTTGAAAAAAGGACCAATTCTTAAAAAATTCTCATTTCTTCAAAAAAAATAACTTCTCTTAAAAAAATAACTTCTCTTAACATTTTCTAATATAAATTCCTTTTCTTAAAAGTACCTTTTCTTAGAAATAAAATGTTACCTTTTCGTTTCTTTTTTTGAGATAAGTAACCTTTCTGAAAATTCTTGAAAAAATATTCTTTTCCTAAAAAGAGTACCACTTACCTGTACCTGTTCTTAAAAAAAAGTACTTCTTTGTAAAAAAAAATCATACTCTTATGGCTTTTTCTTCCAGAAAGTACTTCGTCTTAAAAATAGTATCTTTTCTTAAAAAAAAAACATTAGCCTATAATATCGAAAACAAGGACCTTTTAGGAAAAATATAATGCATATTCTTACAAAAAGGACCTAAAGATATACCATTTTTTTTAATAAAGATTCTTACATTCTATAAAAGTAAATTGTTCTTAAAAAAGTTCGTTCCAACCTGGTGTCCCCAGACACCTCATATAATATTTATTTATTTTTTCATAAAGCCTTTTTTGGCTTACACAAATTACCGCTGTGAAATTTTTGCACAGACTTGGAAAAAGTAATTTATTGTAGCCGCCGTTTTGAGTTTTAGATTTGGTAGCAGTAAAGTATACCTCTGGGTACAAAATTATTGACGGGTGGCATAATTTTTTTGAAATTTTCGCCGCGATATTGGATCCGCCATTTTGAAATTTTGACAGTGCAGCATAATGGCGCTAATCTGGCTACGAGTTCAATATCAACGGCACAAGAAAATGTTTTAATACAGCCAGATTAGATTTCTATTTTGGGATGTGAACCTGTAATTTATAGTGCATTTTTTGAAGGGGTATAGTTCATCTAAAGTTATTGATCTCTTCAGCAACAATTCTCTGGATGATGCAAGCTATTTGTTTTTTGCTAAGCAAGGCTGGAAAATGCTGGCTCCTTACAAAACGTCCCATCTTAGTGTATATTCTTCTCGTTGTGTTTGAACTCACAATAAAGATATTCAAAAATACAAAAAAAATCAAAAGCGTAGAACAATAACAACAATACGATATAAATAGTTATGTTCTACACAGGTGGGCCAAAAGAAAAAAATTTAATAACTTTTTCGTTTATACAGGGTGATTCAGAAAGTTCCGGACAAATTTCTGCAGCGTATTCCTTGGCTCATTTCATGAAGAAAAGTCCACTAGGACCATGTCCGAAAATGCAAGGGTGCGAAATGCCAGCGGGTTTAAAATTTTCGGATTGGCCCAAAACAAAACAAAAAAATCCGACCACTTGCTCAGAAGTTAGCAACTTTACCCTACTACCCTCCGACCACCAATTCGAAAATTTTGAACCCGTTCGGAATCGGTGTAAAAACTGTAGATCCAAAAAAGTGAGTATAAAACTAGAAAGCGCACAACTCACTGGTTGTGAGAAGCTCTCCCCAATTCCTTCATGGGATGTAATGAGAAACCATATATATGTATATATAATCATCATATGTATAACACTAGTCAAAAGAATTTAGAATCCAGAACAGCAACCAAAGATTTTTGATATGGTTTGGTCTTCTACTGGGCTTGGCACACTAGATCACATCTTCCATAAATTTGCAGAAGAAGTTAACATCTTCCTATGCAAATTGGACACTTTAAGAGCTCAAAATTTTAATTCCGATCTCACCATGGTAGAATTATCTATTAGGTAGTCGCATTAGAAATTACGTTACGTTAAGCTGTCAAAATTAGCTGAATAATGAAAAACACAATGTAGTACACAAAATATGAAAAATTTAATAAGATTATATTACTTGATACAAAGGCTATGCTATAAATTGCATTTTGTTTGAAATTCTTTGAATTTTATTAACAAGCAAAAAGAAACAAAATCAAATTTGACAGCTAACCCAAGGAAAACATGAAAAAACCACAAATCAGTTAGGCTGACGCGTTTACCCGATAGATAATTCTACCATGGATCTCACTTTGTTTCATCCAATTTCAGTCGATAACTTTAAGCCCATCACTAGGACAAAACGGCATTCACTAGGAAAAATTTTAAAAATACGCAAACTAAACAAATGTCGGCAAGTAGAAGATAAAAGTAATAAATATAAAATCCAATAAAAATAAATGTTTGGCAAAATTTATTCTCTACTTTTTCGATCCAAAAGGCCCCAATAGATAATACAATTAATTACATTATTACATTTCAAATCTATTTAAATTTGATTTTTTTTAACAAAAATACGATTTGACAAATTATGATTCGATATACAGGGTGATTCAGGAAGTTCCGGACAAATTTTTCCAGCGTATTCCTTGGCTCATTTCATGAAGAAAAGTCCACTAGGACCATGTCCGAAATTGCAAGGGTGCGAAATGGCGGCGGGTTCAAAATTTTCGGATTGGTGGTCGGAGGGTAGTAGGGTAAAGTTGTTAACTTCTAAGCCAGTGGTCAGATTTTTTTGTTTTTGGCTTGTTGGAAAGGTCTTTAAGAGGTCTTTCAGAATCAATAAAATCAATAAAGTAGAAAAAAGTCAAATTGCCAGTCAAATACAGAGCTTTCGGCAAAAAATGGAAAAAAAATCACATAACCTCAATTTGCTCAGCCAGATGACAGGTAACTTATGTTTTTCTGTTAAAAGGTAGCCATACCGCTTACCTTTCCAAAATAGTCTAAACGAAGCCCAGAGGTCTTAACGTTCCAAAGTTATGACCATTTTACTGAAACGAAAAAATGTTTGTTTTTGTTTTTGGAAGCGAAATAACAGCATACATTTATTTGTTTTTGTAAATTCTTAATTCTGAAAGGTCTCTTAAAGGCCTTTCCAACAAGCCCAAAAATAAAAAAATCCGATCACTGGCTCAGAAGTTAGCAACTTTACCCTACTACACTCCGACCGCCAATCCGAACATTTTGAACCCGCTGCCATTTCCCACCCTTGCATTTTCGGACATGGTCTTAGTGGACTTTTCTTCATGAAATGAGCCAAGGAATACGCTGGAGAAATTTGTCCGGACCTTCCTGAATCACCCTGTATATAATATATCACTCAAATCTTGCACCATTTTCTATATTAAAACATCCCATAAAAAAAAATATAATAAACACATAAGAAAAATAAGACAAACGTTGAGAGTATTGTGGTATGAAGGATTAGGTTTAGTCAGATGTATTTTTAGAGCCTATACGTAGTGTTTTTAATATATATGTATATTTTGTTTATGGTTGTAATCCGAGGAGGTATGAGCAATAAACTCTTAGCTTTATATACATATGTATGTATATATATTTTTTAAATTTGGAAATAGAAATAAAGAAAGACAAGCTAGTGCGTCTTCAGGGAGCTCCTTTAAGACTAGGCGGTTAGGTAAAAAAAAAATGGTAATACCCACCGCGCATTGTAAAGCCTAGGGCAACGCCTAACAGTTGATACTGCAATACCACGTAGGAAATAGTTTTTTTTTTTGTTTTTGTAAGTGTATTTATAAGTTTTATGCATTTTAAGATTATTATGAAAAGAAAATTTTATGAAATTTATTACCGATTAAAAACATTTTTTTTAACGAAAATTTAATTAAGAATTTACAGGCCTGTTCACAGGTTTCGATGAAATTATTCTTTTACAGGTTGGTCAAAAGACCTTTCGTACTAAAGTACATATCCGGTTGATGGTTATATATTTTTCATGACATTCACTTTATTTTTTTGATGTGTTAACATCTATAGGCGCGGGTACGGCCTAAATTCACAAAGTGAATATGTACATCCAAACACAATTTGTCCGACTGCGCTCACACAGATTGTCCGACAGCGATCACACATTGTTTGCCGTTAAACTCCTCCGAAACGGCTGGACCGATTTGTATGCATATCGGGTAGGTCTCAGAATCGGCCAACATATATTTTGTATACCCCTAAATGATAAGGGTGGCCCACTCCTATATAGAACACAGATTTGTCCGACTGCGAAACACAGATTGTCAGACTGCGAAATAAACACACACTGATGTAGCGGCATCGAATAGTTGTATTGTGTGGGTGCGAAGCACTCTCAGTGCAAAGAGAATAATGACGTGGTTATACGTATGTATATAAAAATGAGATAATAAGCAGGGATGAAAAAGAAGGTACAATTGTACCTTTTTCCGACGTTTTCAACCTTAGAGGTACATTAGGTACAATAGGTTTATTTTAGGTACATTTCGGTTGCGGTTGAACTAATTTTCCACTAACCTCTTATACGGCTGTAAATCCATAATTACTTTAACAACTAAAAAAAAAAAAAATAAATGGTTTCCCATTACATCCCATGAAGGGACCGGGGAGAACTTCTCACAATCACTGAGCTGTGCGCTTTACAATTTTCACTCACTAATTGGGACCTACAGTTTTACACCGATTCCGAACGGTATTTTGAGAAGCTTTATCATGGCTATATACTCGATAGTGTCGCCGTCACTATGCGAGGTGACCGCCGCCGAAAGAATTTTTTTTTTGAAGGTGGTCACAGCAGGGTTCGAACCCAGGTTCTCAAGTACAAGAGCCGCGCACACTAACCATTGCACCACTGACGGCCATACTTTAACAACTAGTTATTTTAAAACTAAAATATTGGTTTGGCAACTCTATTCTGTTTTCTATTCTACACTATTGTGAATAGTACATATAAAAAAAAAATATAAAACCATTTCTGTTTTTCATGCTATCTTGCTCTTTCTCACAATATGTCATATAAGTGTCTTCAGTTTTGTCACAAAAAATTTTGTTTTCTATCATTTCGCTCCCATTGTGACCGAGCCTTAAGAGCTCTTTACTTTTGCGCGGATTTCTTTGGTGGCTTTCTAAAATTACGGCGATGGATAAGTAAGTTAACCAAATTAATTCCATATAAATTAGATACTTATTACATTTGCCTGCTATAGGTGGATCACCCGCAAATCTAATGCAAATAAAGATTGAGATGAAAGGTATGTATTTCTATTAACATTTGTGTTAATCCAATTTTTTGACAATTGTTTTTTTTTTAGCAACAATGCAGATGAAGACGAGCAAAATGAGGCGCCGGCTAAAAAGAAAAAATACAATATCCATTTTAGAAAGGAATGGAAATTATCCTATCCGTGGATAGAAGAAGACCAAACCATAACACAAGGTAAAAAGGGTTCAGTTTGTTGCGTCCCCATTTATGGCAACCTAAGCCACATCGTCCGTCATGCGAATTCAGACTTGCACAAGAAAAAAGCAGATATTGCTAAATCAACGCTAAAAATGTCGAATTTTGCACTGCCAAATTGCGAAGAAATGCGTATATCTAGTTCGGCAAAAGAGCTAGAGATTGGCTTCTGCTTATTTGTAGCAGAACACAACCTACCTTTCGCATCATTGGATCATTTAAATCAATGCGTTAAATCAGTCAAGGATTCGAAAATAATTTCAAAAATGTGTATAAACCGGCAAAAGGGGCAAAAAATTATAAGATCTGTGACAGGCCCCCAAAACTGTAAGTCTATTGCAAACGCAGCCAATACGCAGTATTACTCTATCATAATAGACGAAAGTACAGATGTATCCATGAGTAAGAATCTCGCGGTTATTATTAGGATTTTCACTCAAAAGTGCAGAGATAGGTTCCTAGATTTTGCACCAGTTGCTGATTCTTCTTCTGATGAAATTTTCAATGGTATTCTGAAAGTTCTGAACGATCATAACATTTCAACAAAAAATTTACTCGGATTTGCTGCAGACAACTGTAATGTTATGATGGGCAAACGCAATGGTGTGCAAGCGAAGCTAAAGGAAGTTTGCCCAAAAATATTTGTCAACGGCGACGTTTGCCATAATTTAAACTTATCATCGGAGGCAGCTGCTTTAGAGCTTCCTAACAAAATTGAGAAGCTGATTCGGGACATTAACCATCATTTTTGCCATAGTGCAAGTCGCAAAGCAGATTTTTTAAAGTTCCAACAAGACTTTGGGAGCGAGCTTCATGTCATCTTGCGTTTTAGCTCCACGCGATGGCTTTCACGGCAGGTAAGTTTTATTTATGATCATATACATGATGAAGTCAAATTTTCTTAATGTATGCGATCTTAGATGGTGGTGAATCGAATTTTAGAGCAGTGGACTACATTGCAGTACTACTTTACGTTATGCAACTTCGAGTCTGGGTTCGGCAATGAAAAAAACAAATTTATTTGCAGCAGTCTTTCTGATCCGAACATAAAACTATATTTTTATTTTTTATCTTATGTTCTTAAACTTATTAGTGATGTTAATATTGAAATGCAAGCGGAAGAAGCCCGCATTCATTTATTAATTCCTCGCTTAACATTCCTTTGTAAACAAATATGTCGCAATTTTATTTTGAAAGAGAAACTTGATGCTTGCTCGATACATTCTTTGAACTTATTAGACCACATTTCTGTTTTAAATATTTTTTGTGGTACAGAAGCTGAAATAAGCATTACAGAGCAAAATCTGAACGAAGCAGAAATATTAGAGTTTAAAAGAAATGTATTAAAATTTTACATAAAATTTTGTGAAGGTTTGAGACAAAGAATTGATTTTGAAAATGTGATAACTAATGCGCTCCCGGCTTTTTCGCCTAAGGAAGTAGTTTCTGGAAGAACTATCAGCATTTTACCAATACTTTTGAAATTATTTCCAGACGAAGAATTAAAAAAAGCAGAAATAATAAATACTGAGTATAGGGCATTAGCCGATTATGCGGAAATTATAAATCTTTCGAATTTGAAAATAACTGAATTTTGGATTGAAATAAGTCAAATCAAAAATGAGATGAACGAATTAATGTTTTCTAATATTTTTCGAATTGTTCAGGGCTTGCTTTCATTGCCACATTCTTCCGCTTGTGTTGAGCGAATTTTTTCAATACAAAATATAATTAAAACAAAATGCAGGAATAAATTAGCATTGGCAACTTGCGCAGCTTTAATTCAAACCAAAGATTTAATTAGATGCAACGAAAGCAGCTGTTATAATTTTGATACTAAAAATTTAAGCAAATATACTTTACCAAACAATGACTTAAATGAAGATCAATTAATTGATTAGGTCTTCAATTAATGTACATAAATATTTTCAATTTTAAGTATACAGTTTTAATGATCTCTTTAAATGAATTTTTTAAAAATTTTAAGTTACGCATAGCGTTTATTTTATTTTATATTATTATCATACAGATATGGATATTTATGTACATATGTTTAAATAAAAAAATACATAAAAACTAAACACAACAGATTAATAGTTTTAGGTACACTCAGGCCCAAAAAGGTACAAATTTTTTGGTAAATTAGGTACACCTTAAAATTTCAGATTTTCATCCCTGGTGCGGAGCACTCTCAGAGCAAAGAGAATAATGACGTATTATACGCAGTGTTGCCATTTGAAAAAAATATTTCCGACCAAACATTTCCATAAAACCGACCAAAACCCCTAGTAGCCGACCAAAATTGTGAAATAAGTCCTAAATTCTTTTAATATTCTTGTAACATACATTTTGTATTTGAATAGACATTGCTTATAAAAAAATAATATTAAGTTAGTAGTTCAGTCGTTTTAACATTTTAATTACAATAACAAAAATATTGGTAAAATATAAAATATATGGTAAAATATATGATAAAAATAAGAAGTAACATTTTTCTACACAAGTCATATATTCGGCAATTGTTACAGGTTGAAGTCCGTGCATTTCATAAAAACAAGAAAGAAAATATAAATTGAGGCTATCCCATTGCTCAACTTTTCTATTTCTTACACCTTCAAGTGATAGCCATCTAGTCCCGCTAATGCCTAATATTTTGTGGGGTTTTACTGCACAATATTCTTGAAATTCTTTAAATTCGTCTATTCGTTTGGGACTGTGCGAAAAAAAGACATAAATTTTACGGCAAAGAGACTCAATAAGTGTTGGTAACTTTTTACAAGCATATCTGGCACAAAGATTAAGTGAATGGCAAGTGCATTTTATGTAAAATAAATCCGATTAACGGGTAAGCAACGATTTTAGCCCACTGATATCTCCAGCCATGTCATTAGCACCATCTGTCGCCAAACCAATTAAATTTTTTGACGGAATACTACGTGAAGCCAAGAAGTCCTTTATTAACTTGCAAATGGTCTCCCCATTAGCCTCAGCAACCTTCAGCATGGCTAGAAACTTGTCTTGAATCCCGAAATTGAGGAATATTTTATTGTTTCGTCCACAATTAAGGAAAACCTAATTTTTCTTTAAAATAGAAACTATACCATAACTTGCCTGGTTTCCAATATAGGTCACTGTTTGAGTTGATTTTGTCCTCCCGCAATGCAGTAATTTTGCTATTGAAGAATCTGGGCAACACTCAATAAGTAAAGCATACAGATAGTACATTAATAAAAACGGTAGATTATGTGCAATGCAAAACATTACTAACGCATATTCCGCTTATGTGACTTGTTTTTGTAGCTTTTGTTCCTCCGCATTACAAAATTTGTTGATCTTCAGATTTTGATTTCTCATGTGCTTTTAGGTGGGTCAAATGACATATCAATGACTTGGAGTAAAGCACCGCAATATGCGGACCCATATTTTTCTTGCAACCAAATAAATGAGTTCAGCCATTCCAACCGAAACTTTCTTTTTACATTTACTTGTGTTTCACTACCACCACTGGAAAATAAGAGTTTAAAAGATTTATAAATAAAAACATTTACAATTTTACATCAATGTTGTTATCTTCAGACCTGTTAGAGACATCACTGTTGTTTACTTCAGCCTTCTTAGTTAGCCCTTTTTGTAAAATACTTAAAAAAAGTAACAGGCACAATATTAGTATTTCCAAATGTAAATAAATTAAGAATGAAGCCTCGTTGTCATATCACATGACCACGTTCTTAATGTTGCAGGACGTTCTTAATGTTGCATGACATATTTCCCATCAAGTTTACTCACTTGTCCATGTTTTTAATTTTGACAAAATTAAAATTGTTTCTTTTCACAGCAATAGATTAGAGAGATAGATCACTTTCTTTAAATATTACGGAACAGTTTTTAGGATGAATAGTCCAAATCACGAAACGAAGAACCATTGCAAAGTACAAAGCTAAGTTTTTTGCCCCGTCAAATACAATAGTGGTCTTCATGAAAGCTCGAAAGAACCTCGTAAACTCGAAAACATCGTAAACTTGCACAGCAAACGTCAAAACAAACAAATTTCCCATACAAAGCGACTTGCTCAAAAGTGGAAAGTTTTCGAGGTAAATTTGCTGCGCAAACGTGGAATGGAGAAACGTGTAAACTTTTGACATTTCGTTGTCATCTGACTAGGATGGATAAATAGGGTGATAGCACTAGAACAGTAGAAAAAGTACACATACATAATACATGCAATTGCTACTGCTACCACCTTATGTATCCATCTTGGTCAGCTGATATGGTTTTGAGCACAACTACGCTGAGCAACTTTACCTGGTGCCTCATGCAACGGTGCGAGGAAAACTTGCGCTGAGCAAAAGTTCTCGGCTTTCACGTTTGCATGAATGCCGCTAGTGACTTCATTGGCGGCAAGTGCCAAATCACAATTCAGTGCGTTGGCGCACACGTATGTACCAACCTATGGAAAAATTGATTTTTCAAGTGATGGCTAACTAAAATTAATGATGGGTACGTCTAAAACGGACCAAAATCGAATTGGTCGGGCCATCCGACCAAATCATAAAATTTAAAATCCATCCGACCAAATTTGGTAGGATTCTACCAAAACGGCAACGCTGATCAGAGGTGACCAAAAATGTTTATGGTGTAGCTTGGTGAGAAAAACGATATTGCTTCAGTCGTCGTTTAGACAGCGACGAATGCACATGAGCACGACTGTGTATGAATTTTTTGCTGATATATCCGCTTACTTGTTTACACGTCGCTTTCTCAACGACGACTGAATGGAAGAGCATAAGAATAAGTGTGACTTGGTTTATGTGTTGGTCTCCGCAATTGTGGTATGGGCTGGTCACCAGTGAGATTATGTACGAACATAACAATGTATGTATGTTCATATGGCTGATTCTTTCCATTCTATTTGTTTTTTGTGGGAATAAGACAAAAAGTATTAAGCAAGAAAATAATGGCACATGTGCTTGCACTTGTCTTTAAATAATTTTAAGTATTAATATTCTTTAAATGTAACGTCATCTTATGATTGCACGCTCTTTTTTATTTTCCAATGTAACATTAAGCGTGTTTTGGTTACACCGCTTGCTTATTTATTCGCTTGTTATTTATTCGCTTCATACAAGCACTTAGCGAGAACTTAGCGACGAGATTCATTTTCGCTAAGTTTAAAACAACAAAATTTTGACATCTTTTACCGTTTTTAACCATTTTTCATATTTTTGAACAAAATGACTTCTCGCTAAAAAGCCGTTTTCTTTGCAACTTAGCAAGCGATAATCGCTTGCTTGTAACCAAAACACGATTATTTTCAAATGTGTTCATTGAAATCGAACAGGTACCGTGTAGCAAAAAAGTGTTAACACATCGCCCGTGAGTTCGAACACTCATTGGATTTTTTTATATCAGTTTTAATTTTTACACCCATAAATAAACATTAGGAATAGTTAATTATAAAATCTTTAGGATTAAGTTCAGAATTATTAATAAAATTATAATGATTTATCTTTGAAAATGCACTGGTTTTGAAATGATGTGCTAAATATTTGTTAGAAGGTGGTGAGTGGAGTGAGGTAAGTGATGTGATGTCAGCGGATATACAGGATCATATTAAAAGAGGGGAGTAGCCTCGTGATCATTGGTAGGGCAGGGCGGTTGTAGGCCAAAATCTGCTTTCCATTCTGGAAAAATTTGTGTCTTTGTATTTTTTTTTGACTTCTTAAAAATTTACCTTAGAGCCAGGATGATGGGATGGAACCTCCCCTATTTGCGACTAAGCCAGCCGGCATTCTAAATCATCTCTGAACTGCAGGCTAGGCCACGTAACAAAGCACATGAATGTACATATGTCTGTAATGTATGTATGTAATTTGATATCAAAATGCTTGAAACTTTGATCTAATTATTATTTAAACTTTGAAGTGTGGAACGTGACTGGAGTCTTCGGCAGTGACACGAGAGGCGCTACTATATTATTCGTTATTATTACATCATGTAATTAAATGTTATTATTGTAATCAACTACTGAATATACAATAACACTGACCAACAACGATTTTGTCCTAAGAACGCCACTATGTTTATCGGACGTAGTTTGGTCTAAAAAATGAAAAAAAAATATTAAAAAAATATCTATCACGCCACTGAATTTTAAAGGGTTAAAATCCAATTTGCGCTATTTTGTTTACTCTTTAGCCCATATCTTGTGAACGGATATTCCGAATATTTAGTTTAAGATAACAATCGAAAGATTCTTAAATACCCGTAATAATTTTCTAATACATCTCTTCACTTGATCAAATCGTTTGAGCACAATTTAGGAAAATAATCAACTTTTCGGAAAAATTTCAAATTTCTTCGACATTCAAAAATCACGGAAAAATAGTAAAATCGACTTTAAACATCTACAAAAATATTGCGTACGTGTGCTATACTCCAACGAAATTTTTGAGACATAAATGGAGAAAAGCGGTGTATAAATGCGGAATTTACTACAATTTTATTGGATTTACCCATATACAAGGTGGCGCAAAAGTAAAAAATTAAAAACTTTGATTCTTCTTGTGGATTATTTTTATTTGGTCTTTTAGTTTTTTTTACATCAAGTCGAGAATATGATGTCATGTAAATGGCCGCCGCCACAGTTGATTGTCATTTGAGCCCTTTTTATGGCATTTTCCATCACTTTGGCAAAAACTTCCGGCGATACGTCCTCACATTCTTGACGGATATTGCCTTTAAGAGCTGCAAGAGTCTAAGGCTTGTTGACATAAACCCGCGACTTCAAAAAGCCCCACAAAAAGAAGTCTGGAGCGGTCAAATCAGGCGATCTTGCTGGCCAGTGCAAATCGCCAAAACGGTGCAAATCGCCCGGGAAATGCATCCTTCAGCATATCGGTTGTGGCACGTGCAGTGTGTGCCGTTGCACCGTCCTGTTGGAACCACATGTTTTCCAATTCCAATTCATCAAGTTGCGGCAAAAAGAACTCGTTGATCATTGCTCTGTAGCGCTCACGGCGCTTCCATGACATCGACGGCGCTTCCATGACATCCTCGGCTACAGCAGCAATATTCTCTGCAGAACGGCTACTCCGGGGTCTTCCACGCCTGGCAGCATCTCGTGTTGTGCCAGTCTCTTCGAGGCGAGCGGCTAAACGTCGCAGTGTTTCACCAGTAGGCGTTGGACGGCCAGGAAATCTGCGACGACGTTGTGCCAAAGTCACCGACCGATTATTGGTCAAATAAATAGTCAGCAATATTCCGCGATCTGGAGCAGTGTAGCGTAACATTGTTTATTAACGTGTATTTCGCATGTGTTTACTACACAAATGTCAAAACAGAACTGACATTAGGGGCCAATCGCAAAATTTATAGCATTTTCTGATAGGAGGATTACTTTTGCGCCACCTTGTATGTAGTTTTCCTCACTTACGATACAAAACCGTATATAAATAAATAAATAAATGTTTTCCCACTACATTCCATGAAGGAATTGGGTAGAGCTTCTCACAATCGGTGAGTTGTGCGCTTTCTATTTTTAAGACTCACTGATTAAGACCTACAGTTTTACACCGGTTCCAAACGGATTATTAATAGAAGAGAAGCTTTGCCATGGCTGATTAGTCATGTTTTAGACCAAACTACATCGGAAAAACATAGTGGCGTTCTTAGGACAAAAGATTTTTTTTAATTTGTTGCTCAGTGTAATTAGTTCTTTAATTGAAAACAAAAACAAAATTTGTTTCTGTAAATATGAAAATAATTGGCTAAACATTTGATACGAAAGCACATAAAATTTGATCTAATTCACCTACAAAGAATCTGGATTGTGTAATTTTTGCATTGTGTAAATCTACAAATATGCAATGCAACTTTTCCTATTGTTGGTGAAATTTACCTACGTTTATTGGTAATACTGCCCAATTAAATAGCTGAATGTGGGAAATATTACACAATTTGTTTTCTGTGTAGAATTCCCGCTTACAGCAATTTCTTCTAGCTGTCTAGCTTCCAAAAAGGACAGAACTAGCCGGAAAACGGCTGTATTGCCAAATAGATCAAATTTTAAATTTTCAGTAAAATTTTTAATATGCGATGTTGTTACTGAAAATACTAAACATTTCAAACTGTATTACTTCTAATTTGTTCTAGCTTTATTTTTTAGCCAGGTCCAGAGTATCTAAAAAGTTGTGGCAAAAAATTATGTTCATAAAAAAATTTTAAAAAACAACATTAAAAATCGAGCACGCCAAAAAGTCTTTGGTTTAGCAATTTGATCATGAATTCAGACCTGTTGTGAATAAAATGAGTTATCTCCTAATAAAATCCATGCACAAATTTTGATATTATACAAAATTTAGTGAAGGTATCTATCTCATTTTGACAAGAATTTCGAATTTTTGTTTGAGTTGCATACATATATATTACTTTAGTTTATAATCTGCAGATCTTTACCAAAGAATTTAAAATGTCGACTATTTTGTTAGTTTCTTATTAATTTTTCGTTATTATTATTAATTACGCTACCAATTGTGTGACTTTAATACAAATACAACTTGCCAAGCTAACCCCACAACTGCAGGCTTTACACTCGCTCCATTTTGCTACCCTGTAACTACCATCACCCAGTAAGTAGAGACATTCACCGATAATTGAAATGGCAATACCACAAAAACTTTCGTCTTACTATGTCGGTTATGGCAACACCGTTATATTCAGTTTATACATGGTAACACTTACTAATTAAGTAGAGTCACAAACCATTATAACGACAAATCAACTGTATATTTTGTCCTAAACTAAGCTCACATTATCGGATTTATCTGGCGAAAAATCGGAACTGACTCAAAATAAAAGAATGTGAAAACCAGTCATCAGATAAATCGCTTGGGTTTCAACACAAGGGCTGTTGTTTATTAAGCCAATGCCGCTAATGACTTTTAAAAAAAAAATTATCCACCCCTAATACTACCCAAAGTGGCCACAATTGCTGCAATGCATGAAAAAAGCGACACAGCAACACATTTGTTGCCAGTGCCAACCAGTGACGGGATTACAACATTTGAAAATTATTCCAAAATCTTCAACAAATTGTACCAAATGTATTTTGTCTGAACTACTAATAAGAAAGTATTTATTTCAAATCGTTGCAAATCAATTTTACCAACATACGCACAATTTTCGAGATATCCGAAATTAAAATGTTAAACATTATTTTGCCAGAATTGAGTGAAGAAATAGAAACAAGTTAGTTACGAGGCGAAACAATAAGTCCCTAACTTTTTGAATGAAACACAGTTTTTTTTTACAAAAAAAAATATTTTTCAACATAATCTCCTTTTAGCTCAATACACTTAGTCCACCGTTTCTCCAATTTTTGTATCCCTTCCAAAAAAAAAAAAGGATTTTTTGAGGTTCATAAAATAGGCATTTGTCTGATCAATAATTTCATCAGATCTTTCCACCGAGCCATTTCTTTAGGTTTGGAATAGGAAATTCATGGAATTTTGCCACATAAGATAGGCTGATTTTTGTTGGTGATTTTCGCCGTTTAAAGTAGGCTCGCCCTTTAAAATAGTCTCAAATTATTTTCGTACAATTTTATCGAACTTTAAAATGTACTAAAACTAGCTTGGTTGTACCAACGTACAAAAAGAGTTTTAATTATGTATCATTTGCTCTGTACTCAGCTCTTTGTGAATGCAAAATCAATTACAGGGTTGTTACGCCAAAGTTATTGCGTACTAAAACAATAGTTTGATAATTGTTTGCGACTGGAATTTTGACATTTCGATTATTTTAGTAAACATAAGTAATACCACATGCGTTAAAAATGGAATGGAGTGCAAAGATGAATTATTAATGAAATATTTGCAAGGTCAATCAGAGATATGTGGTAAGTCTCTGTAACAAAATTTTCCGTTTACAGATAAATGACAAAATTTCTTAGGTAAATTTCGAAAGAACTGAATACTGAGTTTTACCGCGCGTGATTGTTAAACATTATTGGTATTCATGTAAACTCGAAAACTCAAAATATGAGTCGGCTTGGTAAGCTAAAGCCGCCGTTAGTTTAAGCTCCACTTAATTCTCTCGTTTGTTGTTGATTTTGAACAGCTGATTGTTTGACCAAACTTACCCGAAGAAAAATTTTGGGTGGTTTGGTAAAAAGGGAAACTTAGAGTCCAAACAGAACCAGACACGCTTCAGATGGAAGAGAGAGCTTCTGGCGACTTCAGTGGATTTTTTCTCTCTGCATCATATACATGTATTTGCGGCTCTTTTCTGGAATTAGTTTGAAAGTTTGAAAAAATAATATTATAGTTGTACAGGAATAAAATTGTTGTTACTGCTTTTAAAAATGTATACACTTTAATTGTATTGGGTTTAGCAAAAAATTATTTTGAACCCATTTCTTTCACATATACCATCGTATGTATGGATTGGTTTCTCTTATGATTTTCATGAACATGTGGCAACTTCATTCTCTCAATTGAGAGCTTTCATTTCACTTCAGCCGCAGCGGATTTTCGTGACGATTTCTCCCTGCCATTAGACACCTATGCAGAAAAACGTCGTCGTCTGTATCGTGTTTGATTATGTTTAGACCAGTGGTAACCATAGACTAATACATACCTAGATAAACTTATTCTCTCATCTGACGTTTCATTTCACACTCTTCGTGATGCGGTCGGTGTGATAGTGAGATGTTTGACGAAAAGTGATATACACCAGGTGGAATTACAATAACTTCTAGCTTTAATTTTTCATGCCATTTTGGTGAAAAACTGTGAAATTTAAATGTGTTTTAAACTTTTTTATTGACTGTTATTGTTAGCATACATTTGTGTTGTATTTAACACAATAATTTTAACACACAAAACGGAATGCCGTTGTTGTTATTTTGTTCGTTGTTTTGAACCATTGCCTCTATCTGGTATTAGTAAAGCAATTCTTTTCAACATCAAACGTATACATCACACGAGGACAAATGTCAGAAATTTGGTGAGTGAAAGATTTTCTCTACCCATATTTACTCTATGGGTTGTTCAGCTGTGGCATAGAACCCCCCTGGTTGAGACTCTCAGTTTGCTCTTAAGGGTATGTGTCAATCGGTATAAAAGTACTATAGTAAAAAAATATATATGTATAATGGTGGGAAAAATTTTCAATTTTGCTTCATATGTCAGCCGATATCTTTTTTAAATATAGTAAATTTTGAGAGCTTCATCATTAGAACCAGACTTAAGACGCTCTTAAAATATAATTTTGTGCAATGAATATTTTTAGAAAATATTTGTCATTCTTCTGCAAATCCAATCGTTACAATCCATGGATAATTTCTTTCTGCAAAATTTCTTCCAAATTTCTTCCTCTTTCTTTGTTTTGTTTACAAATAAATTATGAACACAGCCACAAGTCGACATAAAAACATAGCGGCGGCGCCGGACACAAGTCATCGAACCGCGTTGGATGAAGCCGATGATGAAAACACTTTTAGAATCAAAATTAATTATTTTATTGGAACGAAGTTCCTTATTGCACGTTGCGGGATGGGGGCTAAATGAACAAATTAAACAACTTTTTTTAACACTATTATGCTACAACCCAGTATTATCAACTATATTGTGTGGTTTTGCTCTAGTTTTGGTCTCGAGCCTCAAAAGTGAGTCAACACCCATGTAGTATTTGCTTGAATTAAGAACAGTGTTGCCGTTTGAAAAATTTTTTTCCGACCAAAATTTTCCCAAAATCCGACCAAAATCGTCTGATTCCGACCAAATTTGAAAATTTAATTAATATTTGTGTTGTTTGATGTACATTTTATTTAATATTTAACTAAAATAAAGATTTCAGATATAACATATTTGCATTAAAGAATTCAGGCATGTAAATTCATATTTATGTAATTAATAATTAAATACATCAAAATTGTAAATTGTAAGTAAAAAATGTTTATTCTGTCTTTTTAACATATGTTGTTTTCATTTACTTATGTTATAATTCAGACATGTATTAAATACATCACATTAAAAATAAAAAGTTACATTTCTTGATTTTACATTTGGTTATGTAGGTCCCTTTTGGCTGCCCAAACATAATGCAGATTATTCATTTTGATAATTTATTTACATGACATAATACCGATGACAGTATTTACTTCTAGTTTATTCCTTAGTTTAGTTTTTTATTAACGCTAGTGTGGACAATTTGCGTTCAGCGGCGACGGAACTACATATGTGGCAGAGATAACAAATTAAAAATAAAATAAGAAATATTTGAGAAACTTTTCTCATTTAATCCGATTTTTAAAGAAGCTATTTTTTCCAAAAAGCATTAATGTTTAAATTGGCCAAAGTTTTTATTTCGCCGAGCCGCAGCAAATTCCACTTAGTAACTATTAAATCGGGATCACATTCAACTAACTTAGGGAATTTTAAAACAAGATCCAGAATTGCTAAGTCGTCGTTTGAAAGTACCTTATCAGGAGTTTTATACTATCGTTTTTGAAATATAATCGCTTGTTGATCTGATCAATAAATTCTATATATAATTCTAAAACAGCAGATTTTATTTCATATTTTTCAGTCTTATTTAAATAAGTTTCCGCATATATTTCTGCCTTAGTGCCAATAAATATTATACAAGTATCAAGCTGATACTGCTTATTCTTGTATTCAATTTTTATATTATTTATTAGTTCTTTTTTTATAGAATTGCTTAATATTAAAAGAAAATTCGATTTTATGCTAGTGTATAAATACGGTAAACGTGAACTTTCCGCTTGAAATTCTTTGTTAAGATTATTGGCAATGGGTAGAAAATATGTCAAAAATAAAAAATAACATTTCATTTGGCTTGTCATATCCTCCGCAATAACACCAGCAGAAATTCCTTGAACTTCATCTACACTGGAAATTAAATACAATTTTAGGCTATCCCAATGCTCAACGATTCTAAATACAACGCCTTCCAGCGAAAGCCAACGGGTGCTGCATATACCTAAAATTGTATGCGGTGCAACTGATCAATACTCTTGGAATTCTTTGAGTTCGCTGACGCGTTTGGGACTACGAGACAAAAAGGTGTATATGTTCCGACACAATTTTTCGATAGACGGTGGCAATTTTTTGTGGCGTAACTGGACCAGTGATGTAAAGCGTGAGAACATTTAATGTAAAATAATTCTACTTCTTTTCCAAATAACGCTTTAAGGCCTCTAACATTACAAGACATAGCATTTTCTCCGTCTGTTGACAATCCTATTAGGTTCTTGAAAGGAATTTCATATAACACAAAAAATTCTTTAATTTTATCAAACGTTGACTTTGCGTCTGACGTAGCTAATTCCAACATTGTCAGAAACTTATCTTGGATTTCAAACGCTGAATTTAAATAATGCGCGATTAAAACAAACCATTTCTTCGTGGAAAGGTCGGTAGTTCCGTCCACAATTAAAGAAATTTTTTTTTTGTAATGTGGATATTATTACATCATTACTTGTCTGCTTTCCAATTTTGTCTGCTATTTCTGTGGCCTTTGTCCTTTCGCAATGCACTAGTTTTGCAATTGCAGAGTCCGGGCAGCACTCAACCAATAATGCAGGAATATAGTCCATCAATATGAAAGGCAAATTGTGCGTAATGCAAAACATACGTTGGTCTACATGTTTTACTTGTTGCGACTTTCTTTGTTGTTCGTTGTTCCAAAATTTGTCAATATGCAAATGTTTCTTTTTGGTCTCATAATTTTGTACATGCGTTGTTGTCTTTCCATAATTTTTCACATGTGTCAAATGTGCAGCAAGTGGCTTGGAGCATGCAGTACAAAATGGTGTACCATTCTGTTCTAAATTTCCTTTTAGAACATTGCGGATTATCAGCAAAAACATTTGCATCACTATAAACAAAAAGATTTATTATTTTATCAAAAATTTGTTAATTTAAACAACTTTACCTACAAGCTGCCTCATTGTTGTTTTCGGTTACAGCTTCCATTTTTTTTTGTTATGTATCTAAAATAGATGTTTATTAATAAAACAAAAGATTTTGTTGATTAATATTTATACTTACTTATCCATAGTTCAATCCTCTAATCCACATGCAGAATGTTTTATTGTTTTCCTATTCAGTGTTTTTTTTCCAAAATGCTGACAATCATAAGAAATAGGGCGAAGAAGCATAACACACATCGTTGTCACTAAATTAAGCTAAACGTCGTTTATAATTTAATGGCCAACAGCGGAATTCGGATAGCGTATAGCACAGTTCACTCACTGTCACTGATCTAATATAAACGTCGTAAATAACTACTTACCCGTCATCGAAGTGCATAATTTATTGGTAAATGGTAAACAGTGTGGAAAAAGTATTTTTAAGATAAAATATATGAGATTTTAAATAAATTATGCAAAGAAAAAAATTACTTGAGATTAGAGACAAAAACCGACCAAAATTGAATTGGTCCGACCATCCGACCATATTAAAAATTTAAAAATTTTGCCGATCAAAACGGCAACACTGATTAAGAATCTGAGGACAAAATAAAAGCCACATCGATTCGAATTAAACAAAGATAAAGATTTATTCAATATTAACAATATCAAAGCGAAAAAACAACAAAAAAATTAAACAGACATTTTTAAGTACATTTAAACAAAAATATCCAACATTTTACGCCGTTATATTGACAGTTACTTTTGCGCGTAGGTCTGCTAGAAAAACAAAAAGAAACCTTTTTGTTATTAATTTGAAATCAGTAATATATGTAAGTAGTAAAAAGTTCTTCAGTACAGATCACGTACTCAGAAACATGAGAACCGAAATCTCATTAGAGACAAAAAAATCATTATCGATTTGCGGAAAAGTGACAAATCTTTCCGAGAAATTTCAAAGATTGTTGGAAGACATTACACATCAATAAAAAATATTGTTGATAAATTCCAAAACTACAAGCAACTACAAAATTTCAAGCGGTCAGGGCGACCTAAACGATTAAATGAAAGAGAAGTGCGATAAATATTTGGGGCAGTTAAGAAAAACCCTGGTACTAGCGCAGTGCAGATTGCTAAAAACATCACAACGGAGTCCGAAAAACCCGTAAGTGCCAGCACCGTAAGGAGAATTTTGCATAAAAGTGGGTTTCATGGCCGCCGTCCGCGAAAGAAGCCATACACTTCAAAAGTAAACAAAATAAAACGGCTAAATTATGCACAAAAATACAAAAGTAAGGACTTTTCTTTTTGGAAGACCGTTCTTTTTGCTGATGAAAGTAAGTTCGAGATATTTGGGTCAGAAAAGCACAGGAAAATATGGAGAAAAACGAAAATATTCAGAATTTAAAAATATTTTTTTTATATAAGTACCTTTTTTTTTGTTTTTTTTTTGCCTTTTCTTAAAAAACTACCTTTTTTGAAACAAAATAACTTTTCTTGAGACAAGTACATACTCCTAAAAATGTACCTATTCTTAAAAAGGGACCAATTGTAAAAAAATTTCCCATATCTTAAAAAATCATTTTCTTCAAAAATATACCTTCTCTTAAAAAATACCTTTTCGTAAAAAAAATCCTTTTCTTAAAAGTATTCTTTCTTAAAAATAAAATACTACCTTTTCCTCTCTTTAAAAAAAATACCTTTTCGGAAAATATAGTACATATTCTTACAAAAAGGACCTAAAAATATACTTTTTTTATAAAAAAAAAATACATTCTATAAAAAAAATTATCTTAAAAAAAGTATATCATCTTGCAAAAAGCATCATTTCTTAAAGATCCATTTAAATGATTGTATTTCTCGACGGGCGCCTTAGGCGTGTTGGAACTGACTAGTACATAATAAGTGTGTTTTTTTTTACCCCGCTAAAGTTAATTATAGCTTAATTTGTACGGGACAGCTAAGCGATATTAAGTGGTATTTCAATTTCCCACTTAGATTCCGACTTGAGCAATGCCAATGTTGCCACATGTTCAATTTCAAGAAATGGCAACAAAAAGTTATCTTTAATAAATTTTGTTATCATTTCTTGCGAATGAAAATGTTATCAAGGAGAGACCCAAAAGCAGAAATTTACAAAACGGCTTACACATTTTAAGTTCATTAAAAGTATTTTATTTAATGGAAGACTACGTATACTTTTATATCTCTAAATTTGAAGGATAGATTTTTATTTGCGATTGAAAATAAAATTGGAACTAAATTGCTTACGACAACGCGCGGTATATGTTATACATATTGATCTTGGTAGAATAATCTATCAGGTATAACCGTTTAAACAGGTGCTGAAAATTTTTCCAAGTCGTTTTTCGTTTTACTTGCCAAAATCATATATATTCCGTTTTTGTACTTTTTATATTCTTGTATTGTTGGTATATATACGTGTAGAGTTTGTCAACTGAAACGAATGAACGATAATAAAATGTCTGTTGGTGCAGCTTATAATTACAACAACATCTGTTGCTACAATGTATTTGTTGGCACTGGTTACAAACGTGTTGCCATATCGCATTTTTTTCACACATTACAGCAAATGTTGCTACATTTCGTAATATTAAGTGTGGATCGTTTTATTTGCAAAGTCGTAAGTGGCGATAGCTTAAGGGAATAAAACTACAGCCTTAATATAAAGCGAAAGGAACTTTGTTCCAACCGGTTGTCCCCTGACACCGCATATGAGTTTTTCTAAATATAAATATGCATGTAAATGTGAAAAAAAACTGGCAAACATTCTTATTAAAATTGATTGAGTCATTGTAATCCAAATTATAATCTGAAAAACTTCAGCGGCGCCTCACCTCAATCAAAGTATCGGCGGCGGCGGCATTTCAGTTTCGTTCTCCACAATTGTTTGTCCATTGGTGTGTTTCTATTAAACTTGAAAAATTTCCATCCACTTGTCAAAAATTTACCTAGCGGCATGGACTAGAGAAATTTTATTCACCACGCAAATATCATATTTTTTCGAAAGCCTTGTATTCAGTTTTTGCGAAATTATAACTGTGCCGCAACAGCCCTGTAATTAATGTTGCCTACGAAATTTTTACGAAGAGCTAAGAACCAATAACATGAAAAGTGAACGAAATTTTCGTTTCAGGAACTTTTCGTTATTTTTCCATTGACTTGATTTTCCATGACTCACAGAAATGTGGCTATATCTCGACGATGATGCGTTGGATTTGAGCTCTGGAATTGTTTCGAGATTTCACAAAACCCCAAAGAAATCGCACGGCATTAAATCGCTTGATTTTGGTGGCCAGTTTATATAAGAATTTCTTGAGATAATTGGTTTTGGAAATCGTTGCTGCAATAAATCGATTGTTTCATGCGCGATGTGGCAGGTGGCGCCGTCCACATGTACAATTCCATTCCGTTCAGTTGAGGCCACAAGAACTTCGTTATCTTGTTCCTGTAACGATAGCCGTTCACAATCATTGCAATTTCCGCCTCATCTTCAAAAGAGTAAGCCACAATCAGGCCGCCTGACCAAAATCCGCACCAGACAGTTGCTCGTTGTGGGTGAATTTGTTTCTATGGATTGCTTGAGAATTTTCTGAGCCCCATATTCGGAAATTTTGTTTATTCAGGTAGCCATTCAGAGAGAAATGCGCTTCATCGGAGAAGATGCCTTTTTTGAAATATTTGCATTGGCTTCACTTTGCTCCATTACCCATTGAACGAATTGCCGGCGCTTTCCATAGTCTGGTGGTTTGAGCTCCTGAGTAAATTTTGTACGCATGAAGATGGAACTCTTTTTGTCAAAATTCGCTTCGTGAAATTTGAAGTTGTTGAGAACGATGCCGAATTGATATTTTCGGCGACACTCTCGTTTACAGCAGCAATGTTTTCAAGAGACCGACAAGAGAGGAGCCTTACTGTCCATAACTGACCAGTTTCTTAAAATTTGTTTGACCCCATCCTTTGAAATGGCCATTAAACCTCTGAAGTTAATGTCTCGAATGGCATATCAAGACATTCACTTCAAAAGCGAATACTTCAAAAGCGAATACTTCAAATACTACATTCACTGCTAACAAAACACTCTAGTACTTGTGAGATCATTCAAACAAAATGCAAAATCAATTGCAACCAAAACATCCAAC
Organism: Phaonia tiefii; assembly: GCA_963931995.1. NCBI lineage: Eukaryota > Metazoa > Arthropoda > Insecta > Diptera > Muscidae > Phaonia > Phaonia tiefii. The sequence continues at coordinate 43,286,451 of OZ008368.1, read as the reverse complement.
ATGCATGCACATCAAAACAAAAGAACTACGATACTTTTATGAACACTAAAATGAGTACTCACTGTCGTTTCAAATGTGAAAAAAAACTACTTGGGGTTTTGTGTGACTAGATTGGTTGCGTACATACATAATCTAGATCTAATAACATAGATCTTTTTTTATCTTATTAAAAAAAATACCTAATAGTGGTCAGTCATAGCAAAATCAGTCATACAAATATACGATAGTGGCATTAGCATTTCTGTAAGTTTCGTAACGAGTTAATGTCAAAATTAGCTGATACAAATGTCACACATACATATATGTATGTACAATTGTGAATATAGATAGATGAAATCAAAAGATCTCCCATAAACGCCTTTGACATTTACTCAGTACGATAAAATGTAAACAAAGGAATTCAGGTGGGCTAACACTACTACTGTATATTTTTACCATGGTCATAGCGAAATTTAAATTGTTGTTGTGTTAACCAACTTCACGGAAAAAATTATTATACATCTTTAGCTACTAGGTATCTGTACAAGACGTCTTGAATTGCCATTCAAGACATTTGCTCTTTTTCAAGACATGTACTGTAATGAAGTAGCGGCAAACAAATACTTCAGTGTTCTGAAAAACATCATTCATGCATGTTTTTGAAGCTGTAGGACACAAGAAGGCCATATTAATACTACGCTTCACATCGTATTTCGTTTTTGTGTACTGACATATACATGAATGGTTTGTCGACAGTACCCCGAAGTACTTGGCTGTCGCAACTTCGCTACACATGACTTGAAAAAAGCAAATATCTTGAATGACCATTCAAGACGTCTTATGCTATTGTCTGTTAGCAATTGAATTTCTTTCACAGTGTCTTATAATTTTTCCTGTTGTGTACGACGGAATGCCGATCAGTGTTACCATTTTGGTGCCAAAAACACAGTTTGTGGTGCGTTTACTTGTACGCGACACCTGTTTTATTTTGAAGACGGCGATATAACATAAAAATTAAATTGTGCGGCAATTTGGTTCCCGCTGTTTTGCACAAATTTGGGATGTATTTGAAATTACTGAATCTTTAAAATTGGATCAGTAGGTCAACTCGATCAAATCGGTACACAGTTTAAATTGTTGAGAACCAACAAACTCGACGACAGCGTGAGCTTCAAAACAATGTTTGGACGGTCAAAAAAATACACACGGTAAAAAATATGCGAATGTTGCTCAAAAAGGGTGAAATTTTTCAAAAAGCATCTGACACCTTTTGACAAAAAAATTACAAACAGTGCCGGTCTGGCAACACTGATTATTGTTATACATTTGAATTCGTTTGATGAAATCAAATGGTTTGGTGTACTCGATGTGTTCTTGTGTATTCTAATCACAGGGACAGAAAGTGAAAGAGAGTGAGCGATAGGCGAAGTGAAAAAACTGACTTTAAATTTGATTTTATCGGCACTTATGGCATTTAACATAACTTTAAATACAACTAGCAAACCCGGCAGACTTCGTCCTGAATTTTAGTAGGGGGTGAAAGAATTTTTAAAATCAGATGAGTAGTTTATAAGATTACCCCCTACATACAAACTCACAAACATTTCCTCTTTATAATATTAGTATAAGAGTATAGATGAATTACCCCCCTATTATGTTTTGAGGCGATAAGCGGTAGGCGGCTGCTTTCTGTTGCTTCGTATTACAATTTTGCAAAAAGTGATACCAAGCGCCTATCGCGTTTTCGCAAAAGTATTGCAATCACAAGGCGGTAGGTGTCGCCTCAGCTGTTTATTTGTCGGCATTCGTAAACGCCAACAAAATTGTTGGCGGTAGTTGTGAGGTGTTTGAGATTTATCATTGAAAAAATAAAAAGTCTAAGGCCCATTATTATAACTTACCTTTAAAGAAAATGTTAGTAAAAGGTAACTTTAGCTGAAGTGAGCAATAAAGTGGCCATTAAATGTTTTTCGTTATTACAACCTCCCAGTAAAATAAAATTAATATTTTTGATAATGTGGCAATTACAAAGAAAAAACCGATTACTTTTGAATTGCTCGTTTATATAAAACAAACGTGGACTGCTTTGCATTTTCAGTTTTTATTTTCAAAGCTTAATTAATGTCAATTAATTTCTTCTCCTGCATATACATATCAGAAAATGTGGCAACTTTAAATACATAAACCTTACGTTAAAAGTTAAAGGCAACACTATCTTCCCTTTAGCTTACCTGTCACTTTTAGCCTAAAGTATGCTTATAATAACGAAAAACTAATAATCTGTCAGATATCACCCCAACTTTAGCTATTGGCAAGTTATAATAACGGCCCTAAAAGAAATTAAAGTATTTTAAGATTTTGTAAAAATTTGAGTATGAAAATCATGGAATTGTGTTTGTTTTATTGTAAAAGGCACTTTAACACTGCTTAAAACCACAAACTATACGTTTGCATTTGTTTACACTACGCACAAAACACCAGTGTGAAAAATTATAGGTGCATTTAAAATCGGACAAATATTTTATGACAGCAATATAAATGACTTATTAAGAACGAGTATGATGGTATATTTGTGTACTGTTAACATTTTCTTTAATATTGTATCAATTTTGTTCAAAACTTTAATTTTGGTCACATATTATTTTATTCTATTTGCACTCATACTTTTTCAAAACCTTAATGATATTACACATTTGCTCCCGCATGTATGCAACAGCTGTTTTGTACGCATTCACAATAGGAAATAAAAGCAAATGCATTTCGGTATTCACAATAGTGTGCTGTCAAGCGCCTACAAATGATAAAATCGGTTTCTCGATATCCTTGCATTCCCCATGGCCAAAAAGATGATAATAGAGGGGTTAGTTTCGATTCGAAGAACAGAACAATTTCCATTAATTTTTTTTTGTATAGCATCCACATTTTGGCAAAAAAAAAAACTGGCATAAATAAACCGTATCAAAACTGTTGTAAGCCCAGTGACTTTCAATGGGAATTTGGTGGAGCTGAAACGCTCATGTTCTATCATAGAGAAATAGAAAAGAGCCGCTACGCCTCTCTTCATGTTCTTTTGATGACGGCGAGGTAGTAGGCCATTTCATCGAGTTCGAGTTGCTTTTGCAATCTACTCTTTGGTTGGATCAATACGGACAGAAATAAATGGGAATAATACAGTCATCAGCATATAATATAGCCTTTGAATTTGTTGCAACATGTGGAAAGTAGTGTAATAAAATTTTGAATAAGAATGGAGCCAGTACACTACCTTGAGGTACCCCACTTTTTTCTGGACCATATTGAGAACTGACGTTATCTATCTGGACCATAAATTTTCGATCTTCAAGGTAACTATACGTTATTTTCACCAAATACTGATCTGCACTAAGATCTACCATTTTTGTAGTATTCCCATATGACAGGCAGAATCGAACGCCTTTTCGATGTCACGGGAAATTGCTACAGTACATGACTTCTGTCTCAAATTAGTTATAACGTCACTGTGAAGTTTTAGTAGCGCATGTTGAGTTGAGTGACATTTTCTGAATCCAAATTGATAATGAGAAATTGGATCAATTACAAACTTTTCCTTTATGTTTTCGAAGATTTTCCCAACGTTGGATAACAGAGAGATTGGACGAAAATCTTCTGGACCCTTACAATTTGGTTTCTTTTTGATTGGCAATATTTTTGCAGACTTCCATAGCTCAGGAGAGTAGCGGTTGTTGATACAGTTGTTAAATAGTATTGTGAAAAAGTTAAGTTAAGAGGAGCCCGCAGGAAACTTTTTTAGAATGAAATTCGATATCCCATCTATACCACTGGATTTTTCCCTGTTTCTAGCATTTATAACTTCTCTTATTTTTTCAGATACAACAAACTGGTAGACATACGTACTTTCTATAGAGTTGAATGAATCGGAGAAGTTGGAGCCATATTTATACAGTTGTCCACTCGGGTGTAGAGGCTATTAACAGGTCTATCCGGAACGGTCTCTCGAAAAGTTGAGCAATAATAATCTCGAAATATGTTTGCTATTTCAGAGCTGCATGACGTGGATTTGTTGTTATGGACTAGTTGGTGACAATAAGCCGATTTTTTCTTCCTGTAATCTGATTAATTTGCTTTGAAGCTCGTGGGCCAGGCTTTATCTTCTGAAGTCTGTTACCGCAATTTACACCATCTTCAATACGTAACCTTTGCTTGATAATAATTTGTAAGAGTTGAATTTGTTTTGACAATATGTTGTACTCCCGACTGAGCTAATTAAAGTTCCGATGGAAAATCGTCTTTAATTCTTTCTGCCATTGATGTTTAACATCGTAAAGGTGTTTGTTACTGTTAGAAAGAGGTGACTTATTATCTCTGGCCTGAATTTTTTCAGTGTGTTTGTCGTGTATCGATGAAAAGGTAGTATTGAATTTATCTATGAATACATTTATTTCAGCATTTAAAAGATTTGTATTTGATGATTCAAAGAGTGTTTGATTCTAGCTCGGTTCTGAAGTTTCCCCAGTTTGTATTCGTATAAAAAGTGTAGAGGCGTGCACTTATCAGGAAATTGAACATATTAGTATGTAACCTTAATTTTAGAGCGAAATGATCTGAAAAAGTTGGGAGAGTGGAGATCTCATAATTCGTGACATTTGAGACAATGAGATGAGGACTTAGTAGAAAATGGTCTAAAAATGAGGAACCATTTGGATACTGGTCAATCTTGGAGTTGGGAAAACATGCAGAATAAAGAAAGAAAGAGAAATAGCGATAGATGACTGGAAGTATGTAGGGTTGCTCAAAGCGTTTTTCACACATTTTCCTTTGTGCATTGAACCAAAAGTCCAAAACTTATCAACTGAAAGTGTTTTTGTGATATAATTAAATCGAGGAAAAACAGGATAGAAAGTGAAATAAAGCAAAATGTAATGAAGTGTTAGAGTAAAATTAAAACACAAATTTATTAAAATAAAGATTTTTTTCCTTCTGCATGGGTTGCCAAGTCTGCACAACTCTTGCACCAACTCTTCCAGTGATTTTTCTTGGTTTCCGGTCCAAAGAAAACAGATGTTACTCTATGAGAATGGGTTTTTTCGTTCGATGCAAACAACATAAAACATAATTTAGTTCTCATTAGTATCAATCAGACACTATTTAAACTTAGTTTACTGCATGGTCTATAATCGCTGTGTTTTCTTTGGTCCTCATTCTACATCAAATTTGCAGCTAGGAGCAGGCCCGGCAAATAATGTGGGCATGGTGGGTAGCATAGACAAAGGAATTAACTAGATATCGCACATGCCTTGGGAAATTTCTTGTTCAATGGGATAGTTTCTAGATGGAGCTGGATGCAATAATTACAACTTTTGATCCCAAGCAAAATACACCTTGCAAGATGTATTTAGAACAGGTGCTAACAATAGGTGTGGTAGGCAACATCAACGTGGATTTTGTTTTTGTTTTGTTGTCCGTTGGTCTCAAATTCAACAGAAACGAACACCAACAATAACAGTAAACAAAAAGATACAATCAAAATAACAAAATTTTAACTTGAAAGTGGGGAACACAACGACATGAAAAAAAAACTAAATTAGTTGTTTGAATAGAACAACCTGGAAAATGATTCTATTTTTGTATTGAAAAAATGTCCCACACTAGCGGCATTCATGCAAACGTGAAAGCCGAGAAGTTTTGCTCAGCGCAAGTTTCCCTCGCACCGTTGCATGAGGCACCAAGTAAAGTTGCTCAGCGTAGTTATGCTCAAAACCATATCAGCTGACCAAGATGGATACATAAGGTGGTAGCAGTAGCAATTGCATGTAGTATTTATGTGTACTTTTTCTACTGTTCTAGTGCTATTACCTTATTTATCCATCGTAGTCAGATGACAACGAAATGTCAAAAGTTTACACGTTTCTCCATCCCACGTTTGCGCAGCAAATCTGACTTGAAGACTTTCCACTTTTGTGCAAGTCGCTTTGTATGGGAAATTTCTTTGTTTTGACGTTTGCCGCGTAAGTTTGCGAGGTTTACGCGTTTACGAGGCTCTTTCGAGTTTGCATGAGGACCACTACTGTTGAATAAACGTCAGTCAATGTTATGAGAAACGTCAATGAAAGTTACAAAACGACCTAGTGGCAGTACTTGACAACGCCTGTGGGATATCTACTTATTTCCTTTATCTATGGTGGGTAGTTATACCCACACGGAATTTTTTGGGTGGGTAATTACCCGCCCGGCACAAATGCCATCAATGAAATATAAATTTATATACACTGTCTCAAACAATTGTCCGTACACCAGCAACACATGAACATATTTTACTGTATCTCACAAAGTTCTTGTCAGATTTGAGTGAAATAATCTTTTTGTATAGTGTAATTTGTACTGTAAATGATTAGTAAAACTAAAAGTGTAACCAAGTTGAACTTTTTAGTACACACTGAATGTTAAAAAAGGAAGTAGTAAACATGAACTCAAAAAATTGTCCGTACAGCATCAAATGAAACGAAAAAAACAACACCAATTGTAACGGTTGTTTACAGTTTTATTTTTATTCGTACAATTTGGTATTCTAGTTGTTTGGTTTCCGATATAATTATTTATTCTTTAACTAATAATCATTTAAAGATTTCGACTGACATCAAAGAATTGAGTGTTAAAATGAAAACTGACGGCAAAAGTTTAAGAGAAATTGCGGAATGTGTTTCTAGACCACGATCATCTGTTCAATATGTGATCCAATATGATGCCGGGTAGAGGACATCCAAAAATCATAGATCCAAGACTTGGCACAAAAATCGAGCGTATGGTAAAGCTTGATCCTAAAATAAGCGCGGCACAACTTGCAGAAAACATTGAAAACACCGAATATGTTTCTTGCAATCCACAAACCATCCGAAATTTTCTCCACCTAAACCAATATAAGGCATGTGTTCCTCGCAAAAAACCCTTTATATCCAAAAAGAATATAAAAAGCTACGTTTAGAATATGCAAAAAAGTATATTAACCATTCGGATGATTTCTGGAAAAAGTAATATTTACGGACGAGAGCAAGTTTAATATTTTTGGGTCAGATGGAAGACGGTTTGGGTGGCGAAAAGAAAACACTGCCCTCTAAATCTTAAGGCTACGGTGAAGCACGGTGAAGGCTGTGTAATGGTATGGGGTGCTATGTCAGCTGGTGGTGTCGGAAATCTTATGTTTGTTGAAACCAAAATGGACAAAATGTACTATTGAAATATTTTGAAACAAAATCTAAAAACTAGCGCAATGAAATTGGGCCTAGGAGATGACTTTCGGTTTCTCCACGACAATGATCCGAAACACACGTCAATGGTTGTAAGAGAATGGTTACTCTACAATGTGAAAGAAGTGATTTCTCAGCATTCTCAGAGCCCAGATCTTAACCCCATAGAGCATTTATGGGGAGTTCTAGAGAAAAAAATCCGACAACACACAACTACCAATAAGCAAATGCTGAAAGATGTCATTATAGAGGAATGGCAGAATAGAAAAGTCGCTTACTGGATGTTATAGAGGCTAAAGGATGTCATACTCGATATTAAATTGTACCAAAATTCTTTTAAAAATACACTTTATTGAACTAAATTTCAAGTTACCTATGCTGTATGAACAATTTTTTTACCTCTATTTTAAGGGTTTTTGTTTTAATTTTCTTCGTTTAATAAATATACGAAATAATTTTAGTTTGAAATACATGATTTGTTTAGAGTATTTATTAGGCTTTTTAAAAATGGTATACCTCATCAAAATCGGGTGGGTATTTTAGGATTAACACATAAATGACGTGAAAACAACAAGGTGTACGGACAATTTTTTGAGACAGAGTATGTTGCTAAAATTGTAAGGATCGCTTTCAGTGACATTAATTTACCATCTCTCTCAGCCTATTGCCCTGCCCGACAAGGTAAAAAAGTATATTTTTAAATTATCGGTTTCGTGTAATTATTTTAATTTCTGTATTGCAGATGGGTAGTAAGAATAAAATCTTTGAAGGCTGTTAGAGCTAATTTCTCTGACTTAATGCAATTTTTTTATGATCGTTCAGTAGATAGAGATATCGACAATTCGGCCTCAGCCAAGGTGTCAGGATTTTTTGACTACATGGCGTCGTTTGATTGCATATTTTTTTTAACAATGGCGATTGATATATTTGACCGCGTAGAAATATTAAATACGGACTTGCAAAATTCTAATCTCTGTGTGATCGAAACACACGAAAAGATTAAAACAGTAACTGATGTTCTGTGCAGATCTCGTAATACAAAGTTTCACGCAATATGACAAAAAAGCGTTGAAAATGTTGAAGAACTGGAACTTGAAGAGCCACAAATTCCGCGCCAGCATAAGATCCCGAAACGTCGGATCCAGGGGGTAATGAATGTCTTCAATTCAAAACACCAGAAGATTTTTATAGAAATCAGTAATTTTAAGTTTTTGACCAGTTAATAGTGTCGCTTTGAAAACGACTCGGCTATTTTTTGGAATTATTAGAGCGATGTCGACACTGTAATAAACATTTATAACGACTTCGATAAAGAAAGACTATTAAGCGATCAAAAAATGTTATGGAGTTATTGAGGAGGCAGAACGAAAAAGTAAATTCATTAAAAGATATCATTGACTTCCTGAAAAAATATGAATGGTGTGCAGGCTTCATCCCAGAATTTGCGCGATTCGTGCGTTTGCTAATGACGATACCAGGATGATCATGTTCAAATGAAAGAAGTTTTTCAGCACATCGGCGACTTAAGACGTATCTGACGGCAACAATGTTACAAAATCGTTTGAATCACATAGCCATTTTACATGCTTATACAGATAAATGTGAAATACTTGATTTAAATTTTTTACTTAATCAATTTATAACAAATTACTCGAAAAGGAGTGCAGTTTCTGTTTTAAGCAAATAATAGCAATAAAACAAATATATAAAACTAGCTGACCCGGCAATCGTTGGTTTGTTTTCAAATTATATTTTGGAATGACAGTGGCGCCATCTGTCGAAAATTGGTCGTACCAACTCAGAAACCTTTGTGGGCTCATACACAATAACTTTGCTAAAGATCATCACATGATCAAATGCATAGTTTACGATTCTATAAAGGACATACAGACAAACATTAATTTTTATATATATAGATAAAAGGTGTGGTGCATGTTTTATTCGTCGCAAGGGCTGATGTTTTTTTTTTACTACCCACACGGGCTGAACGCGAACTGCCGGGCCAGGCTAGGAGGTCGATCAGCTGTGTCATCGAATCCCCCTGATTCCAATACATTTCACTACATTAAAAGTATGTTTTTTATTCCCTGCTAAATTAATTTTTAGACCACTTTAAGCGTGTTTTTTTATTTTCCGCTAAACTAAATTTTCGACGAATTTGTATGGGGACCCACTTTACAGAGTGGTCAAAAAATTACTTTAGCAGGGAATAAAAAACACACCTTTTGTATGTGGACCTAAGCGATTTTAAGCGCCTCTCCATACAGTCCTCGAAAAAGAAGATAGCGGGAACTTGGGTAGTGAATATTAAAAAATAAACACATCAACTCTAAAACGAATTTGGTAATAATGTAATATATGTATTTAACAAAATTGGGTGCGCTCGAACACAAATAAAACTAGTTCAGTAAATGAACTTGATGTAATAAGTTTATTAAATATTGGACCTACTTTTAATTGTTTGAGTTGTTGCAAATATCTCCGCAAACTAATATTTTATTTAAAGGTGTAGGGTATAACCACAATTAAGAACTGAATATGTAAATGTTTCGGATCTGCCTCAATACTAATTGTGTACGTGCTCTGCATAATAATGGAACTCCATTCCCAATGTCTTATCGGCGGAAATTATTTTCAGGCAAAATTACCTACAGTTCACTTGTCTTTTTTGACTTTAAAACTGTAGACTTTTAATGGCTGAAATTTTGCGAATTAAGTTCATTCAGAAATTTAATGTAGGAAACTCAAAATCCCAAAACAAAGAGGCCTTTAAATACGCTACTGTCTAAAATCCTGGGATTGTTGTTGGTATCTCTAAAAACAGCTACAAATATAAGAACAAAAAATGAAATGTATGTATATAATACGTTGACGTTTTAAGGGGTACGACCTATGGACAACCGATTGGAATATTTACACAAGATTTCATAACTAGAACAAAAATATGTACATATACATATCTCTTAAAGAAATTGCAGAGGTCTAGTCCCAAGGAATTAACTGAACATTTTATTGGACTCAATTATCGGGTCTAAAGTCCGGTATTCAGTTTTTATGAAATTTTCGTTGCCATATGACGTACGTGTATAAAAAATAATGAAATTTTCATGAGCCGAAAATTTCACTCACTTTTCATTTACATGCTCTTAGAGAAATGTTCGGAGGCAAAATCAATTACAGGGTTGTTACGCCAAAGTTGTTTCGTACGAAAGCAATTGTTTGGGACCGGAATTTTGACATTTCAATAGTTTTAACCATAGATAAAATAAACAAATAGATGAAGGACAATAAAAATCAAAAATTTCATATCAAAAGAAAAGATAATTTTCAACAAAAATATCAAGAATACAACACGTTACTTCAAGTAGAATATCTGATGGCCATCGAATTGCAAAGCGATGTCACCACCGTCTATGTCCTAATAAATTGGTTCTTCCTCCGGTTCAGCTACCATTCCTTGTTGAGAGTCCTCAGACACTCTAACGGTTTTAGCATCTGCGACCACAGAAGTTGCTACAGTTTTTGGGCGGGGAAGCTTTTAGATTAAAAAGGCATTCCCAACACCGGCCTCATGGGCTTAAAATAAATTTTGACATAAGAAACAAATGCTATTATGTAAACTCAGATAAATTTTGTCACATTTTCAATTGTTTAAATTACTTTCACAAAAATTTCCCACAATTTTGAATAAACGTCAATGAGAATTATGGGAAACTTCAGTGAAAGTGGCAGTAGTACAGAACAGCACCTAGTGAACAAAGTTGACAATGGCCGCGCCATATCTATTATTTCCTTTATCTATAGTAACATCACATGCGATAAAAATATAATGGAATGCTTAAGGTAGAATCACACGATTGTCGCAATACACCAATTTGGAACAATTTTTATTGTACTGAATTGGGGAACAATAAAAAAATTGTCGCAACCAAAGTTTGTACAGTCACATGATTGCCTCACATTTCATAAAATTGATTGTCGCAAATTGGTGCAAAACGATTAGGTGGCAATAATTGGCGGCTTCCAGTCACACGATTGGTGTAGTTTACGGCAACTCTGAGAAACAGCTGTTGTTGTGCTGTGGTTTATTGCAAATTTTGTTTTGTTTGTACGCGTACAATATACATAGATTTTAAAAACTTTAATTTACTGCAATAAAGATGATGTGTTCTCTAAAGAAAAAGAAAATTGCAGCAGCTTTAATTATCGTGTGTGAACTTGATGAGAAGCACAAATCTTCATAATCCATATAAAAACTGCAAGGGAATAATAATTAAAACATTTAGAACAATAAAAAATTCAATGCACTTACGAATAGAAATGCTGTTCCACGGTCACAAGAAAAAAATCTATTAAAAGAACAAAAATTGGCACGTTTTGCCTTATTCGATTGCAGCTCTAGAACACAATAAATATTGAAGCATTTTCCACATTTATATTGGTGCATGGTTGCCTATCGTGCTTTCACACGATTTCCGCACCAGGGTTGCATTTGATTGGGACAATATTGCACAATATTGTAGTGGGTTGCCGTATGAGCCAATAATTTGTGAAATCACACGATTGGAGTATAAAATAGACCAATAATTGGTGCATTGCGACAATCGTGTGATCCCACCTTTAGAGGAATTATAAATGAAATATTTGCAAGGTAAATCAAACATAGTTGGTAACTCTCTGCAAGAAATTATTCCATTTAGTCAGGGTTTACACACGCAACTTTAAGGCTCAATTTTTGACTGGTTATTTAAATTGGTAATCAGTTGATTTTGATTTATATTTGATCTGACTTTAAATACGAAAAGAGTTTTTCAGTACTTTGTCAAATAAACTTACTACCATGTGGCAACAGTGGCAAATGCTACGAAAAATAACCGGTATTCATACATTTATCGGCTAATCGTTACAATGCATCAAACTGACGCCATTTGCAAAACAAAAGTGAAGTGATAAAATACAAAGTATTTAATGAAATTGAAGAATATTTCAGCTGAAATAAAGTTCTAACTGCACTACGAGTTAAATGATTGATATTTCAACTAGGATGGTGATTATAATTGTTCACATTAACAATTAAAGACGCCTTGTTTTTGTTATTTTCTGTCAAAATCATATGCTCATTGTTTAAATGCCCAACTTTGGCTGTTTAAATAACAATTAACTATTAACCTAACAAGTGAATTCAGAGTTTAAATCATGTTTCTTTTCGTATACTTGGGTATTCCCTGATCGAAGAACCAAATTGATCACGTGGTAATTGATGGAAGGCACTCATCCAGTGTAGTGGACGTACGAGTGATCACAGGAGCTATCATTGATTCTGATCACTACCTGGTAGCAGCAAAGGTTCGCATAAGATTAAGTAGAGCGAAAATCGTACGTAACCAGACGCAGAGGAAGCTGGACATCGGAAAGCTGCAATTACCAGAGGTAGCCACAGTCTACTCAAGGAAGCTCTCGCAACTTTTGGCACAGAGCCCACCTCCTCCCGATAACGATCCTGAAGCGCAGTGGAAACCCATTTCTGACTCTATAAAAAGTGCCGTAACAACCGTACTTGGTTTTGAAAAACCGCTTCGCAACAAACCATGGTACGACGAAGAGTGTCGCATTGCAAATGATGAAAAGAACGCCGCACGCATGGTAATGCTTCAGTCAATTGCAACGCGAGCTGCGACTGAGCGGTATAGGGGGAAAAGAAAGGAGGTAAACCGTCTCTTTAGGAATAAGAAGCGGCAGTGGACAAAGCGCGAGAGTGAGAAAATTGAGTCATATAGAAGGAAGAACGAAGCCCGAAAATTCTACCAAAAAGTCATAAACGGAACTAATAGACATGGTTCAGGGCCCCCCTTCTGTAAAGACAAGTACGGAAATCTCATCGCAGATGTGCAGAGCATGTTGGGAATATGGAGATATCATTTCTCTGCGCTATTGGTACCTGATATATCCAATGACGCGACAATCAATCTAAATTTGGACGACGACGTCGATAGCCCCCTTCTAACCAAGACGAGGTCAGAACAGCTATTGCCCGGCTTAAGAACAATAAAGTCGGAGGAGTCGATGGATTACCGGCGGAGCTGTTTAAGGCAGGTGGCGATGAGCTGATAAGATGCATACATCAACTCTTTAGCAAAATTTGGTTAGAAGAATGCATGCCCAGCGATTGGTGTCTCAATGTACTATGTCCCATATTTGAAAAAGGTGCCCCGAGTCTCTGTGCCAACTACCGTGGAATAAGCCTTTTATCCATAGCATATAAGGTTCTATCAAGTAGAAAGTGCGAAAGACCAAAACCAATTATCGCTGACCTGATTGGACCATACCAGTGTGGCTTTAGGCCTTGAAAATGGGCAACCGACCACATTTTCACGCTACACCAAATCCTGGAGAAGACCCACGTAACACAAACCGACACCTATCATCTATTTGTCGATTATAAGGCGTCCTTTTATAGCCTGATACGGGAGAAACTCTACGAAGCAATGTCTGAGCTTGTTATTCCTGAAAAACTCATACGCCTTTGCAGTATGACTTTGATGAACACCAAATCCGCAGAATCCCTGAGTCGTGTGTCAATCTATACTACGGCTACAATGGATGTACGTACTGGTTCCCAAATCTTAATACTGGACAGCATCGATTGAACAGATAGGATAGCCTTTTCACTTTCGGGTCATTTCATTTTCACTGACAGCTTCAAAATGGAAACAAGCGTAAGAGCCGAGATCTTCAGTGAGGACCTCCAACTCAACTTAACCTTAAGACTGGTTGGTAATTTCCGTGTCGTCCAAGTTGAAATGCTGGATATTATGAGGGCAGCAGAGGAGTAACTTACGTTTCGTTCACCTACTTTCAGAGATGTTACATTCTTCGACGACACTAAAACGTCACTCAATGCCTTCTAATCTAGGTCGCGAAAATCTAAATTCCTTTAGGGTTACAAATGAGTTTTGAATAGTTTAGAACCCAAAAAGCCGGGACTATAGCAGGGAACAAAGCCACACACTCTCTTGCTAGGAGATTCAGAATTCGTATGCCTCTGTTAGGCCATTGATTTGCTACCTGGTTGGTCTGATTGATACTACAACTGGATATGTCTCGTCACATTTGGGAAATCAAATCAAATATGTATATATCAAATTTAACGAAGTAAGACTAATACCGAATCGCTACTACTACTAGATAAATCCCATATTCATCTTCTCAGTGGTGTAATCACGGACAACTGTGATGTTAGAGCCCTGACCAGTAAGTGGGAAAATAAGAGGAATGATTACTGTCGTATGTGTCAGGATGAAGAGGAAATTGAAATCATTGAACACCTTCTTCTCCAAAAGCACACGTTTTCTGAGGATGTTGTTAACGATCTGTATTGTCTAAGCTCTGTTAGTTCTGGGGGACCATGTGCTCTCAGTGTCGAGTGTCCAGTTAGAACGTCAATAAATCGATTAAGTTCGAGTTTGTGCATATAATTTCTATTCCCATCCGAGCCACCACACATTATCTTCTCGGTTCAGCTTCCATCTGACGGATTCCATATTATATTGTTTTCAATTTTTGTGTGTTGCTAGAGAAATGCCCTTATGATCCACAGGCTCTAACTACTTGCAAGCATATCCTGCAAGAGCGCTCCTATATGACGAAGTAGGAGAGTTGGACGAGTGGGACCTCAGATTGTGTACACTCAAGGCAAATACAAGCTGTAAAAAAACGACCCCTGTAGCAGAATGCAGCACCCATGTATATGTTTGGAACATCCATATACTTACGTGCAATCATTGTTTTCATGGATTGGAGATCTGCTGTTTTTTGTGTTTCTTTGTTTTCTGTCACATTTTTGTTTTCAGCAGTTTCCAACGAGCGAAACCATATTTGGGCCAAAAAAACATATTACAACATAATACTCATTGTGTCTCCAACATGTAATATTGATTATAAAACACAATGTGTTTGGACACAAGTATAATATATTTGCGACAAGCTACAAACACGTTACATTTTCATCCAAACAACATTCAGGTACAACATTTTTAGCGTGTATTAGATAGCAGGAGATGAATGACCCTTCTGTCTTTAGCCAGACCCAAGGTATCAATGCTTATTCAGTTGTACGGAGCACTTTCGGATTGATAGAGACTGTAGGTCATGACTTCTCTCCACGATGAGGAAGGGGAAGAATACACTTAACATCTCATCTCGACAACTCGCTGGCAGGGAGATGTCTACTATGGGACCCTACCTATTTCGGGGCCTAGAAGAATTATCTCAGATAGGCGTAGACAAGACAAGACGTGGACCTCATCCACGATCTCGAAAGAAACCCTAAGCGAACGAAACCCAGTCACTCACTTTCGTTCTTATCCCTGGCTTTAAATGTTATTGTGTGGTTATGTGTTTACAAAATCGGAACCCACTAACAATTTTCGCTGTCATTTATGCGAACGAAAATGTGAAAACCAGTCACTTGACTTTTGGTTGTCGCTTAGCTGGAAATAAAATAAAGTTTGAAACGAAAACAATTTGAATAGAATTCAATGGAAGAATCACAATGGACAGAAAATAACGTCATTATAATAAAATTTTTATTAAAATATATTTCCATTTCACCATAAAAACACCAACTTTGCAGCGCCTGCAGATACTGGTTGCTCATACTCTTCTCTCTCGCTCCGCAATTAAATGCTGAACGTCAACTTTTTGTTATTGCTTCGAACAACAAACATACATAAAACGAAAGTGAGTGACTGGCTTCGTTCGCCTAGATTTTGTAGGGGAGGGTGTAAGTGGGGTCCGACTTTGTAGTGAATTGTGTATTCTTTCGTTCGTTTGTTAGTGGATACCAAATCAGCTGTTTCTCGCCTAGTAATAAAGCGAACGTTAACGTTCGACATCGTGGATAAGGCTGTTAAATCTCGTTAGCTATAGTTATTATAGTTATCACAATAGACAAATACATCTTAGGGACTCGTTCATTGATTGCCACCAATACCACTTAAGCTATGCTTGCACTAGTGATGTGAAGGCATCCCTTTGATCGTTACTTTACTGTCAGTGAATATTAACACACTTCTGTGTCCATTAACATTCGGAAGCCACTTATTGTGAGCAAGACGTTTGAAAAAGGGGGATACGATAGAGAAGTGACTCTCTGACCCATCCCATATCCGTAGACATACACTTAAGCCTCTGATTCGACCTATTGTGCGACCTCAATTTGCCCTACTAAGTCATTATGACGTCATAAGAATTCGGTGCTATGCACGAACTTCCTCAAAAAGTTCCAGTCTATTTCCATAAGACTGGTTATGTCTACTGTGGGCGACGTACCCGGACCTGGCTTGTATGAAAACCGGCCATTGACACAGGAAATGCTCCATCGTCCTCTCTGCATACCCAGCACTCACTATTTGCCACTTGTCTAATACGGTGTAGGTGGGATCGTAAGCCCGACTGTCCCATTAAGACTCCCATCATCTTGCGCATTTCAGACTTTCCCAGTTTCAGCAAGCATTTTGTTTTCAACACATCGGCGTCTCTTCATAGGATTCTTGTCTTTCTGCCAAATGTTTCCTGATTCCACAGGCTCAACTCAACTGGCTCAACTCAGACTTTGTCGCAACGAAAGGATTCGCGCTCTCCAGGCTCAGGTAGGTGGGCTCGTAAGCCCGACTGTCCCATTAAGACTCCCATCATCTTGCGCATTTCAGACTTTCCCAGTTTCAGCAAGCATTTTGTTTTCAACACATCGGCGTCTCTTCATAGGATTCTTGTCTTTCTGCCAAATGTTTCCTGATTCCACAGGCTCAACTCAACTGGCTCAACTCAGACTTTGTCGCAACGAAAGGATTCGCGCTCTCCAGGCTCACCGTATGAAGTTTTCTGGCTTTGGTTGCCAGAATATTCGCATGCTCATTACCAATAACTCCACTGTATCCCGGCACCCAGTTGATGTTAAGTCTGCCGTGCGTAGAGTAATCATTGATCACATTTTTGTAGTAAAGGGTCGTTCTAGATTTGACAGTTTCCGGTGATATTGCCTTAATAGTCATCTGGCTATCCCTGAAGATATTCACCTCCGTTGGGCTCGTAGTGCTGTCGAGCCATTTAATGCATTCCGTAATCTCCCGAACTTCCACCTGATAGTTCGTGTTGTAATGCGCGAGATGTAGGTAGATTGCGGTCGTCGGATTTTCAATGAAAAATCCTAGACCTGTTCTTTCCATAGCATTGAGCCATCCGTATAACAGCGGGTTTCAATTGTCGTTTGTGCAAGGGTTCCATCCTGCAAGCATCCCTAGATGGCGCCATAGTCACACAGTTCCGGCTAAAGCCTCCATTATCCGTTGGTGTTTCGTCTTACGATCCCTATTGATCCATTCACCTATCGCCTGTAGGCGTTTTGTCCCAAGGGCAGCATCGTATTTGACCCTGGTCTCAATTTGCAGGATACATAAACCAGTGCCCATAGCCCTTGTCGCGGTTGTTCTCATTGCACCGCTGATTCCAATGCAGTACATACGTTGAACCTTTTTCAGTGTTGCAGTATTGCATTTCTTCTCAACTGACGTCCACCATATTAGGGAAGCATATGTCAGTACTGGTCTACTTAGACTTGTGTAGAGCCAGTGTGTCATGTCCGAGCTGAGGCCGCATTTGGATCCTATAGCCCTTTTGCATAGCGACCAACATTTGTAGGCCTTATTTGCTGTGTCCTCTGGGCTTCCAATTCAATTTCCGATTTAAGATTACCCCTAAATATTTAACCTTATCGGATATTTTAATCGTCTTATCCAGAACCGAGGCTCTTCAAACACTTAGATTTTTGTTTTCCTTGTGAATGGATATATTTCCATTTTCCCGGCTTCACTTTTAAACCCCTTGACTGTGCCCAGTTATACTCTATATTCTGTGTCCTCTCTGCCTCTCTGCAAAATCGATTAGGATCCTTTCCCTTAAGAAGTATTACAACATTGCCTGCATAGCAGACTGGTCGAAGTCCTTCGTCAGTAATGATCCTGAGTAGACTGTGAATTGTGACGACCCACAAGAGTGGTGATATAATCCCCCCCTTGTTCTGTTCCACTTTTATCTTATAAGAACCGTAGTTTTCTCATCTATTCCTTCTAGTCCACTACAAACTGGTCTAAGGATTGGATTAGTGTTTCGGTCTGGATATTGTTGAACCCACCCTCAATATCTATGCATACGGAAAGTGTATACAAATTACTATTGAGAGAATCATCCACGTAGTGGGTTACCTCATGAAATGCGGTTTCCACTGATCGATCTTTGACACGTTCGTGTTGCCAGAATTTCAAGTGTTATTGCACTTTTCACCATGTCGTCCACTATTCTCTCCAAGGTCCTGAGTAGAAACAAGGTGAGTCTGAAAGACGAAGATACTGCTTTATATTTAAGACCTCGAAGAATAAAATTCCAATACTTCCATCGTTCCAGATCCATCAATATAGCGGTAAATCCATCATTAACTGTTAGACCACAACTCTCTCTGTGGGATAATTGTGTGGCATTTTCTCTGGATAGCGGTCGGTTCTTATTATCAACAATGACAATCTCTGTCAGCTTTTGCAAAAGGATATGGGATCCTCAGTCATTTCGACACCACTTTTAGCATTTATTCCGCATTTCTATTCAACTATGTCCACAAGACATCCAAGTGTGTAATATTAAGCTGGAGGCTCAAAAACTCTCTTCCACTCTCTACTATCCAAGTGGTATTTCCAAATTAATTCACAATTCGGAAATACTTCCAAATGTTTCACGCTGTTGCTCATCTTGATATTCTTATCCAGGACGTGAGTCTTGTCGACAGGTTAATTTATCCGGGTTTACATTCGCTGAAGAGTCTGCGTCACAATCCAAGCCCCAGTTGAAAAGGGGTAAGATCTTACATAGCATTTTCTCCTCAAACAGCGAGCGCGATTGAAGTATTAATTTTACCCAACCTATCTAGTGCTCCTGCATTTTGTGCTTCAGAGCTTATATTCTTTGGTTGAACTTGCATGTACGAGGTTGCTATTTATATTTCGGGTCCCGGCAATACTAGTGTTGCCAGATGCAAACTGGAACTTCCATTGAAAAGATTGAAATTTTTTAGCTTAAACATACATAGAACGTTTTCACTTACGAGCACTATTTAATCCGTGAAAATTTCCGTGCGATGATTTTTTACGATTTTCGGCGTGGATTATAGAGACAAGAGTGTCTCAATCAACTTGTTTCGACTTTTGATGATGAAGCAGCATCAAAAACCACTGTAAGTCGCTGGTACCAAGAGTTCAGTCTCGGATGCCGTTCGATCCCGGATGAATTTCGTACAACTTCGGTCGTTTTGGCGGAAACCATCGATGCTGGGCGTGGACTGATAAAGCAAGACCGACATGTGACATACCGCGAGATTGAGGCATCCCTGGGCAATAGTATGACAAGCAGAGTTCATATTTACCCCCCATGTGTAACCCATACACATCGTCGTGGGGAATGTGTAATGAACGTTTACCCATTACCCACAGAGTGTGGGGAAAATAATGGGTAGCTACCCACGAAAATGAGGAATTACCCATCACGATTACCCATTACCCTCAGGGAAATGGGGAAAATAATGACGACGATGGGTAATGGGTTACCCAGGGTAACCCATCCCCATTTTTGATCGAAAATATCAAAAAATTAGGAAAAATCTCTATATCTCGGAAACGGAGCGTCCAATCGAAAATATAACCAATTTTTGCTGGTTTCTAAGGGGTTTTCATAAAGTGGTCCAATTCGTATGGAAGAATTTTTTTATTCGAAAAATCGCCAAACTAAAAAAATCGCTTAAATAAAAAAGTGGCTATAACTCGAAAATGGTGCGTCCAATCGAAAAATAATAAAAATATTTCTTCCAAAGGAGGCTTTAACCAATGGGTGTCACCAATATGGCATCACTTTGTTCGAAAAAACATTATTCCATACAAATTGGACCACTTTATGAAAACCCCTTAGAAACAACGAGCAAAAATTGGTTATTTTTTCGATCGGGCGCTCCGTTTCCGACATATAAACATGAGGGCGTTTTAGCGATTTTTTGTATGAAAAATTTTATTTTTCGCGATTTTTTAAAAAAAAGTGTTGCCATATTGCCATTGGTTAAAGCCTCTTACCGAGGTACAATTTTTATTATATTCTTCGATTGGACGCACCTTTTTCGAGTTAAAGCCACTGTTTTTATTTTAGCGATTTTCTTATTTTTGCGATTTTTGGAAAAACCAGTACATAAGTTTCAGTCGGGTGAACCGACTTAATCATACCCTCACCATACCGTACCTAGTCCATTCCGTGGGAGTTCTGGTAAAAAACGCCCATACGCAAAGGTGACCATATTCAACAGCAGATTGACGACATTGTGCTAAATATTATTGAATAACCAAATTAGTTAGTCTCCCTCCCAATATTTATAAGCGAGGTACAAAAATGGTACCAAAATTTTATTAAGATCGGTTATGATTTATTGGAGATATCGAGTCGCCAAACCCCAAATACGCCCAACTTTTGTATGGGATGTACGAAACTGGGCGTGGCACAATAGTCTGTTATTAGTTACACAGTAGCTTTTAGCAAAATATTGCCTAGTACCGAATTTTATTAAGATCAGTTGTTGTTTATGAGAATTATCGTGTGGATCAACCGGTCATCCGCCCAACTTTTATATGTGAGGTACCAGAATGGGTGTGGCAAAACAGCTCATTTTCTATAGGAGAGCTTTATTTGGCTAAATACTGACTAGAACAAACTTTCATACAGATTGGTTTGGTTTTGCGGGACTTCTCATGCCGAACAACCAGACGCCCAAAACAACTTTTGTATGGGAGGTACCACAATGGGCGTGGCAAAATCACCCTTGTTTTAATCGGTGATTAGCTTTTGATAACGTGAAGCCTTATACCTTATTTCATTAAGGTCGGAAGTGTTTCACACGATTTATCGGATTGACAATCCGGTCGAACACCCTGTTTTGTATGGGAGGTACCAGAATGGGCGTGACAATCTCGCCCATTTTCTGCAGTTAACTGGGCATTTACAGATTATTAACCCGTTAATGAAGCTAATCACATCTACTAGGAAGAAGGGTTTGAAAGAAATATGAGTTTGTGCTAAATGTGTCGATTTGTGTGGGAGGTACCAGAAGGGGCGTGGTCAAAATGTCCATTTCAATCCCAAACTCAGTATTGGCAAATAATAGTCACTGACAAAGTTTCATTGTCATCTGTAAAGATTTACGGCAGTTATCGTGTTGACCAGCCAGCCAGACAGACAGACTGACATGGCTCAAACGTCTTAAAAAGTCCTAAAACGAATTTCGTCCAAAGATACTAAGGGTATAATTTGGTTCCTTCTATGTGTTACATTTTTTTACGTATTAAATGATATATATACCCCCATCCCAATGGGTGAGGGTATACAAATTCTTGCTTACGAATTGTACCACTTTATGAAAACCCCTTAGAAATCCGCAAAAATTGGTTATTTTTTCGATTGGACGCTCCGTTTCCGAGATATAGAGATTATTCCTAATTTGTTGATAATTTCGATCAAAAATGGGGATGGGTTACTCTGGGTAACCCATTACCCATCGTCGTTATTATTTTCCCCATTTCCCTGAGGGTAATGGGTAATCGTGATGGGTAATTCCTCATTTTCGTGGGTAGCTACCCATTATCTTCCCCATACCATGTAATGGGTAAACGATCGCTGCCCATTCCCCACGGCAATATTAATGGGTTACCCTGGGTAAACCAGGGTAACTCATTACCCACGAAATACGAACTCTGATGACAAGCATCAATAAGATATTGCATGTTCATTTGGCCGTGAAAAATAATGGCTCGTGTCGATTGGAGCAAAGAAGTGTTGAAAAAATACAACCGCGGTAGCTCAAATGCAGTGTATAACATCGTCACGGGCATATGAATCCGAAACAAAACAGTAGTGGACCGTATGAGTATTTCAAGACAAGTTAAATCCAACAAAATTTGTTCATGGAAGAAGCACATCAAGGCAAATGATCGCGTCTGTTATTGGGTTTAACCGGTCATGTGGCCACAGTGCTTTCAACTAAAGACCTGCAGCGTTCCATTAATTTTACTTGTACAAACAGATAAAACAAGTAAGAATCTGATATTATCGGTACAAATACAACAAAGAGTAGAACACAACATGTGCTCATGCGTTTTGGATTGAGTAGAGAGCGTATCATCTCTTTCCCTGGCTTTCATTGTAGTGGAAGTTTTTTTTTCTCTTTATCTGTTCCACTCAGTGAAGTAACTGTTGTACCTCTTTTTTAAATGGATATATCCATTTAATATGGATATTCCAGATCGTACACTTTGCGTTGATGCTGTTCTCTTACTTTTTCCATTCTTTTTACAAAAAGTGATGGTGTAAGTTTTATCTGTGGCAAATTTTAAGAAAAAATTAAACAAGGATGTCTGAGGTAAGTAAACACACGCTCTCCTCATATTCCAAGCCCAGATAACAAGAATACCGATATATCTGTTTATTGTGTATGTAATCATACAAGTATTTTGGATACTTGGTACTTTCACTCTCTCATACCTATTCCATCGATATCTAAAAGAGAAAAATTCCATACGCACTCAATCCAAAGCGAGCGAAACAGATACAAGCAGATATAAGAAAAATTAACAACAAGCAACAAGTGTGTTTGGATGGTTCTTTGCAGGCCTTTACTTTCAACACACATTTTGGCTGCAATCATAATCTACCAAATAATAGTTAAATACAAAAATAATATACTTCTTGCAATTATTACAGGTATTGTTTGATGTTAACAACCGTATACAAATTTTACTATTACTTTTTCCACCCACGACTCCATGGGACACTTTAAGTCTTCTTTAACTAATAACAAAACTGTTTCACTTAAATGCATCCATACAATTTATTTTATTTTCATTTCAATTTAAAAATCTTAATTTAATCTTAAATTTATTACAAAAAGAACAAATACTTTACAAAAATACTTTATTAACAAGTTAGTAGGGTGGGCAAGAAATCAGTTAATCATCATCTTCGTGGACATCTAAATTCAGGCAGTTGATCCAAAAGTGATCCATAGTATGATACAAATGACGCATGAAATTACCAATAGAATGATTTTCATCGGTATAGGACTAAAAAGGATAATAATATGTTATCAAAAGGAAAGTAACGAAATCAATAAAATATTTTTACTCACCATTTCCTCAAACATAATATCATGGGCCTGCAATACTTTGGCCAACATCATCGATTGTTGGAAGTGGACATTGTCATCACCGGTGCCATGGATAAGCATGAAATCATGCGTACGGAAATTATCCACCTCTTGCAAAACACTAGTGTCCAAATATTTCTTGAGATTATCTTCCGCTGTGGGTAGACCCATGTAGCGTTCGGTATAAATTGTATCATAGTACAGCCATGATGTCACGGGAGCCACCGAGATGCCACATTGAAAAATTCTGTCATTGTCATGAGCTAAAGTGCGTGCCGTCATATAACCACCATAACTCCAGCCCCATATACCTGTACGTTCGGGATCAACATAAGGCAATGACGCCTGCAGATATTTGGTCACAAACAGTTGATCTTCCACCTCAAATTCACCCAAATGATTGTTAACAGAGAATAATAAATCCTTGCCTTTATTGCCACTACCACGTCCATCAATTTGGGCATAGATCACTTCATGATGTGTGGCCAGGTAGGCCTCAAAACCGAGTGTAAAGGCATTAGTTACTCTCACCGAGTTGGGTCCACCATAAACGTAAACAATCATGGGATATTTTTTGTTACCATCCATTTGTGGCGGCAATGTGAGTTTAGCAAAGCCTATGGAACCATCGGCCAAGGTTACATTCATGTAGCGATATTCTGGTAACAATTTAGAGGCCAGAATCCTACGGAAATAAGAGTTGTTTTCCCAGTCTTTGACTTCTGTATTGGTTTTGGTTGAAAAGATTTTGGTGTAACTAGGATTGGGGCCGGTACATGAGACGGTGTAGTAAGAGAATGCCTTACTAAAAGATGCAAACGCGGAACGGCAAGTGGCCCCTTCGACGTCTGTCAAGTTGCAGGTTAAACAATCATCATTACTGAAAATGTGATAGATCGAAGGATCATTGCTCAAAGTGGCTTGGTAGTAACTGAAAGAGTAAAGACAGGACATAAACATCATGGATTAAAAATTTGGTTAATATTTTAGAGGTTTCAGCACCTTTATACAATTCTAATGGTCATTTCCTTTAGTGGTTTTCAAAACCAATAATTTCCCCCCCAATTATATACTCACAGTTTATCATTGACCTCATCGTAGCCATATACTTTCAAAACGGTGAAGTTACCACGTTTTGACCACATATTTTCACCCGTCAGCAAATTCAAATTCCACACCTGATACCAGTTATCAATCCAGTAACTGAATACACAACTGTCACTATTTTTCAAACATTGTGGATTGTCCATTTTTACCCATCCCTTGGGTTCTTCGATGCGTCTAACTTCATCACATACTCCCGCCACAGTGCACAACTGAATGCTGGCAATATTTTGACGACGATTCAGCCAAGTGATCAAGAGACTGCCATTACGTGTCCAAGCTACGTTTTGCAAAATATGATCTGCACTTACAATATCAACTGGAGCTGTAACCGTTACATATGAGGGATTCAAACTCAAATTGAAAATTCTCAAAGCTACCACTGGATTATTGGTGCCCGGTTTAGGATATTTCAAATCAATCTCTTTGGGGTATTGATATTGTGGATCCTCTGCCTCGCCATACAAAAAGTATTTGTAGGTTTCAACCTTAGTATCATTGAAAACACCCACTGCCACGTAAGCGCCATCGGGGGCCCACCACATAGCACTACCACTGCTTAAGACTTCCTCCTCATACACCCAATCGGGAATGCCATTATAGAAGACACCATTTATGCCGTCCGATGTAATTTGCAGCTCAATGGATTCATCAAAGTGAATATAAACGTTGTTATTGAACACATAAGATAAACGATCTTTAATCGGGGACCAAGCACAGTACTGCAATTTCTCACCACCATGAATGTTAATAACAGTTCTGAAATTTTTACACAGATGATGTTACATTTCTGTTGTTAACATTCTTAAGAATATTGTTAGTATTTCGGCTTACTTTGTGGCTATATCGAAGACATCATATTTGGCAATGAAGGAATGCCTGAAGACCTCTTCCACAGCATAACGCACTAATATTTTGGTGTTATCGGGAGACAAAGTAAAGGAACTACTGGCGCCATAGATATTCTACAAATGATGAATTTAGGATTAACGTGAATTGATATCTGGGGTTAAAAACTCGTAAACATTAAATAAAACATCTCATGTTTCAAGATTTCGTCTTCCCTAACATCTGTTTTTCCATACAAAAATCAGCTGTTCCTCAGTTTGAAATCTCAGAGTGCGAAATTTGATTAGGAAAATTAAATTAATTCTTGCTACGAGATTTTGTTCAGTTAAACATATCAGTTGTAAGGATGACGTGTCGGTTATCGGTTTTTGTCTATAACTTACCAAAAAGTCGGAAGTTACAAAAATGCTATCAGTTCCAGTGGCAGCATTAAACTTATGTATTGATCTATCCGTTGAAGTATAGTATAGTTCATCATCTGTAAATTGAAAGTAAGAGAATTTATATTATATATTTTTATGTGGCAATTCTCTATATATTCTTGATATAGTTAACGCTATATAAACCGTAGCCGCGCTTTCAACTTTCAAGCGCATATGGACCCAGCAACAATAAATAATTGTTTACGTAGAAAATATATCAAACCTTGAAGACCTCATACATTAAAAATCAGAAATATAAATATAGCTATTGAAGGTCCAAGGGATAAAAATAGTATTACAATAGATTTTGTGTGTCCAAGCACAACCATATTTTTCAAACTTTGCTCCAATGCTGCATTTGATTGTGAAAACTACAGAGAAAAGAAGATAAGCTGAAGCAAATTGAGTATAAACAACAACTGACTGCTTGCAGCAACAGCTATTCTACGAAAATCCATTGCTTTGCTTTCTGCGTATGCAGATCCAAACTTCGCAGTTAGATAAAGCAAATTAATTCCTTTGTCTTTTTCTGATTTGCTGTTTGCTCTTGCTGATTGATATATTATCCTTAGCCGTAGTTAAGCAATTACAAATGTAAAGTGTTGAAAATATTCAAGCAATTTCAAACACTGGATAAAGGACAAGAAGAAGAAAGTTATGTGGTTATTCTCGCCATTTCTGTGGTGGTTTAAATAACCCCACACATACGATGTTGAATTTTATGTTTCGGGATTAGAGAACAAAAACAAATATTAATCATCGAAAATCGCTTTATTGTTTTTCAAAATATTCCCCATGAAGATTTATACACAGATTTATTGCATGCGTTTGAACCAATTGTCGAAACACTTGTGCCACTCTGATTGAGGTATCTCCAAAACATGCATTCTGATTGCAGCAACCGCTTCGTCAGGTGTCGAAAAACGTTGACCTCTCAGTTTGTTTTTACGTACGGGAATAAAAAGAAGTCATTCGGTGCCAAGTCAGGACTATACGGTGGATGACCCATCAAATCGATGTTTTGGATGTTCAAAAATGCAGTTGTTTCAGCCGATGTGCGAGAGCTCGAATTTTCGTGGTGAAGAGTGATTTGTCTTCGGCGGTTGGTTTTCCTGATTTCTTGGAAGACAACTGGCAAACAACTGGTTGTGTACCACTCAGAATTTACTGTTCTGCGTTGTTCTAGTGGTACGGTTGCGAAATGTCCGGTTTTTCCGAAAATACAGGTGACCATTTGCTTGGAAGTGATTCGGGCACGAACAACTTTTGTTGGATTTGGCTCATTTTGAAACACCCATACAGTTGAGTGCTGTTTACTTTCGGGCTCATACGCGTAAATCCAGGATTCATCACCTATCACGATGTCGTAGACGTGTTTCGAAGCACCGCGATCGTATTTTTGGAGCATTTCTTTCGATCAATCGACACGAGCCTTTTTTTTGAGCGACTGACAAATTGTGTGGGATCCAACGCGAACAAATTTTTTTGACAGTCAAATGTTTATGCAATATTGAATGTCTGCTGGTCCCACTAATGCCTAAGGTTGTCTCAATCTCACGATAGGTCACATGACGATCTTGCAAAATCGGTTCGCGCACAGCATCAATAGTTTTCGGAACAACAGCTGAGTTTGGACGACCTTCACGAAATTCGCCTTGGAGTGAACTACAACCACGATTGAATTCACACAACCATCCATCGATAAACACTGGTCCTTGATGGAGCTTCATCGCCAAAAATTGAATTAAGTTCATCCATGCACTGTTGCTGAGTTAATCCACGTCGAAAGTTGTAAAAAATTATCGCACGAAAATGTTCACGATTTAATTCCATTTTTGGGCCGAGATGAATCTTTTAAGTTACTGTAAACAACACAAATAGCGCTCGTATGTCAAAAAGTTCTGAGTACGCATAACCTCAAAAATGTCCAACTTTACGATAGAGCTGTCAGTTGCCAGATTGCAACACTAGGGTTGCCAAATCCCGAAACATAAGATTCAACCCTCTAAAATCTTACCAGGTTTATTACTTTGACGTCTCTGTAAATATTTACTTTTGTTGATAAGAGAAATTGTGGAAATGTCATTTAGGGGGAAATATGTTTTCTATTAATATGTAACTTTGTACAGACACACATTTTTTACAGATTGTTAAATGCATTTGGGCATTTACAGTGGTTAGGGAATTCATACCAGATGGTGCGGTGTGAATGTCAATGTAATGATAAGGGAAAAGATCGAAAGAGTTAAGCGCCCTTTCACGCTATTTGTGTGGGGACTAAAGATAAGACCTTACAAATGATTACGAGTATATCTCTCATGAGAAATTCGGTAAAAACATTATGTATCTCACTACTCTTAGCACCTACCCAGCAAAAATATAATGGAGTAGTTCCAACGGCTCTACCCCTTTCAGTACAACCAACGCATACAGGAATCCGAAATTGCGTTATAGATATTATGGTGTTTGTCGGAAGAAAAAGATTATCTGCCACTAATGCTGTAATTGTTCGTCCAAGTGCAATGTCTTCGATAGCTCGATGGTGAGATGTGCGGCTGGCAATCAAAACGCTTGAGTTCGAATCCCGGTCCCGGTCGGGGAAAATTGTTACAGAAAAATTAATAATTAATTATTTAAACCCGCGCTACACAACCCCGTAATTTGTATGGTATACTTTCAGGCGAATACAATTTGATTCCGAAAATTTTGGCAACAAATGTTCGTTCGTTGTACTTGCCACATTGGGCAATTTTGTTTTAAAAATAACTACAAATTTAATCGACACATTGCAAATCGCTTTAAAAAAAACAAAGTTTTATTTGGTGAGATTTGAACCCAGGACCTTCACCAGCTGCCGTTGTCTAGTCGGATATGCTACCATCGTGCTAATTTTTGTGCTGAATCGTAGCGCTAAGGAACAGAATTTATTCTACTTAAAAGTATCCACATTGGGAGTACTACCCTCCAAGGACAACACTATGTAAAAAGCGCCGGTGCAGCACCCAAATTTGCACTACCTCTTACCGTGTAGTTCTGGTGGAAATTCTGGTGATTGGTATACACTTTTTTGCTGGGTAGTTAAGG
This sequence comes from Phaonia tiefii, assembly GCA_963931995.1. Lineage (NCBI taxonomy): Eukaryota > Metazoa > Arthropoda > Insecta > Diptera > Muscidae > Phaonia > Phaonia tiefii. The sequence continues at coordinate 43,257,493 of OZ008368.1, read as the reverse complement.
CCGTGCGATCCAGGGACGAGGCTATGCTCCTTCCACAGTATCAGTGATCTACTGTTCAACACCTTGTGGAGATAAGCTAGATTTTTTCGATCTAAGTAAGACTTCGCCCTCCAATATTGATAAATGCGACAAAATTTAACTCCTTTACATAAATATATTCCTATTCAATGGTCAATAGATCCTGCACTGTCGTTTGGGCATATAGACCTAAAAATGAGGATGTTACTTGGTATCACATCAGTCCTTCATAGACTTTCAATAGCCACAGTCACTTCTACCTAACCTATTACTCTTGATTTGTTTGCTCAGTCTCAGAAAGAAGAATTAATTGAATCACATATAACAAGGTCATAAGAGCATTCCCATGGAGATAGGGCGGTATGGTCGGGCAAGATGTTTGTGCGACTATACTATGATATGGTTGATGTAATCATACATTTTGTCTAAAAGATCGGGCGTGGATACCTGCATTCACTAGTGATGAATCAGTGATAACCATAATAAAGGCCAGTAACCATGACCTTCCATCTGCCAGTCGGGAGGTTGAAAAGTCTGGAAGGATTTCGGCGAGAAGTCATGATTATCATCATCACCAAATCATTTACTATTCTCAAAAAAAAACTGAAGGCGTCATTTCACGCTCGGTCCAATTCATCTGAGGGTCTACAAGAACAACCAAGAAGCCAAGGCTGTCACCGAACCCACCTACGTTACACCGGAATTGAAAGGCGTGGAAGACAGAGAAATTGAGCAGAAAGTCAAATCTGACATCAAACCCACCGAATTTACATTACACAGGAATTGGACGGAGTTAATGTGACTGCCCCTGTGGAGCAGGAGGTCAAGCCTGACATCGAACTCACCGAAGTTAGAAAGGAATTGAACGAAGTTACACAAGAATTAAATGAAGATTGGACGAAGTGGATGTGACTGGCCCTGTGCGCCGTGAAGACTGACCTAACATAGGAGTTATACTGTAATTGGAGTGTACATGCCCTGTGAAAAACGGCACATTATTGATGAACCTTCAGATATCCTCCTGGAAGGTACCGACGAAGAAGCCAATGGCGCAGTAGTGGAAAGGGACCTAGCTACAATGTTAAAGCTACTATGGATAAATATTCACCACTGCAAAACTGTTTCTGCAGCTCCCCTGCTGGAGCCGAAGTCGTTTTCATTAAAACCCCTGGACAATTCACGACGTATACCTCTGACTATTATGAAAGTCATTTCTCTCTCTGTACCAGTTAATACTGCCAAGATTGACGATTCTCACCCGATTCTAATCCAAATACAGGGATCTTTAAAATGATATGTTATTGTGACACTGATAGGTTTTCTTTACTTTACTTTTATTGACTATATTACAACCTCATGAGGTCAGACGTCGTACACATATTAATTAAACAAACAAATTAAACAAATTTCAACATATTCTTCCAACTGGCTCTATCCTTCGCCTTTTCTCGCCAGTTGGTAACACCAAGGATACGGAGGGATTCTTCTGCCTGGTCTTTCCAGTGGAGTCTCTCTCTCTTCGTCCTCTTTTCCTGCTTCCATCGGGTACGTTATCAAAAATCTTTCACGCTGGCTCATCTTCATCCATTCTGATAACATGGCCTAGCCACGGAATTGACCCACTTTGATTCGTCTAGCTATGTCCACGTCAGAATAGAGATTATATAGCTCTGCGTTCCAGCAACGTCGGTACTCGCCATTTTCCCTAACAGGAACATATATTTTACGGAGAATTTTTCTCTCGAAAACTCCCAGGTGTTTTCATCCGCTTGCGATATGACCCAAGTTTCGGAGCCATATGTCAAGACAGGTAAAATGAGAGTCTGATATAGCTGGACTTTTGTCCGTCGAGAGAGGGCTTTGTTCCTAAACTGCTTGCTGAGCCCAAAATAACATCTATTTGCAAGAACAATTCTCCTATCTATCTCCAGGCTGACGTTGTTGTCCTTGTTCACGGCTGATCCAAGGTAGACAAATTCATCTACCACTTCAAAATTAAATCGGTTGTCAACGTTCACGTGCGGACCAAGTCGAGAGGTTTCTCTAGTCGTTGACACCATCAATTTTGTCTTGACCCAGATTCTTGAAAATACTACAGTAACCTCTCGCAAATTTCACCCAACGATGTCTATGTCGTCAGCATACGCCAGCAACATATGGCTTTTCGTGTTAATGGTCTTGTTCGTATTTACTGCAGCCTTTCTCAATATTATCTCCATTAAGATGTTGAAGAGATTGCACGAAAGTGTGTCGCCTTGTCTAAGTCCTCGCTTGGTACAGAATGGTTCAGTGAGGTCTTTCCCCACTTTCACTGCTGATTTGGTGTTGGTCAGCGTCATTCTACAGAGGCGAAACCAAGTTCAGACATAGCTTCGTACAGTTTTCCCCGTATGGAGCTATCGAAAGCAGCTTTGTAATCGACAAAAGGGTGGTATGTATCGATTTGCTTTTCTTGGGTCTTTTCCAGGATTTGGTGTAGCGTGATTATTGGGTCAGTCGGGGACTTGCCTGGTCTATACTATCTTCCACTATCATTACCTCCTGATCTTCAGTGGAAGAATCTGAGTGGAGTAGTGCTGAAAAGTGGTCTGTCCACATTTTGAACACACACTGCTTCTCAGTCACCAGATTCCCATTCTCGACCTTGCAGGAGGGCAGCCCATTATTAGGCCCGTTGGTCGATCTTCTTCTTTTCTCTGTTGGAAATATTGACTATCAGTCAGCATTCCATACCTCCGCGGTTCAAAATGAGTCGCTTTACGGTAGAAAAATGTTGGGAAATATAGGTCTTACAGAAGCTACAATGGGACATCGAATTTGACCGAAAATTCATACTTTCTGACGAAGCGCATATTCAGCTCGGCGGCTATATCAGCAAATAAAATTGTCGCATTTGGGGATTGGAAAACCAGCACGACATTGTCGAGAGGCCAGGGAGTGGCAGTTTAGTGTGGATTTTGGAGTGGTGCCATCATTGGCCGATTGTTACGAAAATTCTGCTGGAAACGCCATTTCAGTTAAGGCTAAAATATACGATATGAACTTGGACTATCTTTGGTTTCAGCAGGATGCCGCACCATATTATTAAACAATCGATTTTTGCGCACTAACTGCGCTAATCGTGTTATCAGCCGTCTTGGCGATGTTAATTGGCAGTCTAGGAGATGTGACTTGACACATTTAGACTTTTTCTTGTGATGTGACGTAGACTACCAAAAACGAATAATCCAAAAACGATCCACATCGTTAAGGCTAATATCGAACGAGTCATTCATGAGATAGAACCAGAAACCGGTAACATAGTTTTGGAAAATTGGACTGACAGGAAATAAGCATTATTTTATCAAATTTTCAATGACTTTCCTTGTTAGACAGCGTTCCAATATCACCAACTTCAAATGCGTGTAAACAAAAATCTCACACTGAACTAAAACCCCCCTTGAAGGTTTTGTTATGGATAATATCAGCTTTCATTTGCAATTGGTTTCATCCCATTCCCATTTTGGTTGTTGCACTGTGTTACCAATGGTGAAGATTGGTCAAAAAAGGATCATCAATTCAATGAAGCTGAAATGGTGAAGAAACGCACAATCTTCAAATTGAAAAACTTTTTCAATGAATTAGTGAAATTTGTCATCAATTCAATGAAAAATAATTGATGAACATTTATCATCGATTTGATGTAAAGGTTTCCTTTCAGTGTAGTAGGAATGACAATGAACATCTCGTAATGAATAATAAAGAATAAATTCATTACAATTGTGAATCATGTTTCATAAAACTTCACTCTTATGAAAATTATTCATTAGGCAGAAAAATAATGATATACGAAATTTTTATAAATCTTAAAGAAAACATTCACGTATTTAATAAAAAAGTTCTTTGGATCCTTTGTCATGGAAACGTATATAAGTAATATTGAAATGGTTCATAAGATTAATGAAATTATTCGTAGGTTTTTGTTTTATGAAAACTGTCTGAAGTTTTATGAAGTATTCACTAATAGAATTACATTTTTCCGAAGTTAACATTTTTAAAAAAGGTTTAGGATCTAACTACAAAACGTCATTAGTGACTGTTTGGAATGTTGCTATTAAAGCAATCATCAATCTATATGCAAAGAGACCCCTAAATGAAACGAGAATTCTTTAGTACGCAAATGATTAAGAAAATGTCAAAAAACTGTAAAAAGAATTTTGAATTTGTGTTAAAAAGTGTTTCAGTTTCATTAAATTTACAGAACTATTCAGAACTAATTTTTGAATATAATACGAAAGGTCTGATAAATCATCACTTATTCATCACTTATTCATTAATGAATCAAAGTTTATGAACAAGTCTTATGAATTAAATTTTTCCAGTGTAGATTAACAGCTGATATTTTGTATTAACAATAGATAAAGAGAAATAACTAAAGTAGATACCTTACAAGTCTTGGGAAATTTCTTGTTCAATGGGATATTATATAGATGGATCTTAGAGCCGTGATTATAACGTTTGATCCAGGGGCATAGAGTAATATACTAAGAGTTTGCAACAGCTGTTTTTCTTGGACCGGAAACCAAAAAAAAGTCACTGGAAAAGTTGGAGCACAGAGTTATACAAAATTGGCAACCAACGCAGAACGCGAAAAATCTTTATTTTAATAAATTTGTGTGTTTAATTGCGATCTCTATAAATAATTTTACTCTAACACTTCATTACATTTTGCTTTATTTCACTTGTTATCCCTTTTTTCCTCGATTTAATTATCACAAACTTGCTCACAGTTGATGACTCTTGTACTTTTGGTTGAATGCACAAAGACAAATGTGAGAGAAAAGCATTAAGCAACTCTACATACTTCCAGTCATATATTGCTGTTTCTCTTTCTTACTTTATTCTGCATGTTTCGCCAGCTCTAAGGTTGATCAGCTGCGGCCTAGAATCCCCTGGACAACCTTAGAGTTCGGAAAACATGCAGAATAAAGAAGAAAAAGAAATAGCGATAGATGACTGGAAGTATGTAGGGTTGCGCAATGCGTTTTTCACACATTTTCTTTTGTGCATTGAACCAAAAGTGAAAAACTCATCATCTGAGAGTGTTTTTGTTATAATTAAGTCGAGCAAAAAAGGGATAAAATGTGAAATCAAGCATAATGTAATGAAGTAAAGAAGAAGTATAATTATTTATAGAGATTGCCATTAAAACACAAATTTATTAAAATAACGAGTTTTCTCATTCTGCATGGGTTTCCAAGTCTGTATAACTCTTGTTCCAACTTTTCCAGTGACTTTTCTTGGTTTCCGATCCAAGAAAAACAGCTGTTGCAGACTCTATGTATATTACTCTATGTCTGGAACTGGCGTTAAGCTTTTAAGCTTAATTTAAAGAGGATGAAGAAATGAAAGAAGAAGAAAGAAGAAAAAAGTGCACAATTTGGCAACCCTCGTAGAAGAGACCCAAAAATTCTACGCGATTCACTCAAATGCATTTCTCTCTCGCGTCATAACTTGTCTATTTCATACTTTTTATATACCTTATGTAATAATTTTATTTAAACATGGTTGGAATTTCCATAATTAGATACTATATCACCAAAAAAACTGCTCGTGTATTGAAATATTCAACGAAGAGAGTAAGAGAGAGAGAGAGCAGAGAAACGAGGCTCTCACTCGTTTTCTTTGTTGACATTCCACTCCGTGAGTAAATATTCTTCTCTGGCTTTCTACATTCTCTTTGCTTAATTTAATAGTCTAATAGCGATTTGGATTCGGAGAAAAAATGCCCCTGCCCTTTGCCCTAAAAATGCCGTTTTGTGTTCGCTTGTAAAAAAAGTGCAACTCCACTTATAGGTTTTAGACTCTTTTCTTGGAATGTCGCACTCAAAAAGTGTGTGGGGAGCTAATCGCTTTGAAGCGGCTTCAGTTCAAATCGATTATCTTCCCATACGAAGTGGGCTAAATATTAGTTTAGTGGGGACAAAACGGCTGCACAAGTAGAGAAGAAAAAACCGGCTCAATTTGGCAACCCTCGCATATCTTTCCCGCGACGTAACTTGATTATTTCATACTTTTTACATACTTTATGTAATTTTATTTAAATATGGTTGGAGCTTCTATAGTTAGATAGACTAACATCATCAGAAAACTGCTCGCGTACTGAAATATTCAACGAAGAGAGTAAGAGGGCGAGCAGAGAAACGACACCCTTCACTCGTTTTCTTTGTTGGCATTCCACTCCATGAGTAAATTTTCTTCTCTATACAATAATTGATTTATGGCTTGTAAAAATAGTGCAATCAAGGGGATTCTATGGCACAGCTGATCGAAAAGGTACTAGGGAAATGATAGAGAGACCAAAGAAGGCAGGAACTAATTTTAAATAGTGTTTATTGATACTTATGTTTTATGTTGTTTGCATTGAACGAAAATACGCATTCCATTTGATTTCTGTCCGTTATATGTCCAGCGAAAGTGTAAAATTGGTAAAATACAGCAGCAAATAAAACTCTATGAATTTGCCCTACTACCTCATCTTCATGAAGAGGCAACGAAGAGAGTAATGGAAACTCTTAAGTATTATTCTATGGTGCAACCCCTCTTATAGGTTTCGGATTCTTTTCTTAGAATGTCGCACTCAAAAAGTGTGTGGGGAGCTAATCGCTTTCTAGCGGCTTCGGTTCAAATCGATTAACTTCCCGTACGCAGTGGGCTAAATACGAGTATTAGTTTAGCGGGGATAACGAATGCATACCAATTGTTTTGGTATCAACCTGTACTTTTCGAGCAATTTGTCTGTATAGTGGCTTAAAATCGCTCAATATCGCTTAGGTTTTCATACAAACTGGGCGAAAAAAACGTTTAACGTAGTCAAGACAGCATGTTTAAAAGCTAAAAAACGATGACAGTTACGAGAAAATGCTAAATTTGTATGTTCTTTTCTCAGCACAAAAAATGAAGCATTTTTAAGGAGCGATGACAAAATTTCTAAGTGTTACCTCGGCAAGAGTACGATATCCGTGGCCCCTCATTTCGATAACTTTTTTTTTAGAACATCCCAAAATAAGCCGAAAAATTAAATAAAAGTTATCGATAACTCGCTTAGTTATCGAGATATTGAGGGTTAAATTTATAAAAAATCGATAACTTTTTTCAACGTTTTACTCAAAAACATAACTTTTTCTGTAGAACTTTGAAAATTATTCGGAAAATTTAAATAAAATTTATCGATAGCTGTAGTAGTCATCGAGATATTGCCAAGAGTTCGATTTTCGTGGCCCTCATTTCGATAAATTTTATTTTTATAACATTCGAAAGAAAGCCGAAAAAGTTTAATAAAAGTTTTAAAAAGTTGATAACTTTGTTTCACCGTTTTGTCAAAAAGTTCTTTTTTTTTCTATAGAAAAAAAAATGCTCTCCCATTACATCCCATGAAGGAATTGGGGAGAGCTTCTCACAACCAGTGAGCTGTGCGCTTTATAGTTTTTTATACTCACTGATTGAGACCTACAGTTTTACATCGGTTCCGAACGGTATTTTGAGAAGCTTTTTCATGGCTAAGTACTCGATAGTGTCGCCGTCACTAAGCGAGGTGACCGTCGTCGAAAGAAATTTTAAGGTGGTCGGAGTAGGAAACGAACCCAGGATCTCCTGTACAAGAGGCGCGCACACTAAACATTGCACCACCGACGGCCATATAGAACTTTCGAAATTAGTCGGAAAATTTAAATAAAATTTATCGATAAAATTTATCGAAATTTAAAAATTTTGAAATTAAACGCAGGGATCTTTGCATTATATGTCAAGTTTATACAGTTGCAGATTATTGTTTATTTTTATTATAATTTAAAAAAAAAATTTGTCGTTTTGCTCATTGGTTCAGTGTAATAGAAAGAGCCGCTGGCAAAAAATTATTTTTAAAAAAATTTCGCGATTTTTTTTTAAATAATTTTTAATTTTTTTTTTTTTGGTTTTTTGCTCATTGGTTCATTGTACTAGAAAGCGCCGCAGTCGAACAATTATTTTAAAAAAAATCGTGCGATTTTTTTAAAGTAATTTTTAATTTTTTGTCCTTTTGTTCATTGGATTGGTAAAAAAATACAAGTAAAATTGTTGAAAGTAGTATATATAAAACGTTACAGCTACAGATATCTCAATAACTAAAGAAGTTATCGATAACTTTTATTTAAAATTTGTGTTTAATTTGAGGAGTTGTACCACTCTCCTTGAGTAAATAGGTAAAAAAAGGTATTAATTTTTTATAACTTTAACCCACGATATCTCGATAACTAAACGAGTTATCGGAAAATTTTGTTTAATTTTTTCGCCTTATTTTGGGGCCTATTATCGGGCCACGGATATCATACTCTCCCCGTTACCTCATACAAGGGCAACATTTTTTTTAGAAACGAGATCACTTTAAGATGTTAAATTATACTGTATATTTCACAATAATTAACAATGGGAATAACGTAAAGAAAGGCCTTTAATCGTCTTAGTAAAGGCCTTTAATCTTCTTGTTTACATTTCCAAATAACTATCCATTGTTCGCTTTCATTGACAATTGCTAGCGTTGCCATCTCTACAAAAATCAGTGATAAATATTTCAATTTAACCTTGAATTTAACTCTTGATAACCTTTCATGTTAATTAAGTATTGAATATTTAAAAAAAAAAACATCTTGTTGGATATGTAATTAAATACTTATACGATATATATATTTATATATTTTCTTCACAATTAAATCTTAAAAAAGATTATTATCAGTCAACAAAGTCGTTATATTAAATGTAATTATAAGATTTGTTTCTACCATTTCCAAAATGTTGTCGTAGGTGTGAGAAACAATTCAAATTGAATTTTAAAATGCTATCGCCAACGTTCACAAAACGGCAACTCATTACACATATTTAAGGTGATTTATTTGAAAGCCTAAGTGGATTAACATATAAACAGAGTGTGGGAGTTTTTGACGTGGAAAATATAACCATAAACGGAATACGTAACGATACCGGTACAAAAAATTTACGACTTTGTGATTCATAATAAACAAAGAGTACAACTAAATAGGTGAGTACTTAAGCAGAACCCAGCAAAATAAATATTTCTAAAAAGTAGAAAAGAAGTACAAATTGTATAAACACTTTGGCTACAGAATTGAATCATATATGGGGCAAATTAATTAATTAATTGTACTTATTTTCAAAGCATTTCCTTCATATCTGGCAGTTTTGGTTTTCAAATATTTCATAGAGTACAGGTTTATGAATTTGAAAGTACTACGAGGCAATACCTATCGAAGCCACAAACCTCTGCATATTAAAATACTTTAAACACAAAATTGCCAGCAGTCAAACAAATTCCAAATAATTCAAAAGCATTCCAATATTTCATTACAACTGGCATCCGATTCAACAACCTGCACTTTGAATAGCCTGAGAAAGTGCAAATTCAAAATATTTTAATTGTCATTGCGAACAATGGTAATTCTTTTGCATTTGAATTAGATAAGGTAATGCAAAATTTGGTTAGATGACTGCATGCCCGGCGATTGGAGTCTCAGTGTACAATGTCCCATATTTAAAAAAGGCGACCCGAGTCTCTGTGCCAACTATCGTGGAATAAGCCTTTTATCCATAGCATATAAGGTTCATCAAGCATAATGTGCGAAAGACTAAAACCGATTATCGCTGACCTGATTAGACCCTACCAGTGTGGCTTTAGGCCTGGAAAATCGGCAACCGACCAGATTTTCACGCTACGCCAAATCCTGGAGAAGACCCACGAAAAACAAATCGACACCTATCATCTATTTGTCGATTATAATGCGGCCTTCGATAGCTCGATACGGGGGAAACTCTACGAAGCAATGTCTGAGCTTGGTATTCTTGCAAAGCTCATACGCCTTTGCAGGATGACCCTGACGAACACCAAATCCGCAGTGAAAGTTGTACCGAACCTTTCGCAGTACCGCAGTACCGAACCTTTCGAAACTAAGCGAGGCCTCAGACAAGGTGACACCCTATCGTGCGATCTCTTTAACATCTTAATTGAGATTATTCTGAGAAAAGCTGCTGTCAATATGAATAAAACCATCAGCAGCAAAAGTTACATACTGCTCGCGTATGCTGATGATATAGATGTCATTGGACGCACAGTTAGAAAAGTTACTGCGGTGTTTTCGAGAATGGAGAAGGAGTCAGGAAAAGTGGGTCTGACGGTAAATGAGGATAAGACAAAATTAATGTTTTCAACGAGCAGGGCATCCACGCGATTAAAACAAAGCGTGAACGTTGATAACCGTTATAATTTCGAGGTGGTAGACGAATTTATATACCTCGGATCTGCCGTAAACAAAAACAACAACGTCAGCCTCGAGATCAGGCGGAGAGTTGTGACTGCGAATAGATGTTATTTTGGGCTAAGCAAGCAGTTTAGAGATAAAGCCCTCTCTCGAGTAACAAAAGTCCAATTATACCAGACTCTCATACAACCTGTCTTGCTTTATGGCGCAGAATCCTGGGTCTTATCGCAAGCAGACGAAACATCTGTAGGAGTCTTCGAGAGAAAAATACTCCGAAAAATGTATGGCCCTATAGTGCACAACGGCGAGTATCAGCGACGCCTGAACCTTGAGCTGTATGAGCTATATCCCGACATTGACATAGTTAAGCGGATCAAAATAACGCGATTGCGCTGGCTAAGCCATGTCAGTAGAATGGATGAAGAGGAACCAGCACGAAGGGTTTTCGAAACCGAACTCGAAGGAAGACGAACAATAGGAAGACCAAGACTTCGCTGGAAGGATCAGGTTGACGAATCCCTGCGTACTGGTTTGGCGAAATATGTTATCTTCGATTTGTAAGGTCCCTGACCCCTCGGGGTTGTTCGTGTTCGGATAAGTAACTAAGTAAGGTAATGCAAATTAAAATACAATGAAGATTTAAAGACAAAACATGTATGTTTTATAATAAGCACTTGTGCATATGTAACTAAAAACAAATTGGTTCCCATTGCATCCCATGAAGAGACTGGGAAGAGGTTATCTCAATCAGAGAGCTGTGCGCTTTCTTGTTTTAGTCACTGATTGGGACCTATAGTTTTACATCGATTCCGAACGGTTTTTTTGAGAAACTTATTCATGGGTTATTAGCCGGTAGTGTCGAACCCACGTTCTCGTGTACAAGTGGTGCGTACACTAACCGACAGTAATGTATTTGAACAATAATTTTGTATCGCGACAAGCATGATTTGGTAATAAATTCAATCATAGGTTACCCTGGAACATCACTGGCTATTAGTGATGCACAGAATCGATAAACCGGTGCTGCAGAACCGGGTTTTTATAAGAACGGAACGGACCGGTGCTTACAAGAACCGAATAACGGTTCCAAAAGAACCGAAAACGGTTACAAAACCACCAAAAACGATTCTAAAAGGACCCAAAAACGACTTGAAAAGAACCGTAAAATGGTTCCAGAATAACCGAACTCAGTTCCAAAGGAACCAAAAGTATTAACCTTTGGGTGAGGGTAAGAAATGTGGATTTTTTTTTATCAAATTTTATAATAAGATATTGCACTTAAGCCTCTTTGGGACAGCAATTTGCTGAGAACCCGAACCGGTTCAAATACCTGGTTCTTCTCGGAACCGGACTCAACAGAACCGTTTCTTCAAATACGAGGAACCGTAAACAGAAAACGGTTCTAAACGAACTGAAAACGGCTCTTAAAGGACCGGAAAACAGTATGAAAAGAACCGAAATCGGTTCCAAACAGACCGAAAACCGATTCTAAAAGGAACGAAAACGATTTGAAAGGAACCGTAAAACGGTTTCAAAAGAACCGAAAACGTTTCCAAAAAAACCGAAAAACGATTCTAAAAGGGCCCAAAAACGATTTCAAAAGAATCCTAAAACGGTTCCAGAATAACAGGACTCAGTTCCAAAGTAACCAAAAACCAAAAGTATTAACCTATGAAAATGTGGATTTTTATCAAATTTTATATTCTTATAATAAGATATTGCACCTAAGCCTCTTTGGAACAGCAATTTGCTGAGAATCCGAACCGGTCCAAATACCCGGTTCTTCTCGGAACTGGACTCAACTTAACAGTTTCTTTAAATACGCGGAACCGCACATCACTACTTTATATGCTTTCCACTCTTTCCATCTTCATTCGATGAATTTCAATCAGGATGCTCCTGGCAAACTTCTCAACGTCGTACCACGCAGTCAGGCTCTCCAACATAAGTTCAACCATAGAGAAATAGACAAGACCCGCTATCTCTCTCTTCACGTTCTCTAGATGTCGACGATGATGCTATTGTAATTTACACTTTGGTTGGGCATAATACGGACAGAAATAAAAGACAATGCGTATTTTCGTTCGATGCAAACAATATAAAGATAATTTAGCTGTCTTTAATATCAATCAAACACTATTTAAACTTAGTTTGCTGCATGGTCTAAAATCTCTATCACTTCTACATCATTTCCCTAGTACCTACCTTTTCCATCAGCTGAAACCTCCTGGTTCAACTATTATCCGATACACAGTCACAGATAGGTTACATGCTCTAAACCTCCTGCATCTAATAACAACCTATTTGACGTATTCTTCCTCATCCTCATCCACGTCATGTTGGCGAGTTATCATGTCGAAATCGCTGCAGATATTTTCTATAGTACCCATACCCAGTTAAAAATTGGGCCAAATAGTAGTGCTGCCTCCGCGTCTACACTGATATGTAGGGAGGAGAAAACATCCAACTAACCTTCATTGTACTCTCTCAGTTCATATGTCATATATTAATCGGTGTTAACCAGTGTCCAGTAGGGGTGCTTTATATAAACCTCATATAAACTTCAGTGCGGCTAAGACATATGTTGGCGTCAATTGTTTATACCACGCGAATTGGTGTTTATAACGCGCGAACGTTATATAAAGCTAGCATACATACAAGCCGAAGTCGGCGCTGTTGATTTCTGCATCCTCCTTGCATTTGTAGAGCCCACCAATGTTTGAGAAGATCTGTGCCAGAGAAACTTGGTTCCAAGCTGCTTTTTTCACCGAAAAACGCACATAACATTTAAATTTCAGGCGAGAAATATACCAAGTGACCCGTACGCTACGTATCTTAATACCTGACGCGCTTGATCTTTGTGACAAATGATTGGTGTGCGGTTGAAAATAGAGATGAGCGATCCTGTGAGTTTTTTAGAAACGGCGTTATCAGTGAACGTTATTTGTAAATCAGCGTTGTTTTAAATAGTGACTGTGATCACGGTTTTTTTAATTTAATGCAAATAATTATACTTACATTTGTGCTATATGGTTATTAATAACAGTACAAAAGGAATACACAGGGTGGTTCAGTCACGACTGGAAAAATTTCAGCAGCGTATTCCTTGGCTCATATCATGAAAATATGTCCATCTACGACCATCCCGGATAAATGCAAAGGGGCGAAATGGCAGCGGTTTGAACATTTTCGGATTGGTGGTCGGAGGGTACTAGGGTAAAATTGCTAAGTTCTGAACCAGTGGTCGGGTTATTTTGTTGTTGGCCTTGTTGGAAAGGCCCTTAAGAGATCTTTCAGAATCATTAAAAAAACCTTTCCAAAATGCCCTAAACTAAGCCCAGAGGTCTTACCGTTTCAAAGTTCAGCCAATTCTTCAACCACAAATGTCAACAAAATAAAATCTTAAACGTGTTAATTTACAAAAACAAATGAATGTGTGCCGTTATTTAAAACATAAGTTACCTGCCATATGGCTGAGCAAATTGAGGTTATGTGCAAGTTCTTATGTCTTTTTTCAGTTTTTTTTTTTTGAAAGCTCCGTATCTCGGCGATTTCACTTTTTTTTAATGATACTGAAAGGTCTCTTAAATGCCTTTCCAACAAGTCCAAAAACAAAAAAATCTTACCACTGGTTCAGAATTTAGCAATTTTACCCTAGTACCCTCCAACCACCAATCCGAAAATTATCAAACCGCTGCAATTTCGCCCCCATGCATTTTCGGGGATGGTCGTAAATGGACATATTTTCAAGAAATGAGCCAAGGAATATCCTGGTGAAATTTGTCCAGCCATGTGTGAACTACCCTGTATTTATAAATAAAATAGCATTACATATGCATATTTCATACATACATAATTAAATACATATATATTTAATGATCATTCAATTCTATGAGAGAGTTTGATAGAAATATCATGTAATTTTCTCTATCTGCCATATCCCATCGAGGCTGAAGAGTTAAAACAAAACACGTGCTGCGGCAACCAAAATGTATTTTGAATGTGGAAGCACTAGAAAAGCTGATTTATTTTGTGTAGTTGGTTGGCATTTTTTTGTACTTTCATTTATGTTTACCTTGTTGTATTTATTGTTAAAGTGCTTCCAACTTTCAAATAAGTATATCTTGAACGACAACAATAAAAAAGAGAACATTGAAAGAACGGCAACAGTGCAAGAACGAGAATACAGAAAAAACGAAAACGATGAAATAACGACATCAATAAAAGAACGATAACACTGAAGAAACGGCAACAGTGAAAAACGGAAGCATTAAAAGAACGACAACGTTGAAAGTACAACAGTGAAAGAACAACAACGATGAAAAACAACAACAGGGAAAAAACGACAACAGTGAAAGAACGGCATAGAAAGTAACGGCTACTTGACCCATTCGGTCACTGCAGTTACCAGTGATTTTTCAATCACGACTATTAAATCATCGCTTTTAAAATATCGCTCAAAGACGATTTACAATTAGACGACCAGAAGATGTGCGCAACTTGGCAACCCTGGTAAAAGAGAACCAAAAAGTACTAGGAGTTCACTCAAACGCATTTCTCTCTCGGGTCATATCTTGCTTATTTCATACTTTTTGCATAGTTTATGTAATTTTACTTCAACACGGTTGGAATTTGTATAGTTATATACAATAACACTATCAAAAAGCTGCTCGTGTATTGAAATATTCAATGAAGAGAGTAAGAGAGAGAGTAGAGAAGTACTAGGGTTTCACTCGTTTTGTTTGTTGGCATTTGAGTGAAGAGAAATTTTGACTGTCTACTTGTACATCGTTTTTGTTTTACTTCAACACGGTTGGAATTTGTATAGTTATATACAATAACACTATCAAAAAGCTGCTCGTGTATTGAAATATTCAATGAAGAGAGTAAGAGAGAGAGTAGAGAAGTACTAGGGTTTCACTCGTTTTGTTTGTTGGCATTTGAGTGAAGAGAAATTTTGACTGTCTACTTGTACATCGTTTTTGTATCGCTCATCTCTAATTGAAAAAAATAGTATAAAGCGGCATTCGACTGGCATCGATTTTCTTGATTTTGTTGATTTTAAGCAGAAATCAAGAAAATTTTCTTGATTTCCCATACGTTTTGACAGACGACAAATCAAGTATTTTTTCTTATTTTTCTAGGAATCAGGAAACAAATGGTTGATTTGCTTTATGCAACGCTGTTTTATCTCACACTAGTAACGAACAGTACGTTTGTTTACAACCATTTCAATCACGTCGCATTGATGTGGTGGTACCACTAGAATAGCCGACTTTATATTTGTCTCCTTACTTACATAGGTATTTATTGTTTCTCAAACATATATTTGTTATACTTTTTTGTTTACTTTTATTCCTGGAATACCTTTGTGCTGAATTTGATTGTGGAAAAATACCAGACAAACCAAAATGCCGTATGTTGTAGGCTTGGTATGTTTCTTGTCGTAGTAACACTACCTCGTCAATGCGCCTTGACTTTCAATCAAATCATGAAAAAAAACCAATGCGAACACTTCAGATTTTGTTAGGACATTTGATACGAAATCGGGAAAATATTTTGCAGTGCGAATGAGCTATAAGACTTAACCCTTTTGGCGTACAATACGTCTTACCTTACGGTATAGGGAGTCATGTCAGATTGTTATTGTTGTAATCTTTATTTCATTGATTATGAGGAAACGGCGAGATAACTTTTTTTAAAAATTTTTTTGTAGGTAAATGAAGATGTTATCTTTCGTTTGATATACATTTCATATTGGTTGATATCTTCCTAATATTTAAATTTCTCAAATGAAAATTGTTTAAACACATACACTCAAACATATGTGTTGTGTTTGGTTGAGTGTTTGAGTTCGTAGCGTGAACACAAACTATGCTGCTGTTTCAGTGTGGACACAAACCTTCGGCTGTTGTTTTGATTGATGAAATATTGAAATTTCGTATATTTACTTATGTATTTAAGTGAAACAAAATGTTAAATGTGAATTTGAATTTAACATGGATATATAATTATAAAAAATATATGAAAAAATTAATTCATACATTTTAATGTTAAATTAAAAATAAATAAGCTTTATTCAAATTTATTTTATTTAATTTTAAGCTTATGTATATTATCAAAACTAAATATCAAATAAATAAATTCATTTGCTTATGTTATTTATCATTTATTGTTATATATGTTTTCTGTCTTATCGGATGGCGTATTCTACGTTAAACTTAATGGCCGTGTCTCTGACACAGCCGACAGGGACAGTCCGCGGCCGAAGGCCTCGGACAACTGTCTGCTGTTTTTTCTTTTTTATTTGTCCGATGATATATTGGCGTACTATAGTTCCTTAATTGCAATAAATTCGTTTGACATTTCTGGTTACATATGCGTTATTGAAATTTTGCCACACACTTTAGTTCTTACAAGGTTTTCACGAAGTACAGGATCGTATTTTGCAATTCAATGCACCAATTCTAAAAAGATTCCTTTATTAATGCTCGTGTGATTTTCTGTATGGACACGTTTACCAAATTTTGCTTGGCAAGGAATTTTATCTTATAGTCTGACAAGAATTTCTTGCCAGTTTTTTGTTTCCTGTGCCACTAGGTTTCGATCTTTCTTGTCAATAGTCTGTCCTTTTTGAAGTCTGATCTCCAACTCATTCCATTTGCAATAATTTTGATTTTGTAGTTCCCTTGATTCGTAAACTAATTTCTACCAAGTATTAAACAAAAACGATGTACAAGTAGAGAGTCAACATTTCTCTTCACTCAAATGCCAACAATCAAAACCAGTGAAACCCTAGTACTTCTCTACTCTCTTCATTGAATATTTCAAAGCACGAGCTGCTCTTTGATAGTGTTATTGTATATAACTATACAAATTCCAACCATGTTGAAGTAAAATTACATAAACTATGCAAAATGTATGAAATAAGCAACATATGACGCGAGAGAGAAATGCGTTTGAGTGAACGCCTAGCACTTTTTGGTTCTCTTTTACCAGGGTTACCAAGTTGCGCACTTCTTCTGGTCGTCTAATTCTATTAAATACATCAGAAGAGCAAAACTTGTATCCTTTCGGTGTGTTAAGGTTCTCAAATAAACAACAACAAAAGCATAACAATGATGCTTTGGAAGGAGAATAAGCCATTAATGTACGTAAAACTTTTTCCGAATTTAAATTTTATGACCGATTTTGTTAGTTTAAGTTAATGTATGAAAAGTTCATACTGCAAGCTAACAAGGTCAGGAACATTTTTCCATAAAGCAACTATTGTACAGAGAAGAAAATTTACTCATAGAGTGGAATGCCAACAATGAAAACGAGTGAAGCGTGTCGTTTCTCTGCTCGCTCTCTTCGTTGAATATTTCAATACCCGGGCAGTTTGCTGATGATGTTATTCTATCTAGCTATAGAAATTCCAACCATATGTAAATAAAATTACATAAAGTATGTAAAAAGTATGAAATAATCAAGTTATGACGCGGGAAAGAAATGCGTTTGAGTGAATCGCGTCGACTTTTTTGGTTCTCTTCTACTAGGGTTGCCAAATTGAGTGGTTTTTTCTCCACTACTTGTACATCCTTTTTGATTTTTCTAACTTTGTCTAACTCAAAAACACCAAATACATATAATTTTGATAAGTGAAACGAAAAATGACATGGAAAAAATTTAATGACCTGTTTAAACGACTATACCTAATAGATAATTTTACCATGATCAGTATTTATAACAATTACCGTGAGTTTCTGTGAACAATTTAATTCCAATTTTGTTTACAATCGGAAATAAAAATCTATCCTTCAAATTTAGAGATATAAAAATATACGTAGTCTTCCATTGAATAAAATAATTTGAAAGGACCATTTTGCAAATTTCTACTTTTGAGACTCTCCTTGATAACATTTTCATTCGCAAGAAATGATAACAAAATTAATCTAATAGCTCATTCGCACAGCAACATATTTTCCTGATTTCGTATCAAATCCCCTAACAAACTCTGAAGTGTTCACATTGGAATTTTTCCTGATTTGATTGAAAGTCAATGCATATTGACGAGGTAGTGTTACTATGACAACAAACACACCAAACCTACAACAATAGGCAGTTGGCTTTACTTACTTACTTATCCGGTCTCGGACAACCCCGGGGGGTCAGGGACCTTACAAAACGAAGATAACATATTTCGCCAACCAGTTCGATCTTTTGCTTTATCTCTCCAGTTGGCAATACCAAGTGTACGCAGGGATTCGTCAACCTGATCCCTCCAGCGGAGTCTTGGTCTTCCTATTTTTCGTCTTCCTTCGAGTTCGGTTTCGAAAAGCCTTCGCGCTGGTTCATCTTCATCCATTCTACTGACATGGCCTAGCCAGCGCAATCGCGTTATCTTGATCCGCTTAACTATGTCAATGTCAGGATAAAGCTCATACAGCTCATGATTCATTCGTCGCCGATACTCGCCGTTGTGCACTATAGGGCCATAAATTTTTCGGAGTATTTTTCTCTCGAAGACTCCTACAGATGTTTCGTCTGCTTGCGATAGGACCCAGGATTCTGCGCCATAAAGCAAGACAGGTTGAATGAGAGTCTGGTACAGCTGGACTTTTGTTACTCGAGAGAGGGCTTTATCTCTAAAGTGCTTGCTTAGCCCAAAATAACATCTATTCGCAAGCACAATTCTCCGTTTGATCTCAAGGCTGACGTTGTTGTTTTTGTTCACGGCAGATCCGAGGTATATAAATTCGTCCACTACCTCGAAGTTATAACGGTTATCAACGTTCACGCTTTGGTCTAATCGCGTGGAGGCCCTGTTCGTTGAAACCATTAATTTTGTCTTGTCCTCATTCACCGTCAGACCCACTTTTGCTGACTCCTTCTCAATTCTCGAAAAAACCGCAGTAACTTCTCTAATTGTGCGCCCAATGATATCTATATCATCAGCATACGCGAGCAGCATGTGACTTTTGCTGCTGATGGTTTTATTCATATTGACTGCAGCTTTTCTCATAATGATCTCCATTAAGATGTTAAAGAGATCGCACGATAGGGTGTCGCCTTGCCTGAGGCCTCGCTTAGTTTCGAAAGGTTCGGTAAGATCCTTACCAACTTTCACTGCGGATTTGGTGTTCGTCAAGGTCATCCTGCAAAGGCGTATGAGTTTTGCAGGAATACCAAGCTCAGACATTGCTTCATAGAGTTTCTCCCGTATCGGACTATCGAAGGCTGCTTTATAATCGATAAATAGATGATAGGTGTCGATTTGTTTTTCGTGTGTCTTCTCCAGGATTTGGCGTAGCGTGAAAATCTGGTCAGTTGTCGATTTTCCAGGCCTAAAGCCACACTGGTATGGTCCAATCAGGTCAGCGATAATTGGTTTTAGTCTTTCGCACATTATACTTGATAGAACCTTATATGCTATGGATAAAAGGCTTATTCCACGGTAGTTGGCACAAATACTCGGGTCACCTTTTTTAAATATGGGACATAGTACACTGAGACTCCAATCGCCGGGCATGCATTCATCTAACCAAATTTTGCTAATGAGCTGATGCATGCACCTTATCAGCTCATCGCCGCCAGCCTTAAACAGCTCCGCCGGTAATCCATCGGCTCCTGCGGATTTGTTGTTCTTAAGCCGGGCAATAGCTGTTCTGACCTCGTCTTGGTTAGGAGGGGGGCAATCGACGTCGTCGTCCATATTGTGATCGATTGTCCCATCGTCATCGGATATCTCAGGTACTAGTAGCGCGGAGAAATGCTCTCTCCATATTCCCAACATGCTCTGCACATCTGCGACGAGATTTCCGTCTTTGTCTTTACAGAAGGGGGGCCCTGAACCATGTCCATTAGTTCCGTTTTTAACTTTTTGGTAGAATTTTCGGGCTTCGTTCTTCCTTCTGTATGTCTCAATTTTCTCACTCTCGCGTTTTCTCCACTGCCGTTTCTTACGCCTAAAGAGACGGTTTACCTCCTTTCTCTTCTCCCTATACCGCTCAGTTGCAGCTCGCGTTGCAATTGACTGAAGCATTACCATACGTGCAGCGTTCTTTTCGTCATTTGCTATGCGACACTCTTCATCGTACCACGGTTTATTGCGAAGCGGTTTTTCGAAACCAAGTACGGTTGTTGCGGC
The DNA here is from genome assembly GCA_963931995.1 of Phaonia tiefii. NCBI lineage: Eukaryota > Metazoa > Arthropoda > Insecta > Diptera > Muscidae > Phaonia > Phaonia tiefii. The sequence goes on along the minus strand of OZ008368.1, from coordinate 43,237,060 downwards.
AGTTTTTATAGAGTCGGAAATGGGTTTCCACTGCGCATCAGGATCGTCATCGGGAGGGGGTGGGTTCTGTGCCAAAAGTTGCGAGAGCTTCCTTGAGTAGGCTGTGGCAACCTCTGGTAATTACAGCTTTCCGATGTCCAGCTTCCTCTGCGTCTGGTTTCGTACGATTTTCGATCTACTTAATCTTGTGCGAACCTTTGCTGCTACCAGGTAGTGATCAGAATCGATGTTAGCTCCTCTGATCACTCGTACGTCCATTACACTGGATGAGTGCCTTCTATCAATTACCACGTGATCAATTTGGTTCTTAGTTCTTTGATCAGGGGATACCCAAGTAGCCTTGTGGATGTCTTTATGCTGGAATCTTGTGCCACTGATGACCATGTTTTTTGCCGCGGCAAAGTCAATCAGTCTCATACCGTTGTCGGAACTGTCAGCATGTAGACTGAAATTGCCAATAGTTGGATTAAACACATTCTCCCTTCCTACTTTGGCATTAAAATCTCCTAGTACAATCTTAATGTCATGGCCAGGGCAGCGGTCATACGTTTCCTCTAGGAGCTCATAGAATATGTCTTTGGCATCATCATCTTTCTCTTCTGTCGGGGCATGCACACAAATTAGGGAAATATAAAAATATTTCGCTTTTATGCGGATTGTGGCTATTCGTTCACTCACAGGATTGAACCTAGAGACTAGATGTCGCAGTCTTTTGCCAACTACAAATCCACAACCAAATTCATGTTTTTTTTCATGGCAACTGTAGTATATATCGCAGTTTCTTTTTCTTGTGCAGCCATGTCCTGTCCATCGCATTTCCTGGATAGCGGTAATGTCAGCCTTATAACTTTCGAGGACATCTGCCAGTTGGATACTTGCACCGGATCTATATAGAGTTCTTACATTCCAAGTGCATATCCGTAAATCGTGGTCCTTATAACGTTTGCGGGGGTCGTCAACAAATAGGGGTTGTTTATGTTTTCCGTTTCGTTTTTGTATTTTCACTGCCATTATGAACGGTGGCGGGAGGCAAACCCAGCCCACCGGGTTTTTGCATTTTACCTACTGCCAGGATATTTGATTGCAGCCGCCCATTATGGATCAGACGCTGACCAGGATGCGATATGTTGAACCTGGATTTTCTTCTTTTAGTTTCTATCCGTTGGCCCGTATGTTTGGCTCATCCGCCTTCTAAGGACAAAAGAATATGCCCGATTGTTTGATGAGCTTCAGTGACATCAGTCACCTACTATACCTGATTTGATGCTCATTTGTTTCGCCTTCTCACTCTAGCTAGCTAACGGAGGTTTCCGAAAAGCCATTGCCCAGGACATACTGCGTGGAAGTAGTGAGCTGCTTGGACTGCCCAATGAAGGAATCATTTCTGGCCACTCCCAAGTGAATGGCAATCAGAAACTTTCCACCTTCACGGACAGTCCCATGTCCATGGCAGTTGGCTTTGTGTGGTATTTTTCAACAATCAAATTCAGCACAAATGTGTTCCAGGAATAAAAGTAAAGAAAAAAATATAAAAATATATGTTTGAGAAATGAGAAAAGTAAATAAGTCGGTTATTCTAGTGGTACCACCACATCAATGCGCCGTAATTGAAATGGTTGTAAACAATCGTACTATTCGTTCGCAGTGTGAGATAAAACAGCTTTGCATAAAGCAAATCAAGCATTATTTCCCTGATTCCTACACAAATAAGTCCCCTTTTCCACTAGCAAATATTTCTTTGCAAATTCTTGAGTTTGTGGGCTCAGTAGTTTGTCAGTTCAGTATTTGCTGTTCTCGCAAAGTCTGCTTTGTTCTTTTCGCTGAAACAAATTTATTTGACATATCGTTTTTAACCCATTCGTTTTTACTGACACGGTCGGTTTTTGTTTACAAACCTCTTGGTTGTAGTGATTGTTTGAAGTAAACAAATGAAATTTAATTTATAAATCACAATTTTTACACTGATTTTAAATTATTTATACACTTCTTAGGAAAATTCTTTAAAATGTAAACAGTTTTGACGTTTTTTCGTTCTTTTATATTTTGATTCGCAAAATTTGGCAAAGAAAGCTTTGTGAGTGGAAAAGCATTCGAAAATACCAAAAGAGAAAAGAAAAAATTTGGCAAAGAAATATTTGCCAGTGGAAAAGGGGACTAAGAAAAAATACCTGATTTGTCGTCTGTCATAACGTATGGGAAATCAAACAAATTTTGTTGATTTCTGCTTAAAATCAACATAAGTGGAAAAATCAAGAAAATCGATGCCAGTGCGAATGCTGTATAAAATAATTTTTTGTTGCCATTTCTTGAAATTGAACATGTGGCAACATTGTCAGTGCTGAAGTCGGAATTTAAGTGGGAAATTTAAATGCCACTTAATATCGCTTAGCTGTCGCGTACAAATTAAGCTATAATTATCTTTAACGGGGTAAAAAAAACACTTATTATTTATTGTGAAATTTTGCCGCCCCCACTAAGTTTTAGTGTTTAACAATAACGAATTAGAGTTTAACAATAAATATGAACAATGTTTAAAATTAGAAGCGATTGGGTAAAATTTCAATGTCGTGAGTGGTCTTGCGTGTGTGCGTTTTCTTGTCTCGTGAGCTTGCATGATCGTGAAAGATTGAAAATTTGTCGTGCGTGACATATATTTTTGACCTCGTGAGCATTCATCCTCTACTCCACAGTGGATCAGCTGTTTTAGGGAAACCCCGTGATCTAAGCCAATGACATAAGAGCTAACTGCGACTTAGTTCTAGCCGTGTACGCCGACAGTTAAAAAAATTACATGAGGTGTCAGGGGACACCCGGTTGGAACGAAGTTCCTTTCCCTATATATTAGCGGCATTCATGCAAACGTGAAAGCCGAAAACTTTTGCTCAGCGCAAGTTTCCCTCGCACCGTTGCATGAGGCACCAGGTAAAGTTGCTCAGCGTAGTTGTGCTCAAAACCATATCAGCTGACCAAGATGGATACATAAGGTGGTAGCAGTAGCAATTGCATGTATTATGTATGTGTACTTTTTCTACTGTTCTAGTGCTATCACCTTATTTATCCGTCCTAGTCAGATGACATCGAAATATCAAAAGCTTACACGTTTCTCCATCTCACGTTTGCGCAGCAAATTTGCCTCGAAAACTTTCCACTTTTGAGCACGTCGCTTTGTATGGGAAATTTGTTTGTTTTGACGTTTGCTCTGAAGTTTACGATGTTTTCGAGTTTACGAGGTTCTTTCCAGCTTTCATGAAGACCACTATTATGTACTAGTTAGTTCCAACACACTTAAGGCGCCTGTTGAAAAATACTGTAATTTAAATGGTTCTTGTACAATGATAAACATTTGTTAAGAAATTTGTTATTTATTTAATGTGTTTTTTTTTAAAGTATATTTTTAGGCCCCGTTTGTAAGAATATGTATTATATTTCCCCGAAAAGGTACTTTCTTTGATGAGAGGTACTTCTTTTATTAAAATAAAGGAAAATGGTTTCCCGTTACATCCCGTGAAAGGATTAGGGAGATCTTATCACAAACCAGCGAGCTTTGCGCGTTCTAGTTTTACACCGGTTCCGAACGATATTTTGAGAAGCTTTTTCATGGCTGAATACTCGATATTGTCACCGTCACTAAGCTAAGGAAAAGCCTAAGAGTACGAACTATTTTTACAAAATATCCTTTTTTAAGAACAGGTACTTTTTAAAGAAGTGGTACTATTTTTAGGATAAGGTTATTTTTTTAAGAAAATTTACTTATTTTCAGGCTTGTGGCGCCGTCCTGTTGGAGCCACATGTCCTCCAAGTCCATATTATCCAATTGGGGCCAAAAATATTCGGTTATCATTGAACGGTAGCGATTCGCATTCACAGTAATGTGCCGGTCTTGATCATCACGGAAGAAGTACGGCCCAATGACGCCGCCGGCCCATAAACCGCACCAAACCGTAATTTTTTCGGGATGCAATGATGACTCATGGATTACGTGTGGATTGCTGTCTGACCAATAACGCATATTTTGCTTATTGACGAAGCCATTCAGCCAGAAATGAGCCTCATCGCTGATTGTTGAGGCCTCTTAAAGTTGGCCTCTTAATGTTGAGGCCACTGACTCCAAATTTCGGTAGTAAATTTTAATAATTTCGACTCGTTGTTGGCTCATATATCTTTCCATGATGAAATGGCAAACCTTACTGAAGAGAAATGTCAAAAGAGCGGGGAAAAATATGGCGTCGTTTGCTGTCACTATCGATTTACTTTTGTAGCGTCTCTGTTGAAAACCCCTTTTCAATATGTAATTAACAGGCTCTACCTAGAAAATTTCCCATTAAACAAGAATTATGTTAGTCTGGACACAAAACCAAAAGTACGAGTGTAAGTGTGCTGCCAAATGTAATTTCATGCCGAGGGTTGTGTTTCATGGATTTGCCAGTCTTGCACTTTGGCTTTTCTAAATTTACTTTTTATTCGGTTCTAACTACAATATGTAATATACAGGCTCCACCTAGAAAACTTCCCTTTAAATCAAACCAAACCAAAAATACCCAATATAGTTGATAATAATGGGTTGTAATAAAGTAGTTAAAAAAAAGTTGTTTAAAAATTTTTCATTTAGCCCCCATCCCGCAACGTGCGATAAGGCGGCAGCACGCCACTCCGGCTTCACTCTCTGATTGCATTACTTGCAAGAGCAATGGAATACAATTAATAATGGTGTGGCTGTCGCGGCAGAAGCGCATCCACATCATTTTCATTGCCTGCCACCACAACAATGCCTTGTCAATACTATGATTTTTCATATAAATCTTATTCATAATATCATTTCTATCTTTGTCTTTACACCGATTATGAAGTAATGTAACTCTTTCATCTATCACCACTTAAGAAGGTCACCGAAGTGTAAAATTCCCACACCCAAGCAAGGCATTATCTACGAATCCGACCATTTTCACTTTGCAACTGAGCCCTACCATTTTCACTTTGCGTTGTCATTAAGATGGATAGATGACATCTTAGCTCCCTTTTTCAGCTTATCAAATGTCAAACTATGTGTGTAATTACAAGCGATTACTTTACACAAAAGTGCTTATTGCATTACACTGCTGTTATCTTTTGACGTTTTCTCTTATCCCAATTAATTTTCTTTACAGAAGAGTTGAAGTTTCCTCCTCACTTCTATGGACGTAATGTAATTGGTGCATGAAAGACCGACCCACTATGGCTTCTTATGGTTTTGTTCAACTTCATAAGAATTCCCAGCATGGGAAATAATAAATTACTTGTGTTTACTTGTTAGGAAAATAAATAATTCAAAACTCTTGTGCACCGATAAGATTTTTCGTTCTGATGATACACATATCGATTTTTACTGAAACGTAATCTCGTCTATAATTGGTTACGATTTTAAATTTATTTACAACCGTATTAGATTAGATTCGAATAGAGTTTGATAAGAAGAGCAAACAACAATGCATACAATGAGAGGAGAAGCGTTGCATTGCAAATACGTTAATTTATAGAAATGATTTGGATCTAAAGAATGAATGCAGTGATTAATATGACTGCGTATAGTGAGCAGATTGTTAGATTTAAAAGATTAAAATTTATCATACACTATACTATTAGGAAATACCGAAATGATCTCCTCTTTGCCAGAAATAAATATGGAAATAATCGTATTATTTACTATAAAGCAAGAGAGAGATGACCTTCCTTATTTGCTAGAGAAAATTTTTCGTTTCGAAATGTTCTTGCTGATTGCTAGATCAAAAAAAGATGAACTTATTCGTTTCTATACTATAAACGGAAATGTGGCCGTCGGTTGTGCGCGGTTCATGTACATAAGTACGTGGGTTCGATCTCTGCTCAGACCACCTAACATTTCTTTCGACAGCGGTCACCTCGCTTAGTGGCGGCGGAACTATCGAGTATTTACCCATGATAAAGCTTTTCAAAAATACTGTTCGGAACCGGTGTAAACCTCTAGGTCCCAATCAGTGAGTGTAAAACTAGAACGCGCAGTAGTGATGTGCGGTTCCGCGAATTTTAAGAACCGGTTCCGATAAGAACCGGGTATTTGGATCGGTTCCGGTTCTCAGCAAATTGCTGTCCCAAGGAGGCTTAAGTGCTTATGTTATAAAAATATAAAATTTGATAAAAAAAAAATAAACATTTTCATACCCTCAATGAAAGTTTAACCGAGTCCTTTTATTTTGGAACCGTTTTACGGTACTTTTCAAACCGCTTTTCAGTTCCTTTAGAATCGTTTTTTTTTAATTTTTGGAACCGTTTTCGGGTGTTTTGAATACGTTGATCGGTTCTTTAAGAACTGTTTCGGTATCCGTCGGTGTGGCACTGTTAGTGTGCGCGGTTCTTGTACATAAGTACGTGGGTTCGATCCCTGCTCTGACCACCTTCAATTTCATTCGACGGCGGTCACCTCGTTTAGTGACGGCGAATACCGTTCGGACCCGGTGTAAAATTGTAGGTCCCAATCAGTGAGTGTAAAACTAAAACGCGCACAGCTCACTGGTTTGCGAGAAGCTCTCCCTAATCCCTTCATGGGATGTAACGGGAAACCATTTATTTATTTGTATTTAAGAACTGTTTTCGGTTCATTCGGAGTGATCGACAATGTGATGGAGAATGAGCGATAGGTGAATTGAAAGAGCTGACTTTATATTTAATTATATTGACTTTAAATTTGACGTACTAATTGCGACGACAAAAATTAACTATCAAAATATGGGCGTGATTGGACTAAGGGACGTGGTACCTCCCATACAAATCGCAAATTAAAAGTCCATTATTTCTGCTCCTGTTAACGGTACTTGAACAAAATTGGGTATGTTGGTTAGGTGTACATATTCTAAAATCTGCTGCAAATATGGGCTGGATTGGACAAAGGGGCGTGGTCATATATAAAGAATTTATAGTCAAAAACTATGTTTTTTACGGGTTGGTTTTTGGAACGAAGTTCCTGATCGTACGTTGCGGGATGGGGGCTAAATGAAAAAATTGTAAACAACTTTTTTTTAACTACTTTATTACAACCCATTATTATCAACAATATTGGGTACTTTTGGTTTGATTTGGTTTAAAGGGAAGTTTTCCAGGTGGAGCCTCATTATTACATATTGTAGTTTTGAACCCAATAAAAACTAAATTTAGAAAAGCCAAAGTCAAATGGAATTACATTTGGCAGCACACTTACTCTTACACACGTACTTTTGGTTTGTGTCTAGACTAACATATAACCATAGATCAAGTACTGCCACTAGGTGTAACTTTCATTGACTTTTCTCATACATTCACTGACGTTTATACAATAGTGTGGGACATTTTTTCAACACAAAAATAGAATCATTTTCCAGGTTGTGCTATTCAAACAACTAATTTAGTTTTTTTCATGTCGTTGTGTTCCCCACTGTCTAATTCAAATGGGTTTTGGTTATGAGCTTTTTTGGAGTACTGTTATTGTTGGTATTCGTTTGCGTTGACTTTTACAGAATCGACCCACCAAACATAAACAAAATACGTTATAATTATTGCTTTCAGCTCCATTTAGAAAATATCCCATTGAACAAGAAATTTCCCAAGGAGTGTGCGATATTTAGTTATTTCCTTTATCTATGATATAACATATGGGGGGGATATTTATTGTTTCATGGGAAATTTTCTAGGTGGAGCCTGTTTATAAGATATTGTAGTTTGAACCGAAATAAAAAGTAAATTTAGAAAAGCCAAAGTGAAAGAAGTTTAAAAAAATAACATTTTCTTAAATAAGTGAGTTTTCTTAAAAAAAGTAAATTTTCTCAAAAAAATCTTACAACAAATTGCCTTTTCTTAAAAAACTAGCTTTTCTTTAAAGAGTACCTTTTTTTGTAAAACAAAATAACTTTTCTTGAGATAAGTATCTATTCTCAAAATGTTGCCTGTTCTTTCGTAAAAAAGGAGCTTTTCTTAAAAAAAAAATACCTTCTCTTGCAAAAAATACATTTTCTTACAAAAATTCGTTTTCTTATATGTACCCTTTCTTAAAAATAAAATAATACATTTTCTTTTCTTTTCTTGATAAGTAGCCTTCCTGAAAATAGGTAAATTTTCTAAAAAAAAAAAAACCTTATCCTAAAAAGTACCTGTTCTTAAAAAAGTATTTCTTTGTAAAAACATTCATACTCTTAGGCTTTTTCTTACATAAAAACATTAGCTTTTAATAAAAGAAGTACCTCTCATCAAAGAAAGGACCTTATCGGGAAAATATAGTATATATTCTGACAAAAGGGACTAAAGATATACTTTTTTTTTAAATACATTCAATAAATAAAAAATTTCTTAAAAAAAGTTTATCATTTTACAAAAAGTATATTTTCTTAAAGATCCATTTAAATTAGAGTATTTTTCAACAGGCGCCTTAGGCGTGTTGGAACTAACTAGAAATAATATATAGCGAAAGGAACTTCGTTCCAACCGGGTGTCCCCTGACACCTCATGTAATTTTTTATTTGTATTATGTCCATATTCTGGCATAAATACAAACTGTATCGAAACCAGAGGTTTCAATGATACAGCTGATCGACCTCCTAGCTGAAAATTAGATAAAGGGAAGAATGTGACACAGAGAGAGCTATAGGCGAATTGAAAAACGAACTTTAAATTTGATTTTATTTGCACCAACGTTTTTTAAATAATTTAATACGCAATAAATTATGTTTGATTTGAAGAACACAAGAATTTTCATTAATTTTTATTTATCTTACATCTAAATTCTGACAGAAAAAAACTGTCATAAATAAACTGTATTAAACCAATAGACTAATACTTATAGTGGACCCAATACTTCTCTCACCAAATTTATGACATTTGGCCTGGTGTGATATTTACGTTCGATGTTGAAAAGAATCACTTTACTAATACCAGATAGAGGCAATGGTTCAAAACAACGAACAAAATAACAACAACGGCATTTCGTTTTGTTTGTTAAAATTATTGTGTTAAATACAACACATATGTATGCTAACAATATCGTAACAGTCAATAAAAAAGTTTAAAACACATTAAATTTCACACTTTTTCACCAAAACGACATAAAAAATTAAAGCAAGAAGTTACTGTAATTCCACCTGGTGTATGTCACTTTTCGTCAAACATCTCTCTATCACACCGACCGCATCAAGAAGAGTGTGAAAGGAAACATCAGATGAGCCAAATATCTCTCTAGTATGTTTTACTCTGTGATTAAACCTGTCGTTAGCCCAGTCAGGGGGTTTTGATGACATCTAGCTGCAAATTTGATACAGAATTTAAAAAACTAACTAACTAAAAACTGATTTTATTGGTACTTATGACTTTTAACATAACTTTACACAAAAATTTTTTTTAACTTTTTTTTGTATTACGTCCAAATACTGCCAGAAAAATACTGCCATAAAATCCCCGTATCAAAACTTTCGACAAGAATTTGGTGGAACTGAAACACCCATGTCTTCTCTTTAGTATTTCTCTATGATCGAAACTGTCTTTAGCCCAGTGAATTTCGACGAGAATTTGGTGGAACTAAAACACTCATGCACACTCTTCGAAGCACAAGCATGCACACGAAACGCGGAAAGACCTTCCACTTGGCTAAAGAGAAAAATCGAAATAATCTTACTTTTTCGAAATGACCTTCACCGTTTCTAGAGATAAAAATTGTAATTGGATGCAAAGATTAGAATTATCATGCCTTTTACTTGAAACTAAGATCGAAATGATGTTTCCCAGAGAGAAATGTCGAAATGGTATTTTTTACCAGAGAGCAAGACAGAAATAATCTTCCTTACACACTGCAGAAAAATATCGTAATGATCTTCCTCTTTGCTAGAGAGAAAGATCGAAATGATCTTGCTGCTTGCTAACGAAAAAATATAGAACTTATCCAGGGGATATCCGTGCCACAGCTGATTGGCATGATAATTAGAATCTGATAGCGAACATAGTAGATATGCGAATGATCCATAAACTACTAGAAGTAAGCCATTGAGCAAACTAAGCTTAACTAGTGTTTGATTGACAGTAACTAGGTATTTTCGTAGATGCAACCAATATAAAACATAATTTAGCTGTCATTAGCATCAATAAACACATCATCAATAAACAAATTAGTCCCTGTCTTCTTTGCTCTCTCATTCTCTATCATCGGCCAGCTGTGCCATAGAATCCCCCTGGCTTAACTAGTGTTTGATTGACAGTAACTACGTATTTTCGTTAGATGCAACCAACATAAAACATAATTTAGCTGTCATTAGTATCAATCAAACACTATTTATTTATTTATATTTGCTGTATGGTTTGTTTCTGGTTGCTTATCAATCTTTCGCCTACCTACTCTATTTTCTATCAATTTGCTACTTCATAGTCAATCAGCTGTGTCAGAGATTCCCCCTGGTACCTCGGTGACCGTAAAAGATCGATAAAAGAGGGATGGAGAGTATCATCTATTTATTACTCTTGGTTACGACCGGTATTCAGTTTTTGTGAAATTTTCGTTGTCTTAAGAAGTACGTGTATAAGAAATAACCGAACCGAAAATTTCGACCACTCTTCATTTGCTTGGTACTCAGCTCTTTGCGAAAATTTCGTAAGCAAAATAAATTGCAGGGTTGCTACGCCAAAGTTAATTCGTACGAAAACAATTGTCTGATAATTGTTTGAGACCGGAATTTTGACACTTTGATTGTTTCAGAATATAAAAGTAATACCACATGCGTTAAAAATAAATTGGAGTGCAAAGACGATGTATTAATGAAATATTTTCAAGTTAAATCAGAGATAGGTAGGAACTCTCCGCAACGAAATTTTCCCTTTAGAGATATTTATTTGAAACTCAGCCTTTATCCAACAGGATACAGCCGGTAAATATTTTCAACAACGTTATAATAATTAAATAAATTACAAAATTTCTTAAGAAAATTTCGCAAGAACTCATTACGGAGCTTTGGGATATAACTTCGGCATAACAACTCTGTAATTTAGTTTGCTTACGAACTTTTCGCAAATAGCTGAGTACCAAGCAAATGAAAGAGAAAGACCATAATGATTTTCCTCTTTGCTAGAGAGAAAGGTCGTAATGATTTTAATTTTTTTTCTAGAGAGAACTATAGAAATTATCATTCTCAATGTTACAGAGAACGACCGAAATGATATTCATCCATGTTAGAGGGAGATACCGTCGGTGGTTCAATGGGTACGTTGCGTGACTCTTGTACAAAATAAAGCCCGGTATTCAGTTTTTATGAAATTTCCGTTGCCATAAGAAGTATGTGTATAAAAAATAACGAAAATTTAATGAAGCTAAAATTTCGCTCACTTTTCATTTGCCTGGTACCAGGGTGATTCTATGGCACAGCTGATCGAAAAGGTACTAAGGAAATAGATAGAGAATGAGAGGCCAAAGAAGACAGGAACTAAGTTTGTTATTATTATCAGCTAAATTATGTTTTATGTTGTTTGCATTGTCCAACGAAGGTGTAAAATTGGTAGAATATAGCAGCAAATAAAACTGTATGAAATGGCCTACTACCTCGTCGGCATGAAGAGCCAACGACGAGAGTAATGGAAACTCTTAAGTATTACTCTATGCTGGTACTCAGCTCCTTTCGAAAATTTCGTAAGCATAATCAATTCTAGGATCGTTACGCCAAAGTTATTTCGTACGGAAAGAATTGTTTGGGACTGGATATTTCGATAATTTTAGCAAACTAAAGTCATTCGACATGAGTTAAAAATTAAATGGATTGCGGAGAGGAATTATTAATGACTCGTTTGCAAGGGAAATCAATGATAGGTGGTAACTCTCCGCAACAAAATTTTTCGTTTAGAGATAAATGGCAAAATTTCTTACGGAAATTTCGCAAGAACTGAATACGGGGATGAATTCAGTGAATTCAGTCTCAGCTCTGACTATCTTTAATTTCTTTCGGCGACGGTCACCTAGCTTAGTGTCGGTGAAGCTAACGAGTAATTAGGCATGAAAATGCTTCCGAAAGAACAACCGTTCGGATTCGCTGTAAAATTTTAGGTGAGGTTACAAATTAGAAACCGCACAGTTTATAGGTCGTGGAAAGCCCTATCCCTTCATGAGATGTAAGGGGAAACTAATTTTAAGAAAGAGTAGTGGCAATAGTGTTCTTTTTTACTAGAGAGGAGAGAACAATTGGAATTCTCTTTAGAGAAATAACGACATGGCTTTCGTCTTTTCAAAACACAAAAGATCAAAAAGTACTTATTCTTTGCAAGAGAAAAATAACGAAATGTGTTGCCTATTTGCTAGATCGAAATTATGTATCTGCCTCAATGTTAACGGGATCAGATCGAACAGATTACGTTTGATAAGCTTGAATAGATGGTCAGTAGCCTAGGGCGTAAAGTTTCAATTAGACGTGCCATAACCATATAAAACAGCTGTTCGAACCAATCTTATGGGCTACAATGTATTCGATTATTGGTGGCATCCCATAACCGTAACCGTAGATATCAATTGATTTTTGGTTTTGTGCCATAACCATAATAAACAGCAGATTGTTGTTTTTATTATTTCTTGTTGGTGTTGGTGAGTTGGTGTTGGTGAGTTTTAATTTATATTTTTCGATTGCGCTTCGTTTTTGTTTTATAAGTAGTTTATAATATTTGAATACTTTTACAGACAATGGATGACGAAAAACTAATAGAGTTTGTAAAAAAAACTGTCCGTTCCTTTATGGCAAAACCCATACAGATTTTAAGGATCTGGGGAAATAGGAGCGCTTGGATGGAAGTCGCCAAAACTTTGGGGGTTGATGGTAAATAAGAAGTGAGTAGTGTTGTAATGTTATTATATTAAAGAATAAATTCTCAATTTCTTCGTCACTGCTCATATTATTTTACTTTTGTGAGTTCAAGTCCCACTTGCGACTGTTTAAAATTGTAAATTGTCGTTACAGAGAAAGCCCAATATAGTGGGCATCTACACCATAGAGAATGATCGATGTGGTCTTCATCAATGTAATAATAAAAATCGAAAATAATTTAGCTCAAAGAAGAAGATCCCACTTATCGTATCTACACCTTGAATATTTAGGTAGATAACTATTTTATTTAATTTATTAATATTGTTTAAATATTTTTTAATTGTCTATGATTAATAATATAACTATGTTTTTTTAATCAAAATAAAATAACTTTCTTATTAGTTGTTTAGCAAACACATTTGTTCAAACATTAATCAATCAACTATCCAAATTTGGCCGTTCTTTTCATCACTATTAAATAGGTGGGTCATTATTAACACTACGAGTATATGTATACAATTCAAAAATTGCAAACGTATCGTTGATTTTTGGCTTCCCATCCACCTTACCACCCACACGCATATCGTACCTGTTATCCATGTGACGTTTGATGAATGTATATCGCGACTAGCCTCAAGTGCCTCCACCAGACCCCAGGTTGTCTTGTTGCTGTTATCATTGAATTGAATTGGCACCGCTTGTATCGCCGCCAAAAGCCGACAGCATAAAAATGCAATAATTATTGAAAATTTATGGAAATTCATTTCATTTAGAAATCGTTGAACCCACTTGTTATAAAAATAACATTAAAAACGCGAAACACTTTACAATTGTCCTACAGGCATTTAACGGAATACTCTACTCCGTACAATGTGGTTATAGTACTTTATACTCGAATTTTGAAAACGTTATGCCGGAAATGAAGCAGAAGCTAGAAGAACGAAAACGACCAAGTCAACTGGAATACCCACGAGCAACTACTAAACGTTGTAATTTTGTTTGAGCGTTTTATAAACGAAACAATTCGAGTTTACGATCAGTCAGCTGTTGGTGGCGTTGTGGACGGTGATGCCATATGTACTCGTATGTGTTGTGTTTTGATATTGTAATGTTTAATCGGTGATGGTAATTTATGGAACAGTGCAGCATTTGTTGGAATGCTGCTGAACTTGTAGGGTGGTGTACAAAAAAATACCTGTCATCCATGTGTCATTTGACGCGTTGATATCAAATTCAGCTTCCAGTGCCTCTATAAGATGCCAAGGTTTTCTAGATGTTTGATTTTTAGCTGCTACCTTCGACAAAAGGCAAAAATTGTAAATTACACACAAAATTAAATACTTGAACTTATAGGAATTCATGTGGATAAAGTCGTTGAAACTTTTAAAATTTAAAACAAAATTTGCAGGAAATGACAATGGTATGAGATCAACGCGCCAATTTGATTACTCACGAGAAACTAACCGTTTGGAAGTTTATCGCGTCTCTTTTTATTAAGTTTAGTTTAGATGTTAGTGATGGCAAATACTATGCAAATTATTTTATTGAAAATACATTGTACTTTAGTTAAATTTTGTTGTACTTTTATTAGTACGTGTTTACCAGAACTGTGGAAAATTAATGATCTAACAAAAAATAAACGGTACTCGAACTTTTCTGTCCCTATACGTCATAGAGTAATTAACCTAGAGTAACCACTTCTCTCAGTAAGTTTATGAGATTTGGAGTTAGAGCTTCTATCCCCCTCTTTACGTTCTGTCGATGACGACAAGGTAGAAGGCCATTTCAGCGAGTTCAAGATGCTGTTGTATTTTACTCTTTGGTTGGACATAAAACGGACAGAAATTAAAGGGAATGCGTATTTTTGTTCGATGTAAACAACAAAATATAATTTAGCTGTCATTAGTATCAATCAAACATTAATCGTGTTTTTTTATTTCCCGCTAAACTAAATGTTCAACGACTTTGTATGGGGAGCCGCTTAAAATCGCTTAATAAAGGGTCCACCATCTAACGTTTTTTTTTTCAACTAGTGTTTATTTCTTGAATGGTAACACATAGCTCATGTCTGATTTGACAGACAATTAGTTTTATCCTTCCGCTGAACGAATATGGTTGTGTATACGCTTGAACACCGCTGGGAAATATTGCGACATTACGATTGCGATCGACTTACAGAAGATGCCGATTTTGCCAAAAAAAAGTCATCTTTTCAGATGAAGCTCATTTTGATCTTGGCGGGTATGTAAACAAGCAAAATTGTCGCATTTGGGGCACAGAAAACCCGCACTCATACATTGAAAAGCCGATGCACCCAAAACGAGTCACTGTTTGGTGCGGATTTTGGTCCAGAGGCATAATTGGGTCATTTTTCTTCGAAAATGTGCAAGGAGTGGCCGTTACAGTCAATGGCGATCGTTATCGGGCCATGTTGAACGAATTTTTGTTCACAAAAATTTAAGAGGAGGATATTGGCAACATTTGGTTTCAACAGGACGGCGCTACGTGCCACACAGCCGAAGCTACACTCGATGTTTTGCGCCCTGTTTTTGAAGATCGCATTATCAGCCGCAGAGCTGATGTCGTTTGGCCACCTCGGAGCTGCGATTTGACAACGTTGGACTATTATTTGTGGGGTGCCCTCAAAGTATTACACCGACAAGCCAGAGACAATTGACGCTTTAAAAGACAATATTCGTGAAGCCATTGGTGAAATACAGCTGCACACAATCGATAATGTGCTTAAAAATTGAACCGATCGTGTAGGCTACTGCATGGCCAACCGAGGCAGCCATTTGAATGAAATTATTTTCCATTATTAACCGGAAGGATTGTACTTTCAAATAAAAAAAGAAATTTGAGAAAATATTCAGTAGTTTATTTTTATAGCATTTTCAAAAAAAATGTTATTTGGCGGACCCGTTACCTCTTAGCTTCCCATATATAGTGGTGGAAAAATTAGTTTAGCAGAGAATAAAAAACAGTCATACTATTGAAATTTATAGCCTGTTTTTGTATTGCCTGCTAAACTAATTTTTCGCCGACTTTGTATGGGGTGCCACTTAAAATCGCTTAGCTCCCCATACAAAGTGATTTAGCAGGGAATACAAAAAAGCAGGCTCTTAGTTTGCTTCTGGATGCTTATTGCAATCTCACCTATCCACTCTGTTTTGTATCAATTTCCTAATACCTCTTAAAATTAATTTACACATGTGACAATTATAATACATTTATTTAGCGATCATGTCATACTTTTATTCGTGTTTAAATTTCAAAATTTCATGACTGTATTTAAATTTTATTATCACGCTTAAATTTTAATTTAAAACATATTCAAATTGGGAATGCGTGTTTAATATAACATTTAGAAGTTTTATTCAAATTCACATTAATTTCTTTTAAATTTGAAAATCATATTCCAATTTTAAAGAGATTTGAGAAGAGAAAATTACGAAATTTGTGAAAAAAAATTCTTGAAAAGCTTATGTTCTTATATTATGTTGATTCGAAAATATCATTAAAAGTTTAAAATCATAAATTTTTTAATTGAAATTTTAATTTTTGCGAGGATATTTACCACAAATTGAGTAAAGCCCGGTTAACCGACGTCCAATAGCCGGGTTTTGGTTAGTTCGAAAATTGCGTTCTTTTATAAACCTGCACACGGTTAATAGCTAACAACCAGGTTAACCGGCATCCGTCAAGTAAAGGCTGAAACAGATACAAAAATCTGCGTTCTTTCCTCGCACCGAGCATATGTCGAAATATTTTTTG
Organism: Phaonia tiefii; assembly: GCA_963931995.1. NCBI lineage: Eukaryota > Metazoa > Arthropoda > Insecta > Diptera > Muscidae > Phaonia > Phaonia tiefii. The sequence goes on along the minus strand of OZ008368.1, from coordinate 43,220,486 downwards.
TAACATACGCTCTTACGAGAACGAATACATACGAATCCATTCCTCGTCATCATGCTCCTGCGAGGCGTAAAATTTACAAAAAACATATAATGTTGCGCTTCACCCAGAGCGTAATATAATAATTGTTTGGAACAGCTGTTTTTCTTGGCCCGGAAACCAAGGAAAATCACTGGAAAAGTTGGGGCACAGATTAACACAAACTTGGCAATCCATGCAGAATGAAAAAATTGTTTATTTAAAAAAAATTGTGTTTTAATTGGAACCTCTACAAATTATTTTACTCTAACACTTCATTCCATTTTGCTTTACTTCACTTGTTACCCCTTTTTTCCTCGATATAATTATCACAAAAAGCCCCCGCAATTTGGTAACCCTAGTAGAAGAGAACTAAAAAAGGCGACGCGATTCACTCAAACGCATTTCTTTCCCGCGTCATAACTTGATTATTTCATACTTTTTACATACTTTATGTAATTTTATTTAAATATGGTTGAAATTTCTATAGTTAGATAGAATAACATCATCAGAAAACTGCTCGTGTATTGAAATATTCAACGAAGAGAGTAAGAGAGAAGCAGAGAAACGACACGCTTTCTTTGTTGGCATTCCACTGCATGAGTAAATGTTCTTCTCTATACAATAGTTGCTTTATGACAAAAACACAAAAACACTCTCAGTTGATGAATTTTGTACTTTTGGTTCAATGCACTTAGGAAAATATTTACAAAACGTATTGCGCAACCCTAACTACGTATTTCCAGCAAAAATCATCTTTCGCTATTTCTCTTACTTACTTTGTTCCGTATGTTTTTCCAACTCTAGGCAATTGATAGAAAACACAGTGGATAGGCGCGAGAGCTATAAGCAACCAGGAGCAAACAAAGCACCAAACTCATAGAGTAAATCATACTAGAAAGACAATTTTGCTCTTCTCACGTTTCCTTTCACACTCTTCGTGATGCGGTCGGTGTGATAGAGAGATGTTTGACGAAAAGTGGCATACACCAGGTGGAATTACAATAACTTCTTGCTTTAATTTTCATGTCGTTTTGGTCCAAAACTGTGAAATTTAAATGTGTTTTACACTTTTTTATTGACTGTATTTAACACACTAAACGAAATGCCGTTGTTGTTATTTTGTTCGTTGTTTTGAACCGTTGCCTCTATCTTGTATTAGTAAAGCAATTCTTTTCAACATCGAACGTAAATATCACACCAGGCCAAATATCATAAATTTGGTGAGAGAACTAATAGGTCTAAAAAAATGGTTTCCCATTACATTCCTTGAAGGAATCGGGGAGAGCTTCTCACAACCAGTGAACTGTGCGCTTTCTACTTTTATAATCACTGATTGGGACCTACAGCTTTACACCGGTTCCGAACGGTATTTTGAGAAGCTTTTTCATGGCTAAATACTCGATAGTGTCGCCGAGGGATTTATTTATTTAAAAGTATTAGTCTATGACCACACTAACTTTAGCTTGTGTTTGATAGATAATAATGACTGCAAAATTATGTTTTACGTTGGTTGCATCGAACGCATTTCTGTCCCTTATAAGGTCCAATTAGTCTTGACGGTAGACGGTTGACTGTTGACGTTCTACTCAATATTGCGCGGTTAGTTATGACGGTTAGACGGCAGAAAGACAAAACAAAACAAAAAAAGTGATCGAAGAGCATTTGTACAAAATATAATTTGCATGTTTTGTGTTAAAAAGTGATTGTATCAAATAAAAAAATTAAAAATAAAGAGAAAATTGTGGTTGACGTGTAATTGAGTATTGCCGCGCACAAAATGTCGAAGTAAAAGCAATAACAATAACAGCTGATCGGTCTTGACGGCTGACAGTTGAAGTTTACCATCGTAAACCGTCAATTTTAGTTGTCCCTCTCTAACGGTGCGTTTACACGGGACAGTTCAAGACCGGACAGTTGATAATATGTATTAGTTGTCAAAGAGAGAAAAATTTGTTGTGTGACGTATGTGTCCAGCCAGTTATAAAGACAGAACTGTTTTAAGCAACCGTCGATAGTGTCGTTTCTTGTAAATTTCGTGCTCTGGTTTTGATTTGCTCTTCTTCACATTTGCTCGAAATCTTAATTTACTAAAAGAAGATTGACACATACATATATTATTTATACATGTTTATATCTAGTATGTGTTGCCAAATAATATTTCAATAAAACTCCAAATTACCAAATAAAACTAAATTTTCCCAATTTCTACGATCGTTTGCTATGTGTTTTGCCCTATTTCTCCAGATTACAATGAAGCTGATGTACTCTGAAAATTTCAAATGTATACATGTTTATATGTATGTATGTGATGTTTTGCTTTGTTTTTCACAAATTACCACGAAATGTCACCGATCTGACCAAATACGTCAAATCACTTGCCGAAGTTACTGTCGTCGAGAGGGATCTATTTCTGTATGATTTGGCATAAAACCCCCTGGCTTTACCGGCCTTGAAAGCAAAGAGTATGGTTATAGAGTGTTAAAGACTCTCATCAAAAGTGCAAAACAACTAGAAAATTTATGGAAAGTGATGTGCGAGCGCTATTGAGAAGTATTTATAGGGAAATTTTGAAATAATACAAAAAATATTTCAAACATATGTACATATACGATGGTTTATTGTGATGAGAGCGGTTGACACTCTATAATCATTCTCTTTATGCTTATGAATTATTGCAAAATTTGCGTAAGAAATTGTATCATTTATCTCTAAATGGAGACTTTTGTTCCACATTCACCTGGCAAATATTTCATTAATAATTTCTTTTCTTACTCCATTTTATTTTTAACGCATGTGGTGTTACTTTTGTTTGTTACATAAGATAAATAAATTGTTTCCCATTACATCCCATGAAGGGATAGGGGAGAGCTCCTCACAATTTCTGAGCTGTGAGATTTATAGTCTTACATTCACTGATTGGGGCCTACAGTTTTACACCGGTTCCGTACGGTATTTTGAGAAGCTTTTTAATGGTTAAGTACTAGATAGTGTCGCCGTCACTAAGCGATGTGACCGTCGTCGAATGAAATGTAAGGTGGTCAGAGCAGGTGGTTGTTTGTTAAAGTGCCAAAATTCGGGTCCCAAACAATAATCAACCCATTGTATTCGAACGAAATAACTTTGGCGTAACAACCCTGTAATTGATTTTGCGGACGACATTTTCGCAAAGAGCTGAGTACCAAGCAAATAAAAAGTGAGCGAAATTTTCGGGCCATGAAATTATTTCTGTTATTCTACGAAAATTTCATAAAAACGGAATACCGAGCTTTATGTGTCTTAGCAACTAAAAAACGAAACCTCCGGTGCAAGAAAGGAAAACGATGAAAGACTGAGACTATTTGTATGTTTCAGTCTTTGAATACCTTTCAGGAGGCTTCATCGTTTACCACCGTAATCTCTCCAATTTGATTTGCCTAACTATGTCGATGACGGGCTATAAGTCGTACACCGCGTGGTACACAAAACGTCGATTCTCGCCGCTATCGATAACAGGTCCATATATTTTTCGAACAATTTTCTCTCGTCGACTCCCAGTTCTGTTTCAGCTGCTTGCTAGGTTTCTGCAGCAGACAGATTTTTGTCTCTTGAGACATCGCTTTATCTCTGAAATGCTTGCTAGCCCGAAATAACACCTGTTCACAACCGCAATTCTCTGTTTGATTTCCAGTTTCTTATTTTTGTGTTCATCTGGGTACAAACCTGGGTACTACCTCGAAGATACAACATATTTTGTCAGTAGGGTAGAAGCCTCTGTTGGTCGAAACCATTATTTTTGTCTCTTTCTCATTCAATGTCCAACCAACAATCGGTGATTCCTTCTAGATTCTTCTAAATACTGCAGTAACTTCCAGCAGTGTTCGCCCAATGATATGTATAAGTATATCATCAGCATACGGGAGCAGCATACGACTTTTTCCGACGATGGTTTTATTCATGTTTACTGCTGCTGTCCTCGACAGTATCTCCATTATGATGTCGAAGAGATCGCACGATAGGCTGGTGTCTTGTCTGAGGTATTGCCTGGTATCAAATGTTTCGGTAAGATCTTTACCAGCTTTCACTCAGAATTTGGTGTTCATCAGTGTCAGTCTGCAGAGGCCCATTAGATTGACAAGGATACCCAGCTTAGACATAGTTTCCTAGAGTTTTTTCTGTATCGAGTTATCGAAGGCAGTCAACAAGGAGATGGTAAAGTCGATTTCCTTCATTTTGTAGCGTAATGCAAATTTTGTCGCGTAATGCAAATATCTGGGGTGTGGTAGATTTTCCAGGTCTTAAGGTTCCCGATCCGATCAGGTTATCAACAATTGTATGAAATGGTTTAAAGGCTTATTCCGCAATAGTTGGGGCATATACTTGATTCGCCTTTTTTAAAAACAGGCCATAGTACACTAATGGTCCAATCGACAAGCATGTATTCGCATTACCATATCTTGCTCAAAATCGGAAGCATGTTATCAGCTCTTCGCTGGCGGTATTAAACAGGTCCATTGTGACTACATCGCCACTTCCAGGTTTGTTGTTTTCAAGCGGGAAAATTGCAGTTATAAACTTGACTTGGTTAGGTGGGGAAAAATTGATACTGTCATCTGCAATTTTGTACATTTCGATGTCTTTATTGATTTATTCTGGGAGAAGAAACTTTGATAAACATTCTCTCCACTACCTCAACACACTCTGATTATTTGCAACACGATTTCCCTCCTCTTCCTGACAGAAGGCGAGCCCTGGCCGCCAGCTGCCAACTTCCTAAAATTCTGTTAAAACTATCGGCTTCGTTCTTTTTCCTTTATATTTCTATTCTTTTGCTCTCAAACATCAATCGTCATCATCAATTTCCTCCATTTCGACGACTACATTGACTTCTTCTGGGAGAAGCAAATTTGAAAAATCTTCCCTCCAAAACCTCACGCACTCTGTTTATCTTTCACATGATTTCTATCCGTCTTTATCGTACCATGGCCATTGATTTGGCTGCTAACTTTATGGTAAAATTTACCGCCTCGTTCATTCTCCTGAACATTTCGATTTTTCATTTTCTCTTTCACCACTGCATTTGTTCACCTACCAAGGCGGTTTCAACTCACTGCCGCATTGTCATGCACATATACTAAAATACTATAGATAAACCAATTCGCTCCTAGTTCATTTACTGAAAGGATTCGAACGTCTGGAAATTGCAAGTTCAATACTATCCGAGTCAATACTAGCGTCTCAAATCACGCGTACGTCCATTTAATTGGAAGAATGCTTTCCATCAATTACCAACTGATCACTCTAGTTACTGGTCTTTTTATCAGGAGATAACCAAGTAGCCTTATGGACTGACAATCATAATCATAGAGTAAATCATACTAGAGAGAATATTTGCCTCATCTGACGTTTCACACTCTTCGTGATGTGGTCGGTGTGATAGAGAGATGTTTGACAAAAAATAATATACACCAGGTGGAATTACAATAACTTATTGCTTTAATCTTTCATGTCGTTTTGGTCCAAAAGTGTGAAATTTAAATGTGTTTTAAACTTTTTTATTGACTGTTATTGTTAGCTGACATTTGTGTTGTATTATTTAACACAACAATTTTAACACTCAAAACGAAATGCCCCGGTTGTTATTTTGTTCGTTGTTTTGAACAATTGCCTCTATCTGATATTAGTAAAGCAATTCTTTTCAACATCGAACGTAAATATCACACCAGGCCAAATGTCATAAATGTGGTGAGAGAACTATTAGGTCTACTATAAGTATTAGTCTATGATCATAATTATCAGTAGTGCAAATAATTCAACTAGGCAATAACAACAGGCATTCTGATTTGGTTGAGGCATAAAGAAATAGAACAGAGTCGCTATGCCTCTCTTCGTGTTCTCTTGATGACGACGAGGTAGTAGGTCATTTCATCGAGTTTGAGTTGCTTTTGTAATTTACTCTTTGGTTGACATAATACAGACAGAAATAAAAGGGACTGCATATTTTCGTTCGATGCAAATAACATTAAACATAATTTAGCTGTCATTAGTATCAATCAAACACTTTTAAACTTAGTTTGCTGCATGGTCTATAATCTGTATGTCTTCTGTGGTCTCCCATTCTACATCATTTCCCTAGTACCTTTTCGATCAGCTGTGCCATAGAAACCCCCTGGTTGAGGGCAAAAGTTATAAAATGCAACGCAAATGTATACCAACAAAAGACGTAAAGAAAAATGTACAAAAACCATAGAGGAGTTGACGTTTTTCTCATCTGACATTTCATTTCACTCTATTCGTGGTGCGTTCAGTGCGATAGAGAGTTATTTGATGTAAATTGACTTACACCAGGTGGAATTACAAAAATTTTTGGCATAAATTGTTCATGTCGTTTTGATGAAAAACTGTAAAATTTAAACGTATTTTGAATTTTTTTTAATCTTTTATTGTTACTATATATTTGTGGTGTATTTACACAAAAATTTTAACGCACAAAACGAAATGTCATTGCTGCTTTCTTGTTGATCCAACATGCAACGTCCATATGCAAACACACCAAATTTGGTAAATTTACTGAGACAAATCGTTACTCTAGGTATATGATTTACTCTATGACAAAATAGACACAGAGTTGAACACTACGTTTGTGCCACGACATGGAAAAAATTAAGACAGGAGAACTAATAACGCAATCTGTGTTATTTAATCATTGTTATAAAACACAAAATCTTTTCCTCGCGAAAAAAAACATTGAGTAATACATAGTAGAGAAGTTTATTCCCTCATCTGACATTCCACACTCTTCGTCATGGGTTTGTGCAAATGAGAGATGTTCGACGAAAATTGACTTACAACAGGTGGAGTTACAAGAACTTTTGACTTAAATTGTTCATATTGTTTTGGTATAGAACTGTAAAATTTAAACATGTTTTCCACTTTTTTGTTGACTTTTACTGTTGGTAAACATTTGTATTGTATTTAACACAACACTATGTTACCACAACAACAGGACATACCGTTGGGGCTGTCTCGTTGGATGCTTTGTACTAATGCCTCTATCTGGTATTATTGAACCCATGTATTACACCATTCAACGTTTAAGCCCGGTACTCATTTTTTATGAAATTTTCGATGCCATTAGAAGTACGTGTATAAAAAATAACGAAAATTTCGCTCTCTTTTCATTTGCTTGCTACGCAGCTCTTTGCGAAAATTTCGTACGCAAAATCAATTAAAGGGTTCTTACGCCAAAGTTATTTCGTTCGAAAACAATTGTTTGATAGCACTGTTGTAATCGAAAAATGTATCAGCGGATGCGTTTCGCTCTTATTCACAATTTAGCGAAGGTATCTCAATTTGTCAAGAATTGTAAAGGGTTTTCCAACAAGAGGTGTTATTTTGAATCGCCCTGTATTTCGGTAGCTGTCACTTTTAAAGCTTTATTGTTTGACATTTGACAAGTAGAAACTACGCCAATACTAAAAATGGAACGATACACGCTTCAACAACGCACTGAAATTATTAAAATTCACTACAAAAAGCGTGAAAATCTTGCAGTCACAAACTAAAGCATTTTTGGGTCGTCGTGAAGCACCTTGTCGGACCGCAATACAGAAATTGGTGGAAAAATTCGAGCTGTTGGGACAAGTTAGTGATGTGAAGAATAAAACCCGTGCACGTCGCTCAAGAACAACTGAGAATATTGCTGCTGTAGCCCAAAGTGTTGAAGAAACCCCAGGTTTGTCCATTCCTCGTCGTTCTTTGGGTATTCCACAAACGTCATTACACCGTATTTTGCATAAAGACTTGGGTCTTAAGGGTTATAAAGTTCAGTTAACACAAGAACTCAAGCCGGCCGATCATCAACAACTTCGTGTTTTTGCTGATTGGGTCCTTGATTTGTATCTCTCGAAGAGGTGACCACAATTGGCCACCGAGATCTTGTGATTTTACATCTTGCGACTTCTTCCTTTGGGGCCGCGTGAAAGATAAGTTCTACGCCAACAGCCCAACGTCGATTCAAGACCTCAAAGATAGAATTCGTGAAGCTATCGAGGACAGGATATGGTCCTGTAACCGTGGCCGTGGTGGCCATTTGGCTGATGTTGTTTTTCATTATTAAGGGCATATCTTCCTCTTTATTATGAAATAAACATCCTATCACTTATCTCAAAAAATTAAATTTTTCTTTGAATACCAAAATAACAACTCTTATTGGAAAACCCTTTATTACTCATCAAATGCAACCAAAACAAAAAATCACAATTCTTGACTAAATGAAATACCTTCACTAAATTGTGAATAACAGCGAAACGCGTCCATAGATTTGTATGATCCATATCTCATTTTGTTCATAGGTCATGTGACTTTAGGACAAACTAATAAAACTTTACAGTTTTGCGTTTCTTATGGTTTCTTGTTTTTTAAAAATAAAAAATTTGAATTTTTTAAGCAAAAAAAAATAGTATTATTTTTGACCATTATTTTTTTATAACTGCGAAACTGTTGATTATATTGAGAAATATTATAGGAATAGATTAAGGGTATTGTAATTTAAAAAATTTTCACATTTATATGGACAAAATGGGATACGTCGTTCTCGGGTAATGATGACATATGCCTACAAAAGACCATTTTTAAGATACAAAGTGGTTTTTGTGAGTTATTTAGGGTGACTAGACACTAGATTGTATTAATATGTCCACAAAAGTTGTTCACCCTTACCATGGCTACAATTTTGCCAAATATTGTGAGTGAAAAATGTTGAGTCCTTTGAAGTTATGCTAAAGCAAAACAGTGGAAAACAAATTTTGTATTTTCAAAATAGTGCGGGTAAATATGAGAATTGGTAAAAATTGCTTTTGTCAAAAATTTCACATGATACAGGCATTTCATGGGTACCGATAAACTCAGTAGTCTTGCCTCTAACCTATTCAATTTACTACAACGTTGATACAAAAATTTCATGGCAAAAACCACAACCGTGTAATTGTTTGGGACCAGAATTTTGACATTTCGATCATTTTAACAAACTAAAGTAATACCACACGAGTTACAAATCAAAGGGAGGGCGAAGAGGAATTATTAATGAAATATTTGCAAGGAAAATCAGAGATAGATGGTAACTGTCCGCAACAAAATACTTCGTCATTAGATAAATGATAAAATTTCTTACGAAAATTTCGCAAGAACTGAAATTACATGCAAGTAAAAATTATTGAGAAAATAGACTTCTCTACTCTGTTTAACTCTACTAAAATCTCTTTTTATTGCGTATTTATCTGTATATCGTTATATTTGCCCGGTACTCCTAACCTATTTGGGAAAATTTCGTGAACAAAATCAATCACAGGGTTGTTATGCCAAAGTAATTTCGACCGAAAACAATTGATGGGTACAGAAAAATTCATATTGCCAAACAAAGTAACTCCAAGCGTAAAATTAAAAATGTAGTCCATGAAACATCAGAAGTAGGTTGACCATTTCAAAAATTTCCATATAGAGATAAATGACAAAATTTCTTATAAATTAACTATTACGGATGCCAAAATGCTTTTCTGAAATCAGGAGTGAAAAAACCGATGTAAAACCTACTGTTTGTACCTGGAGTAAAAATATGGGCGATTATTGACAAACTTCAAAATAGTCGTTTAGGACCGTACAGTGTCTTCAATATCAAGATGTGACGTTTGGAGAATGGTCTAAATCCGATAGATGTTCTTCTTGAAGCTCCAGATATTTTGTATCTTTAAAAAAAAAAAAATTGAAGTTTTATTTAACTAAAAATTAATACTTATTGGAGCTGAAAATCACCAATAGTTTGGCTTTCGTTGTTGTAGAAATTCTTAAAATATTTTAAGTTAGTGTTTTGTATGAAATTAAGACACAGACTAGACAATTAAAACCATAACAATACTTCGTTTTAAGCTGACCGGTTAACGTATAACAGCTGTTTAAAGGTGAGGAAGACTCCAAAGAATTGGTTCCAGTTGCCAAATTGGGCCGTTTGGTTTGTGATGCTAAAATCAACTCGTCGGAAGATATCTACCTGTAGTCTTTGCCCATTAAAGAGTTCGAAATCATTGATTTCTTTTTGGGTTCCGCTTTGCGTGATGAAGTTTTGAAGATTATGCCTCCATTTCTTGGTTAGAATTACAAAAAGACTAAAAAGTAAATTTTAGCATAATGATTTTGCAAACAGCACAATTTTTGAGGACATTTGGCATAATTTTTTTGTCGTTCTCTGGCAACACTGGCCCCAGCAATATATTGCAGGAAACATGTACATGTTTGCAAGCACTGTTTTCATGAATGGCAGATCTGCTGCTTTTTTAATTATTTGTTGTCTGTCTTGTATTTGTTTTTAGCGGTTTTCAACAAAAAATCCACATTTGGGTCTCAAACATGTTGTATTGAATAGCAAACACAAGGTGTTTGGGCACAAGTACCTATAGTATATTTGTGACAACCTACAAATACGCTATATTTGCATCCAACCAACAAAAAAGACAAATTTTCAGGTGGAATTTTCCGTGAATTTTACGACCATTTTTTATATGGAGTTTCACTGCGTAAAGTGAGCACAGTACCTAACTAGAGTGTCAAAAACCGGTTTAGCGGTTATTTAGCCGATAACCGTGTGCCGGTGTTTTTAAAAACTGAGCGCCTTGTTCATAAAGAGTTATGAGAGGTTTGAGAGACGGTTTATCATACAAAAAACGTCTGTCGAAACTCTTACAACTTTTTATGAATTACGCGCTTAATTTTGCGAACAAACCGAAAACTGGCTATTTAACATCGATTAACTAGTTTTTACTCACTTTGTGTTAAATATTATCAAATTTAAAAATTATATAACAATAATGTGATTTTAAAATTTTAATAAAATTTTCGAATTAAGAAAATTTTACGCTTAATAACATTTTGATACATGAAAATCTCATTAAAATTGTAACATGATTTTCGCACCTTAGTGCCGCGCTCTTTTTCAAAACAATGCCAATTTTGAAATTGTACAATCTTACTACCACTTAACCCTTTGACGACCATACCTATAATTTGTTCAGGTTAGTGATAGACCAAATGTGTCCATAGTTCATTCATAGAAGAGAGTTGGAGTAACAACAGCATAGAGTAATCTCATACTAGATAGAATATTTGGCTCATCTGACGTTTCCTTTCACACTTTTTTTGATGCGGTCGGTGTGATAGAGAGATGTTTGACGAAAAGTGACATACACCAGGTGGAATTACAATAACTTCTTGCTTTCATTTTTCATGTCGTTTTAGTGAAAAACTGTGAAATTTAAATGTGGTTTAAACTTTGTCATTGACTGTTATTGTTAGCAGACATTTGTGTTGTATTTAACACAATAATTTTAACCCCCAAAACGAAATGCTCTTGTTGTTATTTTGTTCGTTGTTTTGAACCATTGCCTCTATCTGGTATTAGAACGTAAATATCACACCAGGCCAAATGTCATAAATTTGGTGAGAGAACTATTAGGTCTACTATAAGAATGTGTTTAGAACAACAACAGAATGGTACTCTATAAGTATATATAAGTACGGGGATATAACGGGTCAGTAAAAGGATGCACATGAGTGAAACTTAGGTTAATTTTGCCTTCACATCTTACCCTTCAAAAGATGTAAGGCCTAATTTCACTCTGACCACTTGGATATAGCATACTTTTGATAGGTATGTTACAGTTAGAGTTAAAAAAATCAATGAGTGTTCGAACTCACGGACAATGTGTTAACACCCTTTTGTTACACGGTACCTATTCGATTTCTATTAACACATTAGTATATGTTTCATTGGAAAATAAAACAAAGAATAGCTCTTTTGCTATTTCATTATCTTTTTTCTTACATCTGCTTTAACATTATATGTAATATTGTTAAAATAAATAAAGCAATATTTAGCTCCATGAAATAATTGTTTTTGATTTGTCATAAACAGAGCGACGATAAAAAGTATTGAATAGTATAGAAAACTTATTGCACTCTTTTTCCGCTCTCATGTAGAGAGTCTGAGTAATAGAGCATAAACGAGTCTTATTCTCTTTATCGAATATTTCAATATAAATGCACCATTTCGACAATATTATTACATAAAATGATACAAAAGCATAATCATTTCAAAAGGCATCAATGTTTCACATCATAATTATGACTGGACCAAGTTATGTATGACAAAACGAGAGTAATACGTTTTGAATCATTCGCCAGATGCCGCCTGTGTTTTTGAGTCATACAATTCGTTCTATGAGTTCTCTATACTATTCAATACTCTTTGGCGACGAGGACCTGCTTGTTTGGCCGCTACCGCTACATAAATATCATCATACTTATTTTCAGGCAGAGACTATTTTTTTACAACAATCACGTATGTGATGCTAACGATGTGTGTTGATAGATTGCCCTACCCGTGCCTATAGATGTTAACACATCAAAAAAATATTTAAGCTAAAAATAGACTCCAAAGACATAAAAGTGAAGCACAAATGATGTGATAAACAGTACCAACTCTAGTGAATTTAAGATGAGTTTGGCATTTGAAAGGAAGCACTTAAATATAAACTATAATTTATAATTATAACTGTAGAAGATATAATGGAAGGAGCCAAGCACACATATGTTTTAATAATGGATATGGATTTTTAAATTGAATTTTATTCAGATATTAAGATTGAGGGAGGCTTTTAATACCAGCTTTGTTTGATATCTTGGAAATGATTGAAGACACCTTCTTGGGAAATTTGCTTAAATTGTTTCTTTGCAGTAATGAAAACTTGATTCCCATGAAATAACTTGTCTTTGCTGGGTTAGTTTTTTTTTACTTTATTTTATATATTTTTTTTGCACAAAATAGATCAACTTTCTGAATTTTTTGTCGATATACCCCAGTAAGTGACGTATATTCAGTGGATGTTATACAAAGGTTCTTCACGCCTGAACTTAAAACTGTTCCTTGGATCTCGTTTTACTTACCTGTTAACCATGTAGCATTGGAGCGTTTCTGGAATCCCATAAACGCCAAAGCCGGAACAAGAGACCAGGCTGACTTTCCGTTTTTATTTTCAATTGGAACTGTTTGTACTACAGTTGAAAGGCAGCAGGAAAAAATTAACAAAAATATTGCACTACACATTTTGAAAATTAAATTTTATTTAAGAAAATGTTAACTCGAATAGGAAATTTGTTTAACGCCCGATATGGAACGGATTGATATATTCGAAATCAAACCAACACCCAGACTACTTAGTATAGGAATTTTGCAGCACTTTATAAAAGAATGGCCTGAAGTTATAGGGAGGCCGCATGCTGAGATGAGACTTGAAACTCCTCCTGAAGAAATGTGTACTTTCTATTGTATTCGCTAACACTCAAACGCAGCAAAGCTGAATAATCACAAATGCCATCACAAGTAAAAGTATCATTTCCATTTTCGTCACAAAACAAACTTGTGACATTAGCGAAATTTCTCCAAAACAGTTTCTCACCATGTCCATAATATAACAAGAAGTTTCTTAATGTCAATATATAATCTAGTGATGTTATTGTATTTTAGTCAGTTTATGGTTGTTTTTTTTTTTTTTTTTAATGCTAATTAGAAATTTCATTTGTTCTGCGGAGATATAAAATAATTAATTAGTGTATAAAAGGAAAATATGACGCGAGAATGAAACCATTTGTATTGTTTTAAAATCAGTGTGTCAACAAGTTCTTTGAACTATTGTCAACTAATTACTTTAACTAATTTGGTAATTCTTCTAGATTAATTACTCGAGGGTGCAAGGTGAATTTAGAAAAAAATAATAACTCAAACAGTGGAGGGGCAGGTCTTAGGCATGTGATATAAGGAACACATTCTTTGCTATGTTTGCACCGGTAATGTACGGAAAATTGATGTGACGAAACGCACACGGAATCTTGTATCATGTATCCTTTTATAAGACAAATCTCTATCCAATAATCCCGTAGCTTCAGTTGATTCTATTCAGCAAATATCTACAAAAGTACGAACACTTTTCAAGATCGACCCCGGGAAATTCTCCCATCCTTAATAAAACCGGCACCAGCTTGCGTTAAAAGTCTCAGGGTTTTCTGACAGCTTTCTAAAACATAAGCGTTCGCATTCTGTGTAAAACTATTTATCACACAGCTAATTGATTATAAGAAACTCTCTCCACATTATATACAGGGTGACGTTGTACGAATACGTCAAAGCTTATGGGTCTCATACCGAAAGGTTAGTAAAGTTGATACATATGTATAACGTTAGAGTTGTGATTTAACCGGGAAAATATTTTTCAGTCAGAATAATAATAAGAAATTGTAGCTTTTATAATTCTTAGATAGGCTGAAAGAAAGCCCATAAAGACAGAATCTTAGAATTAGTGTCTTCAGCTAAGCTAATACGCTTAACTGCAAGGACAATAAAAACTGCCTTCCCTGTAGAAGTTTAATTGATGGCAGTTTGGATTTGAAGGCACTTTCAATTCCGTTCGATACCATCAATCCCATAGACTAATATAGGTATAGAGACATTTATTCTCTCAGTAAATTAAACGTCATAGGTACGGTGGAAAGTAAACATTGGATGGTGGAAAATATGGGTTCAATAATACCACATAGAGGCAATAGTAAACAACGTCCAACAAAGGAACAACAATCGAATTTCGTGTTTTTGTGGCAAACTAGTTGTGTTAAATACAATGCAAATGTATACCACCGATAAAAATCAACAAAAAAGTGCAAAATACATTTAAATTTTTCAGTTCTACACCAAAACGACACACAAACCTACGACGAAGAGTGTGAAATGAAACGTCAGATGAGAGAACAAATGTATCTATACCTATATTAGTCTATGATTAATCCTATTAGCTTAAGAATTATGCAGCAGGCCCTAAATAGTAGTAAAATATTCGGCGATGAGAAGTGCGGCATAGTGGGCAAAGGATTTTGACCTATGGTTCATATATCGAAAGGTTATGTCAATATATAAAACTCCACAAAAAATAAAAGTTAAATTCCTGAAGTTGTTCTTGTTTTTATTTGTTTATTTTATACAGTTCAATAACCAAGCCTTATTTGGTTATAAAATTTCTGCAACACATTGAGTGAAAAATTTTAAATTTCAGAAATGTATGGGTCGATTATCGATAGCAACCGAACCTCAGTTGCGTTGCCAGTTGCCGAAAGGTTATAAACAGACAGCGAGCAACTTCAGTTGCTTGACAGAGGTTATATTGGCAACCACGAATTTTTGATTGCTGTATACATAGCTTTTAAAACAAAACGTTCGGGTGGTTCTAAAGAAATAAATTTTTTGTTGTTTAATTGTAATGTTTATAAGAACTTGCGCATAATAAATACAATATTATTTATATAAAATATAACCTAGTAGCGGCAAAATTGTTGGAGCTCGGGCAGCTCAAAACTTATGGAAAAACAAAATTAAAGAATGATATAAGAACACGAAAATTATATTTTTGTTGTCGGCCAGACCTATGGGGACCACATGATCCAAAAAACGAGTCCAGTTAGAGATTGCTAGAAACAGGGAACTGTGGGTACTCAACTGAAAGGTATTTTCATCCCAAATTTAATGGTGACTTTATTTTTGTGGAACGGCATCTGTGCACCCAGATAACTCCAATTTACGATGGCGGATTAATAAGTCCATGACTTTTCGAACTTCCCTTGTAGTTATATGAAATGCAACACTGCTCCCATCAAACATAGAGCAACTATAGTATAGAGAAGAAAATTTACTCATGTAGTGGAATGCCAACAAAGAAAACGAGTGAGCGTGTCGTTTCTCTGTCCGCTCTATTACTCTCTTCATTGAATATTTCAATACCACCAGAAATTCCAACCATATTTAAATAAAATTACATAAAGTATGTAAAAAGTATGAAATAATCGAGTTATGACGCGGGAAAGAAATGCGTTTGAGTGAATCGCGTCGACTTTTTTGGTTCTCTTCTACTAGGGTTGCCAAATTACCGGGGTTTTTTCTTCTCTACCTGTACATCGTTTTTGCATCAAGTACCACCTGTTAATAGACTACTGTCAAATTTTGAGCAAGTTCCGTAATTAAGACCCCTTTCACACTCGGCAAGTTACTTACGCAAGTCTCTTGCCCAAGTCTTGGTTTGTTGATGACAGAGGTAAGGTCCGGATAGGGGAATACATTTTGAGTACAGACTTGCTTGTACTCGGAAAGTTGAAAAACTGACTTGCGCAAGTAACTTGCCGAGTGTGAAAGGGGTCTAACTTTGCGTTTAATAGCTGTTCAAAACATACAACCTCGTGATGAACGCTGAACGTTTTGGACGGCCAATTGAGGCCAATACACCCAAAAGAATCTACGATATGGTGTTGGCGGATCGAAGAGTAAAAGTGCGTGAGATTGTTGATGCCATAGGCATTTCATATGAAAGTGTGGTTTCGATTTTAAATGATCAGTAGGGTTTAAGAAAGCTGTCTGCAAGATGGGTGCCGCGTTTGCTCTCAATTGACCATAAACGTAATCGTGTGACAACTTCAAAGGATTGTTTGGAGTTGTTTAACCCCAATTCGAAGGAGTTTTTGTGGCGTTTTGTAACTGTGGATGAAACATGGATCCGGACACCAAGCAGCAGTTTAAACAATGGGTTTCTCCGGGTGAACCAGCTCCGAAGACGGCCAGGGTAAGTTTGTCGGCCAATAAGTTTTGGGATGTTTGCGGGATAATCTACACCGATTACCTTCAAAAGGGAGTAACAATAAACGGCGAATATTATGCCAACTTATTGGACCGATTTAACGAGGATTTAAAAAAAACGACTCCATATGGCCAAGAAAAAATTTACTTTTCATCAAGATAATACACGGGTGCACACGTGTGTAGTCTCAATGGCCATGAATTGGGTTTCGAATTGGTACCTCATCCGCCATATTCTCCGGATTTCGGCCCAGTGACTATTTCCTATTTTCAAACCTAAAAAAATGGCTCGGTGAAAAGAGATTTAGCTCCAACAATGAAATTATTGATCAAACAAATTTTTATTTAATGGACCTCGAAAAATCCTATTTTTTGGAAGGGATATAAAAATTGGAGAAACGTTGGACTAAGTGAGTGCATTGAGCTAAAAGGAGATTATGTTGAAAAATAAATATTTTTTTTTCCAAAAAAAAACTGTGTTTCATTCAAAGTATTATAGTATGTCTTGACATTTAGTGTATGTGTTCAAATTAATGGGAATGATGAATCTGCTTCATTGCCAGTCATTGTAAAAACTTTCAAGAACATTTTACCAGACTTTAAATAAAAAGTCTGAAACATAGGTACGTCCGACAAAAAATAACATATTTTTCGATTTCTATATTTTTCTCTAATTTCGGCCATTTTTTTTATCAAGTTTTGTGCAGCGCCCGAACTCCGGCAATTTAGCCCTAGTAGCCATGTGTTTGCTCTGAAATCAGCAACCTGTTGCTTCAGTGGATTTTTGTTCCAAATGAGGGCATCGAGAGTAGAACCAGGATGTCTGGCGTCAGCATACCTGATTCGCATTTCGTAGTCGTAATTAGTATAGTATCGGGTTTTCAATAAGAGCGCTACAAAAGTTTTTTTAAATAAAACAAAACCGGTTTTAGATACCAATGAAATTCTTTATTCCTGTGAAAGTACGTTCGATGCCATTATGTATGGAACTCGATTTCTTTTGCATGGCCACGCTTGCAGAAGTCCAGACGCTGAACCCAATTTTCGACGGTTATCGAACATAAATCGGCCGATATTGCTGCAATTTCACGTTCGATATTTGTACGAAGTTCATCAATCGTCGTTGGCTTGTTGGCATAGACCATAGGCTTGACGTAGCCCCACAGGAAATAACCTAACGGCGTCAAATCGCGCGACCGAGGCTGCCAATCTACTGGGCCATTTCGTGAGATAACACGTTCACCAAACTGGGTTTCCAATAAATTGATTGTGGCATTCGCTGTGTGGCTTGTGGCGCCGTCCTATTGGAACCACATGTCCTCCAAGCCCATATTATCCAATTGGGGCCAAAAATATTCGGTTATCATTGAACGGTAGCGATTCGCATTCACAGTAATGTGCCGGTCTTGATCATCACGGAAGAAGTACGACCCAATGACGCCGCCGGCCCATAAACCGCACCAAACCGTAATTTTTTCGGGATGCAATGATGACTCATGGACTACGTGTGGATTACTGTCTGACCAATAACGCATATTTTGCTTATTGACGAAGCCATTCAGCCAGAAAAGAGCCGACCATGAATTGGACGTAGCGCTCTTAAAGTCGAGGCCACTGACTCCAAATTTCGTTAGTAAGTTTTAATAATTTCGACTCGTTGTTGGCTCGTGTATCTTTCCATGATGAAATGGAAGAGAAATGTCAAAAGAGCGCGAAAAAATATGGCGTCGTTTGCTGTCCCTGTCGATTTACTTTTGTAGCGTCCTGTTGAAAAACCCTTTATTATAACTTAGCAGCAAAACATTCAAACTAAACTAGCCGTTCCTATTTGCGAACTTCTTCTTGAACCTAAAACGGAATTGTTTATTAACAATTATTCTCAGCAATAAAATTCACTCAGTGTAGATCAGGGGGATTAGAGTTGTCTCTTAAGTGTCTTCTAATAGATGCCACGTTTTGTACTTTGTCTTCTTCGTCAAAAAATAATTCCACTGAACTTATCATTATTATTAAAAAGTTTTTTCCTTTCTTCCTAACGACACGTTTATTTCTCACACACATGAGATTTATTTTTTGTTTACATTTTTTACAGTTGGTGAATTGTCAAAACTCTGTTATCGACGGGAAACACTGTTACATACAGCAACTGGCCAAAGTGGCCATACATAATACTAATTTTTATTTCAGTGGCGTTGTCAGTTGACAACGCAACTAAGGTTGGGTTGCTATCGATAATCGACCCATTAGTATTTTTCTGAATTATTCAAAATTTTATATCTCGAAAACGACTTGAGCTATTTGTAAATTTGTTTTTAGTTTTTTAAGGAAAATTAAGGAAAACAATCAGAAAATAGCCCACACTGAAAACTATTTTCTAAATGTAGTTTAAGAGTTAATGCAATTTTAAAGTGTTTAAACATAAATTGAGTACTAATTATGCTACGAGTTAAATGTAATATTTTTATTTGTATTTCCAAATATGGCCAGGTTTTAAGTTGGTAGTTAACTATCGAATTACTTGATCCTAATTGAAAGTTAATTATAGGTAAGCTTTGCATTTTGTTATTCAGTGGCGAGTTAATGTATGGCGTCATATTGTTAACGATACCAAAACTACAAAGAGGAAGAACCAAAATTAAATCCATAAAATCGATGTCATTTTAACAAGAATTTATAAAAAACTACGTATGCGCAACAATTGACTGATCTAGGCTAAAAGTATGAGTACAAATATATAAACTGGACACATGTATTTTATACAATCTTACATTTATCATTTCGATTGTCAGAATCATATGGTTCTGACTACAAATTAACCAACCAACGTTGGTAGTTAAATCATTGTTAACCATTGACTGAAAAATACAATTCGATGTTTAACCACAATTTAACTAAGAAACGAAGATGACCAGTGACTGAAAAACTAGTCATAAGATAAGGGTTTGTGTTCTTCACATTAACAACTAAGAATCCATGTTTTTGTTTTCCTTTTCGCTTTTTGTCAAAATCATATGGTCACTTGATCATAGTTTACTTATAAATGACCAATTTTGATTGTTAACACAGTTTACAACAATTATAAACCTACAAAATAATTCAGAGTTGTAATTATTTTTGATTGCTGATAAATTATTATTCCCATGTATAATAACAATTGGCAGCCAATTCTACAACCATACATAGGTATATTTGCAAACGGAATTGCAAAATTTTGAAATAATAATTGCGAACATTGCAATTATTTTTGCATTTGCATTAGAGTAATACAAATTAAAATCCAGTGCAAATTAAAACATCCCAACACTGTATGCAGCTCCGAAGCGAAAATAACTAATGCCGCATTCACACTGCAGCAGGATTCTCTCATTTGGAGATTTCGAGTATATTAACATATGATTATTGTATAACAGGGCAATAGACAAGAGTCTCTACCGCTCTCATTACGTTATTTCGATGACGTCGAGGTAGTAGACCATTAAATTGCTGTTGTACTTTACTATTTGGTTGGACAGAAAACGGACAGTTATACAGATGCGTATTTTCGTTCGATACAACCAACATAAAACTTAATTTATCTATCATTAGTATCAATCGAACTCTATTTAAACTTAGTTTGCTGCATGGTTTGCTTCTGGTTACTTATCGTTCTCTCGCCCATCCACTCTGTTGTCTATCATTTTCCTACTACTTAGTCGATTAGCTGTGTCATGGATACCCTCTGATTGTATTGAAAAAACAGATGTTTGGTTAAACGATGTGTTCAGGGGTTAAGTGGAGGTTTGTTCATGCATCTAGTACACAGCCACGCGAGAGGAGATTTGAGGAGACTGGCGTATCTGCAGGAACTCAAACAACACCCGAAATAGAGGTAGGACGAATTTATCAGTGCCGGCGACGAGTGGCACTGGAACGAAGTTCCAAAATGCATTTTCTTAAAAAATTACATTTTCTTAAAGAGTTCCTTTTTGTGAAACAAAATAACTTTTCTTGAGATAAGTACAAAAAATACATTTTCTTACAGAAATTCCTTTTCTTAAAAGTATCTTTTCTTTAAAATAAAGTAATAACTTTTCTTTTACCTTAGCCTTTATGAAAATAAATACATTTTCTTAAAAAAATAACCTTTTCCAAAAAGATAATACTTTTTTAAAAAGTACCTGTTCTTAAAAAAAATACTTTGTAAAAAAAATCATACTCTTAGGGTTTTCTTTCAGAAAGTACTTCTTCTTAAAAATAGTATATTTTCCTATTTTTAATATCGTATTTTTCAACGGGCGCCTGAGGCGTGTTGGAACTAACTAGTACATAATATATAGCGAAAGGAACTTCGTTCCATCCGGGTGTCCACTGAGTAGGTAAAATGCAAACCACAATGCGCTGGGTTTGCCTCCCGCCACAGTTATAAAGGCAATGAAAATACAAGGAAAATATGATAAACAAAGAAAATCCCTAACTATTGACCACCCTCGCAAACGTTATAAGGACCATGATTTAGGGATATGTAGCTGGAATGTCCGAACACTATATAGGACGGGTGCCACTTTCCAACTGGCGGATGTCTTCGAAAAATATAAAGCTGACATCACAGCGATTCAGGAAATGCGATGGACAGGATATGGTTGCGATATTTACTACAGCTGTCATGAGAGAAAGCACGAATTCGGGTGAGAGATTTATAGTTGGCAAGAGACTGCGACACCTAGTTCAATGTTCAACCCAGTGAGTGAACGCTTAGTTACAATTCGCATTCAAGGGAAATATTTCAACATCTCGTTAATTTGTGTGCACGCACCGACAGAGGATAAATATGATAAGGTCAAACAATTATTTTATGAGCGTCTGAAGGACGTATACGAACGCTGCCCTGAACACGATATTAAGATTATTCTAGGCGTTTTTAATGCCAAATTGTGAAAGGAAAGTGTCTTTCGACCAACCATCGAAAATCAAAGTCTACATGATACCACCTCCGATAATGGAATAAGACTGATAGACTTCACCGGTGCAAAGAACATGGTAGTTAGTAGCACCCGATTCCAGCATAAGAACATATATTTATAAGGCGACGTGGACATCTCCTGATCAGAGAACGAAGGACCAGATTGATCACTTGGTAAAAGATGGCAGGCACTCTTCTAGTGTAATGGATGTTCGTGTGATTCGAGGTGTCAAATCGACTCAGATTATTATCTGGTGGCTGCGAAAGTTCGCACAAGACTGAGCAGGGCGAAAAACGTACGAAGCCGAACACAGGAAACGCTAGATATTGACAAGCTATAAATAAATACCGGAGATAATAATGCCCTATCAACAATAGTTCACTCTCCTGATGGGGCACAATACCCCCCCCCCCCCCACTCCTGAGGACACAGATGCGCAGTGGAAGCACATCTTCCATTCTTTGGAAACCGCTGCAAGGACTGAACTTGGCTATCAAAAACCGCAGAAGGATAAGCCATGGTACGACGAAGAATGTCGCATTGCAACTGATGAAAAATACGCTGCACGTATGGCAACGAAACAGTCAGTTACAACGTGTACTGCGAATGAGCGGTACAAGAAGTTGGGAAGAGAGGAAACCCATCTATGTATTTAGGAGGAAAAAATGGCAGTGGGAACAGAGAGGGAGTGAGAAGACCGAAATTTAAATGAATCCCGAAAATTTTTCCAGAGGGTAAGAAGATCGAATAATGGGCTGCCCTCCTGCAAGGACGAGAATGTGAATTAGGTGACTGATAAGCAAAGTGTGCTTAAAATATGGTGATACCACTTTTAAGTACTACTGCACTCAGATTCTCCCACTGAAGTTCTGAAGGTAATGATTGTGGAAGACAGTGTAGATTGAAAGACAGTGTAGCCCCATACGGGAAAAAATTTACGAAGCTATGTCTGAACATTGAATTCCTGCAAAACTGATCCGCCTCTGTAGAATAACTCTGACCAACACCAAATCAGCAGTGACACCGAACCAGTCTGTCTCCAGTCAGTGGAGATAATAATGAGAAAAGCTGCAGTAAATAGGAATAAGAGCATCAACACGAAAACCCATATGTTGCTGGAGTATGCTGACGTCATAGACAGCATTGTTCGAAATTTGCGACTCGACAGTATTTTAGAATCGAAAAAGCATCAACGAAGGTCAGTCTTGCTGTTAATGAGGGCAACACAAAATTGATGGTGTCAACGACTAAACAAACCTCTCGACTTCATCCGCACTTGAACGTCGGCAACCGATTTAATTTTGAAGTGGTAGACGAATTTTTTTACTTTGGATCCGCCGTGAACAAGGACAACAACGTCAACCTGGAGATAAATAGGAGAATTGAACTTGCAAATAAATGCTGATTTGGGCTCAGTAAGCAGTTAAGGAACAAAGCCCTCTATACTTGTTTTGACATATGGCTCCCAAACTTGGGGCATATCGCAAGCGGATGAAAAACACCTGGGAGTATTCGAGGGAACAATTATCCGTAAAATATATGGTCCTATTACAGAATACGGCGAGTGCCGACGTCGTTGGAACCAAGAGCTATATCATCTGTATTCTGTCGCGGACATAGCTAGGCGAATCAAATTAGACCAATTGCGTTGGCTAGGCCATGTTATCAGAATGGATGAAGATGAGCCAGCGCAAAAGGTTTTCGGTAACGTACCCGATGGTAGCAAAAAAAGAGGACGACCAAGACTCCGCTGGAAAGACCAGGCCGAAGAATCCATCCGAATCCTTGGTGTTACCAACTGGCGAGAAAACGCGAAGGATAGAACCAGTTGGAGAAATATGTTAAACATTTTTTTATTTGTTTGTTTAATTAATATGTGTACGACATCTGACTTCATGAGGTTGTAAAATAGTCAATAAAAGTAAGCATATAAACGAAATACTTCCGTACGTATAGTACGAAGTTGTTCATGCGAAATATTTGTAACAAGTATTGAGGAACTTTGTTCATCATATTTTCTGTGTATTTTCATTGCCGATATAACGGTGGCGGGAGGCAAACCCAGCCCACCGTGGTTTGCATTTTACCTACTTCCAGGATGATTATGTTTCAGCCGCCCATTATGGAGCAGACGCTGACCAGAATGCAGAGTGTCGAAACTGGATTTTGGTTTCTTCAATTTTGATCCGCCGTTGGCCAGGGGTGTTGGCTCATCCGCCTTCAAAGGGCAGAAGAATATGTCCACTACTTCGAAAAGCTTCAGTGATAGGGTCACCTAATAATCCTGAGACGTATCAGTGATCGCATTACCACTCAGGTTGCTCATTCGTTCCGCCTTCTCACTTTAGCTAGCTAAGAGAGGTTTCCGATAAGCCATTACCCAGGACATACTGCGTGGAAGTAGTGAGCTGCTTGGACTGCCCAATGAAGGAATCATTTCTGGCCACTCCCAAGTATCAGAAACTTTCCACCTCCAAGGACAGTCCCATGTCCTTATCAGTGTGGACCTTATCAGTGTGGTTTTAGACCAGGCAAGTCCACAACTGACCAAATATTCACGCTACGCCAAATCCTGGAAAAGACGCACGAAAAGCAAATCGATACATACCACCTTTTTGTCGATTACAAAGCTGCTTTCGATAGCCCCATACGGGGAATACTGTACGAAGCTATGTCTGAACTTGGTATTCCGGCAAAACTGATCCGCCTCTGTAGAATGACGCTGACCAACACCAAATCAGCAGTGAAAGTGGGGAAGACCTCACTGAACCATTCTGTACCAAGCGAGGACTTAGACAAGGCGACACACTTTCGTGCAATCTCTTCAACATCTTAATGGAGATAATAATGAGAAAGGCTGCAGTAAATTAGACCATTACCATTAACACGAAAAGCCATATGTTGCTGGCGTATGCTGTCGACATAGACATCAGTGGGCGAAATTTGCGAGAGGTTACTGCAGTATTTTCAAGAATCGAAAAGGAATCAGCGACGGTGGGACGGAGGTTCTAGAGAAACCTCTCGACTTGGTCCGCACTTGAACGTTGACAACCGATTTAATTTTGAAGTGGTAGATGAATTTGTCTACCTTGGATCCGCCGTGAACAAGGACAACAACGTCAGCCTGGAGATAGATAGGAGAATTGTGCTTGCAAATATATGTTATTTTGGGCTCAGCAAGCAGTTTAGGAACAAAGCCCTCTCTCGACGGACAAAAGTCCAGCTATATCAGACTCTCATTTTACCTGTCTTGACATATGGCTTCGAAACTTGGGTCATATCGCAAGCGGATGAAAAACACCTGGGAGTTTTCGAGAGAAAAATTCTCCGTAAAATATATGGTCCTGTTAGAGAAAACGGTGAGTACCGACGTCGCTGGAACGCAGAGCTATATAATCTCTATTCTGACGTGGACATAGCTAGACGAATCAAAGTGTGCCAATTGCGTTGGCTAGGCCATTTTATCAGAATGGATGAAGATGAGCCAGCGCGAAAGATTTTTGATAACGTACCCGATGGAAGCAGGAAAAGAGGACGACCAAGACTCCGCTGGAAAGACCAGGCAGAAGAATCCCTCCGTATCCTTGGTGTTACCAACTGCCGAGAAAAGGCGAAGGATAGAGCCAGTTGGAAGAATATGTTGAAATTTGTTTGTTTTTTTTTGGAATATCCTTTCAGATGTGCATCCGAAGAAAACGATGTCTGTAGTGCAGATTTGACGAGTGCCAGCTTTGCCTGACATTTTTGCTTTCTGTTTTTGTTGTCTCTGGTTGTACCAACCGAATTCCGTGGAGAGGCTCCATGTCTTTCATACGTTTTTGTGATCCAGAATAGTTTATCATACATTTGCAATAAATACATATATATGTATTGCCTTGGGCAATAGAGAAATAGAAAAGAGCCGATATGTCTCTCTTCGCATTCTCTTGATAACGACGAGGTAGTAGGCCAATTCATCGAGTTCAAGTTGCTTTTGTAATTTACTCTTTGCTTGGACAAATACGGACAGAAATAAAAGGGAATGCGTATTTCCGTTAGATGTAAACACCATAAAGCCTAATTTAGCTGTCATTAGTATTAATCAAACACTTTTAAACTTAGTTTGCTGCATGGTCTATAGTCTGTATGGACTCATCATTGGGAGTTTAACCACTTCCTAAAAGAGGGGTCTGCTTCCCTACCTTCCGATATTTTTTGGTGCCTCTCCACCTAAAAATTTATAAGTATTGAGCGTAATAACCAATACAAAAATAGAAGCAAGCAGTCAAAGGTGGAAGCAACAAATTTAACATTCTTTAGCAAATTCGTGCTGTATAGAAAACGGACTTAAGGGCTAAATAAAAACTGAAAACGCGTGCACATTACGCGTTTTTGCAAAAAAAGCGCCAATGAATTTTTTCGCGTTTGTCAAGGTCGAAAAGTCCTAAATATAGCCCCCAAAAAAGCTAAGTTGGCATCTCTGCTTAAAAGTAGTCGAAACCAGTGTTGCCAGATGTCAAAAAACATGCTAAAAAAAGTGCAATTTGCTTTAAAAAAAATTTTAAAACTGAAAAAATCATAAATTGCAGCGCCATACCAACCATAATTTCTTTATTGTTTGTTTTGAATAGTTATCGTCTCTCTCCGTTAAGAAACGGTTTAAAAAATACTTTTTTGAATTTGCTTTACACACAAAGAAAAATGTTGGTAATCGGCAACATGACATTTTCTTTGTTTTATGGGCAATAATACCAATAACTATAGGCAATTTCTATGTTCGGAATATTACCTGAGAATTTTGGTGTACTAGCTGTTATGTATTGTAACTTTGCCTATTTTTGACGCGTACATTTTTGTATAATTTTTAAAAATGTCTATTACCAATGATTATTTGCTAAATTTGCCAATTTCTACAGTTGAAGATTTAAATTCATCTAAAGAAAATATCTTTCCTTTTTTACAAATGAAAACCAATTCTTTTTTATTAAACATTTTTATTGGCCATGAAAATACATGGAAAGTTACGTACTTTAGGTTCAAAGGTATCGCGAAATGGACATTAAGATTCATTAGAAAATTTACATTAAATTTATTCATTTCACATTCCACCACTAAAGCACTAAAGTCCAGCACAAACTTTAAATCTGGACAACATTTAGAAGTTGTATTCGGGTTATTGAGAGGAGTATATGGAATTCTGCCACAGGAATCGTGGCCACACTATAAATTCTCCTTGTACGTAGGTTGCAAAGAAAGTGTTTCGGTTATGGCCAATTGACTGAAATGAATGTCATACCCTCGTCATATAACTCACTGGCTAGTACCTGTGATTGCGTTTTATCGTAGATACATGACACAATTTGCCGATATTCTCCCAATCCTCATACATTAAATGACTACCATTGATATCTAGATATTTAATTGGACCACAGTTGCAGAAAGGAGGCACAACAATCACAGACTTTGCCACCTATGGTAAATTTAAGGTCTACAACACAGTTGTGGCCTTTGCGTCCTTTGGCAGGGCTTGTTATCCATTGTTTGGCAGTTATATTCAGGAACAGGAACTTCTGTAGTGCCTCCAAGAGATGGAGGATATCCGTCATAAAGATGTGTTCCTGCAGGTGCTAAAATCTGTGGAAGGCCAACTCAGTCTTGACCAATAATACACTTAGGCCCAAATTCTACATGCTATGTATCAATCATTTTTTTTTTTCTGATTCAGTCATGTTTTCTATTCATCGAAGTATAGTTTATTCCCATTAATATTTTATGAAATTGGTTACAAAAATGTTCAGACCAACACGCTTTGCAATTACGAATATCACATACATATTTGACATTCAAACCCTAGATAATTCTAGTTATGTTATAATTCTTTATTGCAAATAAACGTTAGTTTATGCATTTCATCAACAAAAATGCCAAAAATTAAAGGGAAAATGATCAAAAGTTTAAAAATTTTGATAAAAAAAAAAATGTGCTAAAATGCATTTAGCATACTTTTTCGAAAAAAAAGTGCAGAAGCCCAAAAACAAGTGCCAGAATTGCACTAAAAATGCCAACCTGACAACACTGGTCGTATGCCTTTCTTGTGTTGTGTGGCGTTGTCAGTTGACAACGCTACTGAAGTCTGGTTACCTTCCATAATCGACCCATTGTTGTTTTACAACATTTACAGTCGCTAAAGTGTCAAAACTCTGTTATCGACGGCAAAACGCTGTTATCTACGCCAACTGGCAAAATACTGATTTTTATTTCAGTGACGCAACTCAAGTTTGGTTGCCTTCCATAATCGACCCTTTATTATAATAATAGCAATATTCCTAAGAATAGAAATAGAAAAAAAAACATTTGAATCCATATTACTGAAACACGATTTTATTTAATTTGTTTTCCTTTTTGGTTGTGTTACTTTTACCATATTTAAAGCAATGTAAAAAATAGATTGCGATCGACTATCGTGATCCAAAAATGTTCTCTACATGCATGTGCACTCGACGTTCGAAGCAGTGATTTGCCTCCTGATTCGATCATGGATTTTGGTTATTTTCGAATGGCCGCAAATCCAATAAGATTTCGAAACATAAATTCAAATCAGAATTACTTTGGAATTCTGTTAACAAAGCAATTCCGACTTGCTTTCCACAGCAACGTCCCGCCGAATCTTCTTAATCCAATAGAAGTAGAATGGGCAAGTATTTTAAAGTTTTTGTTAGATATCAAATCCACTGCATTTTTTACAATTGAATTGAATCCGCAGTTTGTTTGAGTTTTACGTTTTCTGAAGAAGATCTCAACGAAGGTCTTTGAAAGTAAAATATGGTTTTCTGTGTGTAAACTTTCGTACTTCGAAATAGTTAACAAGAAAACAAACCTCAGTTCTCGTTTTTTATTTTTTGAAAATGTGGCTTACTTTAATACTTTATTCAGATATTTTCTTTAATTGATTTTCTTTTCGCTTGATTTTACAGAAAGAAAATGTTGCTTACAACTAAATACGTTTTAGTATATATTTATATATATATATATATATTACTTTATAAGATTTGATGGTTTGTTTGAGTTTTGCTTTAGTGTCTTCTCCTTAATGATAACATTTAATAATACAATAAAACACAAAAACAATTATGATTGACTTGTACAAATAAACATGTTTTAGGTAGGGGATGTAGGGGGGTTGCAAATGGAAAACAATACACATTGGTATCTATCATTTTTGTTAAATTTAGTTTTGTTTAAAATCTAGAAAGAAAAACGTAGCCCATAATCGCTACAAACGTACTGAATCAAACTTTAGGCTGTAAACAAAATTGAAATCTCGATTCCTTTTTGAATTTGAATTGCACACACATTTCGATACGTTTCAGTTAAACCAAAATTTACAATCAAAATGTGGCATCTGGTCTAATATTCAAGTTGTCTGTCAGTTTTAATACGCTCCGTTTGTGGCTAACTAGGACTCGGTTTTATTACATACATAAATAAGTTAAGGAAAATAAGAGTTATAGAAATGTTATAAATAATTGGTATGTGTTTTTTGTCTGATAGCTTTGTAATAATTAAAACAAAAGTACAATTATAAGTACAGTGGATGGTAGTGAGTGAGTGAGAGTAAGGAGATGATGGAATACAAATCGAGGACGTTATATGAACATGTTTAAATTTAAACAAACAAAAAAACGAGCAAAAGCTATAGAACCACACCCGATACAGTATAAACATTTTTGCAAGTTATCGAAGTTCATGAAGTGTTGTGGGAAATGGCAAGAACGCTAAGTTTTTCTAGCACATAATCTATGGGAAATTTTAAAAATCTTGTCTATACAAATCGTTCACTTTGTTTTAATGGAATTGTTTAAACAATTTTAGATTTTTCGTTATATTTTGAATTTATAATTTCTTTATTCAGGAACTTGAATCAAAACTAATCAAATTGTCTACAAAATTTGTATTGTGTGTGAAGTAATTTTTAGTCGAACTTTATTTATACTATATATATGTATATTCGTTTTATCGTCAACATTTTATATTGACCGATAATATTCTTATTCACTGGCATTGATTAGAATCTAATCAAATTGTCTTCGAAATGAATTGTGTTTCAAATAGGTATTTTTTTCTTACATTTTCAATTAATATTTTATCGATCACAAAAACTGTCTCTCAATTTCAAAAAATTACTAACACTACGTCATGCATATAAAATAGAAAATCATTTTCATCATGTAAATCATGTTGTTTAAAAAATAAATTTGTTATCGAAAATAAAACTTCATCTTCTTTTTATGAAACTATTGCACTTTTGTATAGAAATATAGCATTCAAAAAAGAAAAATCGTCCGTTAGCTTAAAAAAAATAAGAACAAGAAATAGATCGAATTATACAAAAAAAAACCCCTAGCCCAAACAACAAATTCTAAAAGCTTTAGGTTACAAATTTTAATTAAAAACCTTTCTCTAACGTAATTGACTTTACACAATTTTTAATAAAAACATATACAAATATATAATATTCTATAGGTTATTGGCATGATTTTAACAAAGCGGCAAATCGTATAGTGAGAACAAAACTAAACTATACTACATATTTCTATCCAATCCGAAATGGATACAGTAAACACGAATCAATCACCACTATCTATAACTGGTGTCCGATGTAGATAATGTTCACCTCGACCCCATTGCAATGCATCTGGCAATCGTAAATTTAAATCTAGCAAACAATTATAGCTCTCTAGAATCTATAACTGTCGGTTAGATCTAACCATACCTTGCGAAAATAGGAGATATTCAGCCTTATTACGAATGTCGTTGTCGTCTTTCGACTACGACAGTTTCGTAACAGATTAAAGCTAACACGCCAACGTTGTCTTTAATCTTTTACAAAACTGTCGTAGTCGAAATACGAGAAAGCGCATGCGTAATAGTGCTGATTGTCTTATTGTTATTGTTGCTCATATTCGTTTGCCTGTGAGAACACTTGGCGCCAGAAAATTCGTGATGTCACGTCATTTAGTGGTAAATTACATCTGTTTTTCATGCCATTTCTAGTCTAACAGGTTATTCATCACATCATTTAGTGCCTTTGTATCGTTATTACCCTCTTCATCTTTGGATAACTTGCAAAAATTTCACATTTTTCTTGCATAAGATGTTTAGTTTTTTTCCTATAATTAAAAACTTAACAGAAATATATACGATAGCATTCTGAAAGACACTACATAATTAGTCCTCTATTTTTACATTTATGGCTTCCGTTGGATTACTTGTTGTTACACTATCTAACTTTTGCAGTATCTCCTGCTGCAGCGTCAAATATTTAGGAAAAAATTCTTCCATTAACTTTACCTTTCTCTCCTCCAAACGTAAACGTTTGCGATTAATTTCACCCTGTTCCACTAGAATGACATTCTTCTTTTTTATTTCTTCCAAGTACAGATTCTCCAAAGCGTCTGGAGGTAACGGAGTCATAGCCGCCATCGTCTGCGCCCTTGACGCTCGTTTACGTGGTGATGGTGTCGGTGCCATGGGCAATGTGTTCTTTGGAGGTTGCATAGTACCTACATGATTGTTGGGTATGACAACATGATTAACGGCCATGCCCATCATAACATCGGAATTATTTGGCATCGCCATTGGTGTCTGATGATTTTGTATTGTTGGTATAGTGGTTGTATTGGTGTTTGTGATGGTCCGATTATTTGTTAGACCCAAAAGTTGCTGTTGCATATCCAAGTTATTGGTGTTATCTAAGAGATTTTGCTGGACCACTATTGGCAGTTGCTGGGCCACCATTGGCTGTTGTTGGGCCAACACTGACTGTTGCTGGGCCAACACTGGCTGTTGCTGGGCCATCATTGGCTGTTGCTGGGCCATCATTGACTGTTGCTGGGCCACCATTGGCTGTTGCTGAGCCACCATTGATACTGGTTGATTAGGCAACTGTTGCTCCTGTACTGGATTTTGAACAACAGGAAACTGCATATTATTGATGACATTATCGATGATGGGTGTTTGTTCATTGGGCCCAGTTGATATGAATTCAGTAAATCCATCTTGTATAAGATCAGTTTCAATCTCCTTTTTGATATCCAATTGATCGCAGCCGAAGAGCTCGGTGCTAAAGCTTGTGCTCGACTGGGAGTTATTGCTAAAGACATTTGAGGTTAAGTTTTGGTCGGATAAAGAAACCTGAAAAGGACAAAGAAAAAGATCAGCTAATTCAATCAAATAAAATGCCAAAAGAGGAGTGATTTAAGAATTTGTACCATTCAGGCCTCATTAATATTCATTAGCGTTTCACAGAATTGTGAAAACTTACATACGTCAACAGCAGTATCACACAAATTTAAAAAAAGGAAATCTGATAAATTAGTAAAGTCTTTAAACAGACAACATGCAGATCGTAAGGTTAGTTAAATTAATAGCCCAATTTTGTATTAAATTAAAAATTAAAGATTTCCAACTAGCTTTTTACCTACACAAAAGTAATTATTATCCACAGTATAATACTACTGTCACGCAGACGTACATGCAAAATAACTAAGGCCAATGGTGTAACAAGGATTAACTACAGCACCTTTATCCGGCACATAACAGAGATAAATATGAAATATCAAGAAAGGATTGCGTACTTTAGCTATCCCCAAGAGGAATCTTGATATTTGAACTATCATGTTACGTGAAACCATTGAATGAGTCGGATCGAATCAACAGCAGGTGCAGCCTAAACTATAGAACTGGTACTATTGATATTTGAACTATCATGTTACGTGAAACCATTCAATGAGTCGAATCGAATCAACAGCAGGTGCAACCTAAACTATAGAACTGGGTTCGAATAATCGCATTCGTTTTGTATCGTAATCCATACTTTTGAAGGGTGATAAAATGATAAAGTGATATTTGAAAGTACTAGGCTTTAAGAAGTTACCATGAAATTGGTCCTTTAAAAGTAGATTCGTAACCCAGTTTTCAGGGTACCAGGTACGAAACAGATGCGATTATTTGATCCCAGTCACGTTCTTCAAAGTAACCAGATCCTTGAACTTCTTGATGATCTCGTACTACTCTCGTTTTATCTACTCAATTGTAGGTATATTTAAAACTCTGGTGTATAGATATTACTAAACAAGTTCCATACAAAACGACTATGATAAATTGTATAGACAGAATTCCGCGTAACACAAGCAAACAACAATCTTCTTCAAAAATAATGCATATCCGCGTTTAAACAAAACAATCTACCACGCATCATATGCGTAATGCTCTTAAATTGTCTTGTGTAACCAATATCTCGTACATCAGACTTATTAAACGAACATATACTCACATTGCTAATATTTACTTCTGCGGCCAACTGAGGATCCCCTGGTGTTTGTATCAAATTGATGTCCTGCTCTGTTGTGGTGACCCCTCCATTTGGTGATGATGGTCGTGTTTCGCAATTCAACAATTCCGTAGGAGACATGTCGCGATTGTTTTCCAAGGCATCCAATGGCACCGGTTCGTCATCTTTGGAACGGTATTTATTCTTTAAAATCTTCTCAACCAAATCATATTTTTTCCATTTCTGAACATTCCTATCGGTTTCCAGCAATTTTTTTACAGATCTACACAAAAAATAAAAATATATTACAATCTTAAATAATTTCCACAATTCCTGCATACCTGAATTTTGCCCTCGTTTGATTGACCTTACACTGTATCTCTTCCGTTTTGACATCGATATTATGGCGCTCTTTCAGTTCCTCCGACCATTGTGCAAAAAATATTGTATTTTTACCGTGTCTAGTCAGACGCCAATTCTCTCTACCCCATATTTCGAAGAAACGCTCCTCCTCCTTCGGGGTCCAGTAACGTCGTTGCTTCCCCTTGGACTCGGTATCAATGTGTGCCTCTGGCTCATTTAATGGATTTAGCGTCGTTGTTTCATTGCATTCATTTTGTGGCGGTAGTGCAGATTCCAATTCCGGTTGCTGTGTTTGTTGCGGCGCATCTGCCTCCTCTGATGAAGCTTCGGGTGTGTTATTGTTATCTATTGGTGTCTCACATTCTTCTACCTTGATCTCTAACATTTTTGCAATATTTTATTCGCTTCTTTTTCTAGTTAATTAGTGTAATTTTGTCGTCTTGCAATTGAAATATGTAAAAAAGAAAAACATTCACTTGCAATAGAAGCGGCGAAAAAATTTGTATTTGCTGCAATAACTCACGTACGACTTCTTCTTTTTTTTTTCTAATGGGATAAAGAAATCACTGAGGGTGGATAACAGGACTGCCATATTGACCAAATTTAAACGCTGTGGGATTGTTTCCATTTACGTTGGCCATAATTAAGACAGGGAATCAGTTTTTATGAAATTTCGTTGCCATAAGAAGTACGTGTATAAAAAATAACGAAATTTTCATAAACCGAAAATTACGCTCACTCTTCATATGCTTGGTATTCAGCTCTTTGCGAAAATTTCGTAGCCAAAACCAATCACAGGGTTGTTACGCCAAAGTTATTTCGTACGAAAACAATTGTATGATAATTGTTTGGGACCGGAATTTTGACATTTCGATTATTTTAGTAAACAAAAGTAATACCACATGCGTTACAAATAAAATGGAGTGCAAAAATGAATTATTAATGAAATATGTGCAAAGTAAATCAGAGATATGTGGTAACTCTCTATAACAAAATTTTCCGTTTATACAGCATTCGCACTGGCATCGATTTTCTTGATTTTGGGACTTTTGTTGTTTTCAAGCAGAGATCAGGAAAATTTGATTGATTTCCCATACGTTTTAACAGACGACAAATCGGGTTTTTTTCTTATTTGTATAGGAATCAGGAAAAAAATCCTTGATTTTCTTTATACAACGCTGTTTTATCTCACACTACGAACAAATAGTATGTGTGTTTACAACCATTTCAATAACGGCGCATCGATGTGGTGAATGCATTTGTGCTGAATTTGATAGTGGAAAAATACCAGATAAAGCAAAAGTTCTATTGTTGTCGGCTTGGTGTGTTTGTTGTCGTAGTAATACTACCTCGTCAATGCGCCTTGACTTTCAATCAAATCAGGAAAAATCCCAATGCGAACACTTCGAATTTTGTTAGGACATTTGATACGAAATCGGGAAAATATTTTGTAATGCGAATGAGTTATTAGAGACAAATGACAAAATTTCTTACGAAAATTTCGCAAGAACTGAATACGGGGCTTTATACGGCATTAAACTACAGTTATTACGCATTTATACCGCCGTTTATCGCGGTCAGGTTAGCGATAACCTCGTTCTCTAACACTACCCAATTTGAGATTTACTTGACATTTTAGTTGGCAACTCCGCGCTTAGACAAACCCCGCGCCGAGACAAAATTATTGAAGACGGCGGCACAACGGAAAAATTAAGTTGGCGGCTTTTGGTGTTGCCAGTTTTGGACAAATTTTGAATTTTGTTTATATATCTCAGCCATGATACAAATACAAGCTAGTGGCATTAGCATTGTTGTAATTTCCATACCCAGTTATTGTCAAAATCAGCTGATAAAAATGTACACATACATGTGCAATTGTGAACATAGATAGATGAAATCAAAGAGAACGCACTCACACGAACAACTTTGACATTTACTGGGTACGATGAATTGTAAACAAAGGAATATGGGCTGACGCTACTACCTTGTATTTGTATCATGATCTCAGCCTTTAAAATTCGATCAGTAAGTCAAATCGGGCAAAACCATGGTACAATAATATCTACATGGTAATAGCACCGCGCGTTATTGTAGTTGTAGGCAGAAACAACAGGCATGTTGTTTTTGTTCTATTCGCTTCAGCTGTCAAACTCTATACAAATGCATACCAACAACACAAGAATGCAAAAGAGTACAAAAACAAAATACATGTGAGTGTGACAGCCGAAGCGAAGGACCTAATGAAAAAAATTAAAACAGCTTGTTCTTACGACTTTACCATGAACATATTATCGTACCATGGGCAAAACGATTAGAACCTGCTCACAGTTTAAACCAATTAGAGCCACTTATATCGTCGGCGTCGTGACCTTAAACAAAGTTTTGGTGTCGACGACGCTTCGGAATATTTTCCATCGGCTTCCACCTGACAAACAGTTGGTTTTTTGTGTATGTTTATATTATGGTTTAATTTTTTGTCGAATGTTTGTATGTCGCATTTACACCGCAGTTTATCGTGACCAGTTTAGAGATAACTGTGTTCTCTAATCTATGGCATTTACACCAACCAATTTGAGATTAACAGCCTGCTTCTCTATCTCGAACGAAAAGCTAGGCGAACGAAAGTCAGTCATTCGCATTCGACTCAAATTGGGTTTCACTATGTCGAAATTTTCGTTCCCCTGACTGTTTGTTCCCAACTGACAGCACATTCGAAATAGAGTAACCATAATTCGTACTGAAAAGTTTTGTAAACTTTAATGTTTCCATTCGACTTGAACCCAAATCAACTTTCTTTCGCCTAGAACACGAACGAAAGGTTTGGTTCGAGAGAGAGAAACAGGCTGTAAATTGAAGTTTAGGTGGCAATTCCGTGCTTAGACCAACTCAGTGCCGATACAAAATTATCGAAGACGGCGGCACAACAGAGAAATTGGCGGCTACTGGTTTTGTACAAACTTGGAGTGTTTTTGAAATAATTGAACCTTTAAAATTGGTCAATCCGTCAAATCGGGCCAGTTGATAAAATCGGCTCACACTTTTAAAACAATAAGAGTCACTTATATCAGCGGCAGCGTGAGCTTCAAAAAATGGTTGGTCTCGGCGACGCGTCTCAAAATTTTCGATCGGCTTCCATCTCTTAAACAGTTGATTGTTTGTGTATTTTTTTATTATGGTTGCATTTTTTTTAGTAATGAACTGTAGTACATCAAAATGTACACCAGTTTAAAATGAGGTTAAAAATTAAATCTCAGTAACAAAAACATACAGAAACAATCAACTGATTGATACATGGACAAAGACGATCAAGAATTAGACAATCAGAGATGTGTGCAATTTGGCAACCCTGGTAAAAGAGAACCAAAAAGTGCCAGTAATTCAAATTCAAACGCATTTATCTCTCGCGTCATATCTTGATTATTTCATACTTTCTGCATAGTTTATGTAATTTTACTTCAACATGGTTGGAATTGGTATAGTTATACACAATAACACTATCAAAAAGCTGCTCGTGTATTGAAATATTCACTGAAGAGACTAAGAGAGATAGAACAGAGAATGTGTAGGGTTTCACTCGTTTTGTTTGTTGGCATTTGAGTGAAGAGAAATTTTGACTGTCTACTGTTAAAAAGTGGTCACAATTCACTCAAACTTATCTTGATTATTTCATACTTTTTGCATATTTTGTGTAATTTTACTTCAACGTGCTGTTTTTTATTCCATTAAGCTATCACCACTTACCACTTTCCATATAAAACGATCCACGCTTGATACTACGAAATGCGGCAACATTTTCTGTAATGGGTGAAAAAATGCGATAAGGCAACACGTTTGTAGCCAGCGTCAGCAAATATTTTATTTTCGTTCATTCGATTCAGTTGTCAAACGCTACTCAAATATATCCCAACAATACAAGAATATAAAAAAGTATAAAAACAAAATACATATGACTTTGGCAAGTGAATCGAAAAATGAAAGGGAAAAAAAGTCATCACCTGTTTAAACGACTATACCTGATAGATAATTCTACCATTTTCAATATGTATAACATTTACCGCGCGTTTTTGTGATCAATTTATTTCCAATTTTGTTTTCAATCGCAAATAAAAATCTGTTCTTCTAATTTAGAGATATTAAAGAATACGTAGTCTTCCTTTAAATAAAATAATTTTAATGAACTTAAAATTTGTAACCATTTTGCAAATTTCTGCTTTTGAGTCTCTCCTTGATAATATTGTCATTCGCAAGAAATGATAACAAAATTTATCTAAGATAACGTTTTGTTGCAATCTCTTCATATTGAACATGTGGCAACATTGTCATTGCTCAAGTCGGAATTTAAGTGGGAAACTGAAATGCCACTTAATAGTGGTCTCCATGAAAGCTCGAAAGAACCTCGTAAACTCGAAAACATCGTAAACTTGCACAGCAAACGTCAAAATAAACAAATTTCCCATACAAAGCGACTTGCTCAAAAGTAGAAAGATTTTGAGGCAAATTTGCTGCGCAAACGTGAGATGAAGAAACGTGTAAACTTTTGACATTTCGTTGTCATCTGACTAGGATGGATAAATAAGGCGATAGCACTAGAACAGTAGAAAAAGTACACATACATAATACATGCAGTTGCTACTGCTACCACCTTATGTATCCATCTTAGTCAGCTGATATGGTTTTGAGCACAACTACGCTGAGCAACTTTGCCTGGTGCCTCATGCAACGGTGCGATTGAAACTTGCGCTGAGCAAAAGTTCTCGGCTTTCACGTTTGCATGAATGCCGCTAATATTTTAAAAATAAATAAATGGTTTCCCATTACATCCCATGAAGGGATGGGGAGAACTTCTCACAATCACTGAGCTGTGCTCTTTCCAGTTTTCACTCACTGATTGGGACCTACAGTTTTACACCGATTCCGAACGGTAATTTGACCGCCGCCGAAAGAAAGTCAGAGCCGGGTTCGAACCCAGGATCTCATGTACAAGAGCCGCGCACACTAACCATTGCACCACCGACGGCCACGCCGCTAATATTTTACTTTAGTCAAATATCGCCTATTTTTGTTTTTTTTACTTAATAGGACTTAAAACGCTGATGACGAATAAACAAAATTTGTCCGCAAGAAATATGGGCCTCCAAAGCTTGAATGTATAATCATACATAACTCAGTCATTTATTAACCGATGCTGTTTTAATAGGCTTCGGTAGAAAGATCCTTCTAAAATCTAAAAGTGTGTATATACAAATATTTGGTTTAATTAACCCTTTTTTTCAAAAAACAGCCCTAGTATACTTATTTTTTATCAGACTCCCATAATATACAAGTCTTAACCCTTTTTAAGGTAGTAACAAAAGCAGAAATAAAAAACTAACCCACAGCTCAAATCAACCTTTATTTTTTACAAGTTTTTCAGAATAAATTATCGAAACAATATATTTAATTTAACACCGGCTTCGGCATAGTATTTTTGTGTTATAAGTCTTTATGGGTGGACGGCCTTCGGCCGGGCTTAGGGATTTTCTCCTCTGGGTGGGTCCACCACCGGCTTCGGTTTAGTATTTTGGTGTTATTAATTTGAAGGAATTGGATGGATGCAAGCGCTGCATCCGCAAATTATTTCACATAATTTTTTATTTTTGTTATATTAAAAAAGGTATTTCAATGTAAATATCTCCCGTCTTTGTGGGTTTAGTTTGAAGTAAAATAAGCTCGAAGTCTTGTCTGTTATCGTATCTAGGAATCAAATAAATACACAAGGGATTTGTTTGAAAGTAGTACATTTAAAAAAAATTGGGTTAAAAAACCTTTTATAAGTGGGTCCGTAATGGGTTACTAAAAGAAAATATGTTTATACACGATTTAATACAGATTAAAAAGGTCTTTGTAATGATATCCATTTGAACGAGATCGGGTAATTGGTATGACCGATTATATACTCAAGGTTTAAAGGCCTATATCTCAAGAAGTTGGGTCGAGCGGTGGGAAAAAATAATTTTTTCAACTCAGCGCAGCAAACTTTGTCGGTGGGGAAATTGACTAAAGTAAATTTATGCCAAACTCTACATTGTATCGTTGACAAGAACCGCTTAGTTAAATCCAAACTGTTCGTCAATGTAGTTGCACTTAAACAATTCATATCAACTATGCAATAGTCAGGGGAATTTCACCTACGCCGTGGTTGAAATCTTGGTTATGATTAACTACGTTTTTTTTGTGCGCATAATTTAATTAGTCCCCTTTCCACGTGCAAACTTTTGTTTGCAGAGGAAGAGAAACAAAAAAGTTTCGGTACGTGTTTGCCGTTCACGCAAACTCTGCTTTGCTCTCTTCGTTGAAACAAATGTTTTTGACATTTCGTTTTTAACGCATTCGTTGTTTATGTCGAGTTTTCTGACAAATAATTTGATTTGTGATTTGTTTTAATAAAGTAAAGTATTTGATTAATTAAAGCGGCTCTTGTACAATCTAAAACGTCTTTTATTAAATTATTTTTCTACTCCATTCCATTTTTAGACCGCTTTTATTAAGTTATTTTCACACTGATTACATAGACTTTGAAATGTAAACAATTTTTTTGACGTTTCTTTCTTTATTTTGTATTTTCATTCGCAAGAGTTTGCAAACAAAAGTTTGCACGTGGAAAAGGGGACTTGCGAAACGACTGATAAACTGGTCGTTAATGCTCTAATCTCCGTCTATGTAAATGCCCCATAAACGCCCTGCAAATGTTAAAACAATACCATAATTAATGCTTTTTCATTATTTTTTGTTTGATGTTTTCATTAATTCCGAATTTGTACAGGTGGCAACCTCTTCCACACTGCCAATTTTGGTCTTCTTCTTTTCGTGTTGTCAGATTAAGAAACTATTCACCCTAACTTCACAGTTGTTTTGTTTATGATTTTCTTGACATTTTGCACAAAACTGGATTAGAATCTCCCGAAGGAATAGCCCAAACGCATTGATTTAGAAAATTTCTTCCAAAATGGACGACACAAGAAAGGTATTTCCTGGTAACTTCGAAAACGGAACTTCAATACTACCACCACGAATAACATCTTCTCGCAGTCGTGGCTATGTGGCCCCAAGCAGACGAAAGCCACCCGGTGAGGGCGAGGAAGAGGAGCGTGTAACCAATCAGAAAAAACAGCGCTATTGGAACTCCTATGAAGAAATGTATATTGTGGAACTTTGGCGACGCTACAAGGATGAGGTGACAGAGTTCAATAAACCTTTGCCAGTACATCGGAAGATAATGGTAGCAATGCGTAGTAAGGATATGATGGTAACGGGGCAGGATTGTCGAAGGAAGATGAATACTTTGAATAACAGATATAAGTATGTATTATGATATGTTCGGACAAAGGTACTGTGGTTCTAACAGGATGTGTTTAATAACTTTCTTAGGACGGAGATGCAACGCATGAAACTGAATGGAGTTAAGCCCGATTGGCGTTTATTTCCTTTGATACATTGCATCATGGAACCTAAGATAACGCAATATGACGAATGGCATGAGACAAAGGTGAGAACTTGTTAGTCATTTGCAAACATCCATAACATTACATTTTTCGCTGCCCTTCTTACTTTAGGTTGTAAAAAAACTCTTGGAGAAGATACCTAAACCACCAGAATTAAAATGTCCTCCCCCACCAGCACCCGCTGCAGCCAGTACCCCTGCTGTACCAACAACTGCACGTCAACCTTTGCAGCAGTATCGTGGCGCACAATTTAATGCTAATGCTAGAGGTCCTTTGGTAGCCTCTATACCTTTGCAATCTATACAAACAAATGCCAAGATACCCACATTTTTCAATGACAATGTCAATAACTCATCTATCCCTTTGAAACAAACTCCACTCATACATTCATCTTTTGTACCCTCTACCCCGTACACTGGAGGAAAATCAAATTTACCCTACCGTGATATAACTTTACAAAAATACGAACAAATTAAATTAAATAATGAAATTTTGGTCCAGCAACGTGACACCGCATTAAAACGTCTACGTTTGGAAGAAGAAAGCCTCAAGGCATTCGAGACGTTCCTTTTCGATTGGAACGAGCAAACACGAGAAGTATTAAAGAGAATTGAACGTCTATCGAGGGCATCCTCTGCCGCCAATAAAACCGGCAGTGAGGCTAAGAATGGGCATGTGGAGCAGAAATTAAGCGTTAACTGACATTGCTGCTATGTATGAAATATTTTATTGCGTATAAGAAATTCTGGTTTGTGTTAGGCATAATCCGTTCCGTAATTGTATTATTTTAAAACTAGCTGTCTTATTTCAATATTTTATGTAGCTGTATGTACATATATGTACTTCGAATTATGTAAATTTGCGCCATAAAGGAATCGAAGGAATGCTGTTAATTTGAATGAAATTTTAATAAAATTTAGTAACTTGATTACATTTACATTTGAATTTGCATCAGTATAGTAAATTGGGTTAATTTTTTTTGCAAAGTATGCTCTTTGATATTATTCAGCCCTATTAGGAATGTCGTTCCCGTATTTCGACTACGACAGTTTTGTAAAAGATTAAAGGTAACACGCCAACTTTGTCTTTAATCTTTTACAATACTGTCGGTGTCAAAATACGGGAACGACATTCGTAATAAGGCTGATTATTCAGCCCTATTAGGAATGTCGTTCCCGTATTTCGACTACGACAGTTTTGTAAAAGATTAAAGGTAACACGCCAACTTTGTCTTTAATCTTTTACAATACTGTCGGTGTCGAAATACGGGAACGACATTCGTAATAAGGCTGATTGCAAAAGTTGTGACGTAGTCACGCTCGAATTTTACCATTAAGAACATCTTCCATGGCTTAAATACATGCTTTGTTGAAAGTTCCCTGTAGTTGTTTCAGTATCTGCACGATGACTTCCGGACGGTTTAAATCTTTATAGCAGTTTAAGACTAATAGGGACTGCTGCGCCACTATGTTCCGTTTCCATTGTTGAAGGTGTAAATTTACCTGGTATGGTTAAGGGGAGTTCAAGCCATCTGCTACCTCACCGAGGTGTTTCAATATTATTCTGACAAATAGGTTTCCTGAAGAAACATATTGTGGTCTGCAAGAAGATTGTGTGGTTATTCAGCTAAACCCTCTGTATGTATGTCAGATCCAAAAAGGCTAAAGACAAGACGGTGGCAAAGGAGATGGTTAACCCTCTCGTCCAGCTGAGCTGAGACTCCAGGACTAGGCGCGTGTTTACATATCAAACAATACCCAGGGATCACAACAACTAGCGTAGGGACATCGTGTCTGGAAGTGGATATCAAGCTTTTCGAACTATGCAGGTGATACCTTGGCCATATCTACCAAGTGATCTATCTATCATTCGCATGTCTGAGATCTCCGGATTTAAATATGATCTTGCATGTAAGTAGAAAGTGGTCCGACTTCTGGTTGAAAAACAGTACAATGGTCTGGTAGCCTTAAAGCAATGCCTACACACACCTCTTTAGAATAAACTCTAAAAACTACTTTGCCATCTATTTTACAGCTATCAATACCACCTGGTATGTGCCCCTTCTAGTCGTGCCAGTCAGAGACATGGGTAGAGAAATTTCTTTCAATGGTAAACGTGAGTATCATGTATTCTACTTCTGACGTGACTTGTCGCAGACCCCTTAAGACGTGTTGACCCATTGCGATGAATGTCTTTGGCGGATTGATGACCTTGCTGGAGTTTAACTGGAAGCTTTTGCCTGTAGTAATAGCCAAAGGATAACGCATAAACGCTCGCTAGAAATTGTGCGAAATAGCTTAAACATAATAAATTGGAACACTCAGATAACTCTCCTTATTTGAAACAATTAAACTCTTACATTCTGTTTGTCTATCTCCAACGAAAGAAGCTAGACGAAAGAAATTTGATTTGGGTTTCACAATCTTGTCGTTTCAAATCGAATGAAAACATAAAACTATTCAGTACAAATTTTGGTTTCTCTATTTCGAATGTGCTGCCACTTACGAACAAACATGGAGTCAGGCGAACGAAAATTTTGACTTAGCTAAACACAATTAGAGTCGAATGTGAGTGACTGATTATTTTTCGCGTAGCTTTTCGTTCGAGATAGAGAAACAGGCTATTAGTTCCATCACAGTATTTCGCCAATTCAGCTAGCTGAATATATTTGTTGAGATATAGATTGTCGAGACTATACAGAATATCTTGTTATACTAAACGACGACGAAATTCGAGTTTAAGAATACAACAAAAGTAAACATTATGTAAAAGGCGAATG
The DNA here is from genome assembly GCA_963931995.1 of Phaonia tiefii. NCBI lineage: Eukaryota > Metazoa > Arthropoda > Insecta > Diptera > Muscidae > Phaonia > Phaonia tiefii. The sequence goes on along the minus strand of OZ008368.1, from coordinate 43,176,901 downwards.
TATGTTTTTAACGTATTTCGATTCGAATAAATAGTATTTCGATAATCGATTTTGCCAGCTGAATTGGTAGTTTCCGATTGTTTGATATAAAGCTTGCTGAAGTAAGTCGTGTTTAATATATCTCAATATAAATAAAGGCATAAAATATATTCAGCTATCTGAACTGAAGAAAAGCTATGATTACAAAATATTTCTTAACACTTGCTGTCAATCGGGTTTACTTTACATCAATCCAGCTATTTATTATATGTACAATAACAATTATATTCAGCTAGCTGTATTATAAAATTACTACTTAAGTTTCATTGAAATCTCGATAAAAATCGAAAACGCTGAATGATTTATGATGATAGACAATATTAGCCATTACACAATAAGCTGAATTGGTATTGAGTAACTAAACCGGGAACTAAGGGCAGCGTAATGCGATTTAATATAGTTATATTACAATTCAGCTGGCAGTATGTAATAGTTTATACCCAACATAGTGTTACATTTCCCAAAATCCCATTGATTTCAATAGTTTAGTCGATGAAAGGAACTTTTTGGCACAGTTGATACAACTAAGTTAGCTGAATATAATTTTTGCAACACAGTATTATATAAATTATAAATTTTCAATTCATTAAGACGTTTTTATTACATTTCGGTCAGCTGAATATATTTGGTTACTATGTTAAATTTCGAAAATTCGATCAAATTCAATTGCTTACCCGATGGAAATAAATATTTGGTACAGTTGAGTTGTCAATTTTGCATAAATATAGATTTGTTTCAATTCAGCTAGCTGAATAAAATTTTTAAGTTTTATAAGCAATTATAACTGCAGCATATAATAGGCACTCGACGGTAAACGTTTAATGCTACATATGCAATATTACACGTTAAATGAGAGAATCGTAACAATTGCAAATAATTTAAAACTTATATGCTAGCTGAATTTGTATTTCAAAATATTTGGGCATTATTTACCTGGCTGAATTAGTATAAATTAACTAAAACAAACAGTTAGCGATTCTTTTTGCGCTTAAATACAAATTTTGACTATTCAGCTAGCTGAATGTAATCTTTGAAATTAGAATCCAAATTAAAGTTCGTAACAGTAAAATTAAATGTGAGCGCAGCATAACAATACGTTACACCGAGCAAAAAATTTCGTTTAATTTGCAAAATGGTTAGCTGAATTCATATTAAAAAATAAATAAATAAATGGTTTCCCGTTACATCCCACGAGGGGATTAGGGAGAGCTTCTCACAACCAGCGAGCTGTGCGCGTTCTAGTTTTACACTCACTGATTGGGACCTACAGTTTTACACCGGTTCCGAACGGTATTTTGAGAAGCTTTTTCATGGCTAAATACTCGATAGTGTCGCCGTCACTAAGCGAGGTGACCGCCGCCGGGAAATGTTGTTTCAGCTTATACCTTTACTTCAATTCAGCTAGCTGAATATATTTAGATTAAAAGTTGTAGAGAATCTAGTGAATGTTATTGCCTTCTCCATATAAAATCAAATGACGATAAAAGCTAAATGCTAGCATACATACGATTAGATGTTGCACTTAGGTCAGTGTTATAATTCAGTTACGTGTTAATTTGAAAATTCAGCAAGCTGAATTGGCTTTATACAACGTAAAAAAAATTAAATTAAAATTGTATAAACACAGTTTTACTCCAATTCAGCTAGCTGAATATAATTTTTGTAGTAAATTTCATAGAAAACAAATCCCAATTCACTGAACTCTCCCTATAATAGCAACGAACATTTACTAGAATGTGGGTTGCTGCAGAACAGCCAACTGAATACATATATTTCTTTTTGCAAATTAAATTTATAAAAAAAATTCTTGTTATATATTTTGAATGTAGTTGACACTCGGATAGAAGCTAGCTGTTACTCAGCTAGAGCTTCTCGTCAGCAACACAAATGACCGCTTGAACCAAATTCACTGATTTCTAGATGTTTTGTAATAGAGTTCAGCAAATCAACTAATGGATTAGTAAAAATTAAAACTTCATTGTTTTATTTGATTTCGTAACAAGTAGTTTTTTCGTATTTGTTATTATTATTTTAAAAGTCCATTACAATTTCAATTTATAGGCTATAAAGAGTGAGAGAGAGAGAGAGAGTTAGAGTAGGGGAGGTGTAAGGAAACAGACCTTAGCAACTGATCTTTCTTTTAAATGATACAAGAATAAAGACCATAAAAAATAAAGATATATATGTATATATATAAATGTGTTTTTATATAATTAAGCAATATTCATAATGCACAAATGGATGGTAAAATTAAGTTTCTAACTATTTAAGAATGTTGACAAGCAGAATTTTTAAAATTACAATATCTAATTAAACATTTAATCGAAATAAACAAAAAAGAAAATGAAGGAGAAGGCAAATCATAATTTATTTAGTTTATGTAGAAAATGCTAATGTAACATTACAAACGATTCGCAGCACGTTTTCGGGATTGTTAAATAACTATTGCTATATAGTTGAGTTTAGTTGCATTGACTTATTTGTTGGTTTTTGATTATAAATTTTTTATTATACTTTTGCTTCGTAATTGATTCGTTTCACGTTTTCTTTTTCTGCTATATAGAATTCTAGTGTTGTTTTTAAATAACATTTATTTTTATTTTAGTTGTAGTTTCTTTTCCGCTTTCGCAAAGTATTGATTTATTTATTTTTTTTTATAAATGCCTATGAGTAATTTGTATATAATTATATTTTTGTATCTTTATGTTTATCATTTTAAAATTGTTATACCTGTACTAAGTGTGTGATACCAACAAGTAAGTTGTATACTATTTTATCTTGATGTTTCTTTCTTCTTCTTCCAATATTATATATAAATATATATATTTCTATATATCCCCTAAAGACCTAAATATGAGCATAATGTAAATGCGCCAAATAGTACCACTACTATGAGCAGTATGGCTAGCCAAACGGGCATAGTACCTGTAAGATGGAAAACAAAATGTTTAGAAATAATAAAAGTGTTATCATGATACAGGGCGTCGAATCATCGCATACGTTTCATATAGGAATATGTATTTTGGAAGTGCGATACAAAGGAAATTTGAATTCAATCATCCGATAACATTGTATGTTTCAAGACAATAGAGGCATAATAGTTCTTTAATACTGTTATTTTCTGGAAGTTAATTTCTTCAACTAAATTGCGATACGAAACGTATACAGCAGCGCTCGACCGTAGTGATAAGATACTCACGTCTATGTTGTAGGCTGTGTATACACACTTTATTGTCTACAGATATCGATAAAACAGCCGCCTCAGTATCGCTAGAAATAGGTGGACCCTCTTCATTGGTCACGGGTAAGAATTGTAAGCCAGTCACAAACATAGAGTGAGCATTGGGTATGTGTAGAACGCGCTAAAGTTAATGGATTTTTAGATTAATTATAAATAAATTATTCAATAATATAAAAAAGTATATATCGTCACCAAAAATGCCCAAAGACGTAACCCTCATTTTCAAAAATTTACAGGAGAAGCAAAAAACCTTATAAAATCCAAAGTATTTCAGTTTTAAAAACACGTTCATTCCACAGCTTACCTTAGGAACTTGGAAGTCTACTATTTTGCACATATATATTTTAGCGTGGAGTATTATATTCAATCAAAAAAACAGTTTTTATTTTTTGAGGGTTACGCCTTTGGGCATTTCAAGTGACGATACGTACATTCTTAATAAATAAAAAAATTTAAAATTGTAAGTCGTCAGTAGTTTGAAACTTACCTGTAAACTAAACCCAATATACATGCAAATACTCCCCGAGAACATAGTACCAACTGCTACAAATCTTCCATCATCTCGCACCGCCAGCGACGCTAAACTCTCATCTATGGCCACAGCCAGACTCAATTTTCCATTCGTACAATCCCATTGCTGGAGGTAGCCACGTTGCTTGCCAACCTTACCCAAAGGATTCGTTATCGAGAACAGACGATATTTATCACGTTGCGCTTCAATTGTACCATAACGACAACGTTTAAACAGATATTTCGCACCCCCTGGCGTATCCCATTTCAGTTCAAAGACTTTTTTTGATGTTGCAACATCCCATACCAAACCTTGGCTATCTTTGGAAATGGTAACGATATATTTTGAGTCTGGACTAATGTCGATGTCATCAATTTCTTTAGAATGAGCTCTGGAAAGACAAAGATGGTTTAAAAGATTTACAATACTGATGCTATACAACTGGGACAAAAGTTCCCTAAATGAAAAAATATCTCGGGTTTAATTGGGACACACGTTTAAAGAGCTGAAACGAAATCTGCGTTGCTATAAAAACAAGCTTGAGCGAGAGGTTAACCAACAAATTTTTTGATGTGTTAACATCTATAGGCGCGAGTAGGCCAATCTATCAACGTGAACACATGCAAACAACACACAGCGTTAGCATAACATGAAAATAAGTATGACAAGCAAGTCGTCATTGCCAAAAAGTATTGAATAGTATAGAGAAGTCATGGAACGGATTGTATAACTCAAAAGCACTGGCGACATTTGGCGAATGGTTCAAAACGTATTAGTCATTTTGTTATAACTTGGTCCATTCATAATTTGTGAAACATTGATGGCTTTTGAAACATTTATGCTTTTATGTAATAACACTGTCGAAATGGTGCATTTATATTGAAATATTATATAAAGAGAATAAGACTCGTTTATGCCCTTTTACTCAAACTCCCTACATGAGAGCGGAAAAAGAGTGCAATAAGTTCTCTATACTATTCAATACTTTTTGTCGTCGCTGTTTATGACAAAACAAATGTTAAGCCAGATGTAAGAAAACAGAAAGTGCAAAAGCAAAAGAACCTTCAGCACAAACACTATTCTTTTTTTTATTTTCCAATGTAACATTTACTAATGTGTTCATAGAAATCGAATAGGTACAGATAGGCCCATCAAAGTTGAAAAGAGTTTCGTTACAAGTTGTACTAATCGAAACTGCGATACATTTTAAATTTGAACGAAAAGTTGAGTTCAGAGGCGAAAGGGCAATGCTCTACTATGCCCCAAACTGAAATATACATTTATATAAAAAAAAAAACTTGTACTCGACTAACAAGTTAAATGATTTTATGCACAATGGTTTATTTTGCCAAATTGATTCAAACAGTTTTGATCAACAAGATGACCTTAACAAACTATTATTGATGATAAGTTGTCAGAGTTAAACTTTCTATTCAAAAACGTACGGATTGTTGAAAGGTGACACAGACTGCGTAGTATAGAGAAAAATATATCTTAGTGTTATGCAAGGTCAGACAGGCAAATAAATTTGCACAAAATGTCATTGGAAAAGTTCGACAAAATCGTATGACTTTTGTAAAATTTTTATTTGGGGGTCAGACTACGACCAAAATGTTGTCATCGGAGTTTGCACAAAACATCACTCTAAATTGTTGTGTCTGCAAATGATTTGGATTTGTGGTCACACAACCGATATGTCGAATCATGACAAATGGGTTTGCGCCAAACTCAAAATGTAGGGGTTCCTTTTTTATTTTTTAAATAATCGACCAAATTAAATTGATAAGCTATAGTATTCACTTCAACATGAATTTCACGTGTGGACTTTTTCGAACCAAGTGGATATTAGTATCGGGAGCATATGCGTATTTTTTGACGGCGATTGATATATATACATATATATATATTGTAAATGGGTTTTCATAATTTTTTAATAGATTTTGACCTAATTTCTAAAAAATATTTTTTTTTAAATTCAATATCAAATTAACAGTGTTTTTTTAAATTTTTCCACTATTATTTGGTTTCCTATCAGTAAAACTAATTTTTATGGAAATATATCTAAAAGATTTTTACCTATTTTATATATTAACTTGTTATATATCGACAACTAAGTGAGTTATCGAAAATTCTCATTTAATTTTTTCAGTTATTCCTTGATTATTGTTATAGGAAACAACCATTTTTATGGCATAAATAATAATCGTCTTCTTTTTAAGTTCAACTTTCGATATCTTGATAACTAAACGAGTTCTGCAAAATTGTAATCTAATTGTTTCTATTTATGTGGACATATTTTACATACATAAGAAGTTTCCTATTTAACGCTTCAGACTGCTCAACTATGTCATACTCTCTCGCATATACAAATTTTAAAGATCCACAGCTCCAAAAATATGGGCTGCCCACAATTATTTTATTGGATTTTTTTACTCAAAGTAAAAACTCCCTTTAAACCAAAACTATAAATTTTTATTTGGAGCATTGAACTCGAACTATACCTGTGCGTAGTAGCCTAAACTGAATTTCAGTTGCAAGCGAATACTGGATTTAACAATGAACAACTTTGAGTTTCTTCTTCTTTCCACCATTAATTGACAACTCCACAAAAATATTTATTTTAAAAATAAATTAATAAATTGTTTAAATTTTCTTTTTATAATTATACATTTGTTAATAATTACACAAAGTTGATTGTTTTCAAACGAATTTTCATACAACGCTTTGATAACTTCACCAAAACGGTAAACAATATTTGCTTATGTTTGTTCTTACATTTGTATTGCAAGAACAAACGGAATAAATTTGACAAGCCGTTGCACTTGTGCTGTCACATAATGTTCACACTGTCCAAATATTTGCACAAACTTTTGTTTACAAATTTGACCGTCTGATCTTAGCTTTAAAGAGACGTCTCCGAAATTAACTGTCTCACACTTCTAATGCAAAAATGTGTCTTAGGTATGTATCATATCGATCGCTCTGTATACAATTGGCTTCTCGCCAACTGCAGGGCTATCGAGTGACATTTCGAATATTTTTGATTCGATAACGATTGCCATGATTCAAAAATTTCGCATATCGATCGCAACGGTGATTAGGCCACATGGTTGCATTTGACTAAAACAGACATGTTCATGTTATAGTTAGACAGTATATAGAAAGTTGTTATGAATCAGTGATTGGCCAACGAGAGGCTACGCCTAAAAAAACATATTAGTTAGGACATTCGATGTAGGGAACCTAACTCAAATTTATAACATTTCGTTATTTATACGGAATAAGTGAACTTTAATAAACAGAGACAATCTACTTATGTGAAAAGTAGTCCTAAACGGAACTATAACTTCTAGGAACAACTTGTCCTGAGGGTACTTTATAACATAAGAATTCATTGTTTTAGAACTTAAGAAAAATCAATTGTTCTTCCGCTTCACATTCAATAATCACTTACTCTATGTCTGCGTTGTTTATCATTTGTGGAAACGACCACACTCTCAAATAACCATCTGTTCCTCCAGTAGCCATTATACGACCATTGGGTGAAATTCGCACCACCCTTTGCAAAGGATCTGGACTAAAAAAATCAGTTTGCACAGAATCAGCTGCCTTGATATCAAACTTCAATATCCTTTTGATGTTAGCATTTTGATCTTGTTTCCCCTGTTGTTTAGAATCCGTCCCTCCCGGCGGCACATGCCCATTCAGTAATTCTTCCACACCAGACGGTCCCTGTCTTCTTTGCCGAATGCCATTTTCATTCAAATGCCCGTCTGTTGCATTGGCTTTATGTGACTTATCATCTGGTGTTGCTGAGACTTCTTCTTTGCCGTCTTCGCTGACCACTCGGGGGTTAACGAAATACATTTGACAGTGAGCCTCTTGGCCGGCACACAGAAATGATCTTCTGCCATCACTGCGTACGGCGAAATTCATAACTACATTGGAACCGGTCTCATGGCGTACAACTTCTTGGGCACAAAAATGTTGGCCATTGTGGTAAATTTCATAGATTTCCTGGAACAGTTAAAAAAAAAACAAAGTTTTCAGTAATAAAATAAGAAACCATTAATCGATTTCCTTACAAATCCATTGGCGACTCCAGTTTTACTGGCACCTCCACCGCCAGCCACCAGAACATGACGGCTGGTTAACATGTCCACTGCATAAAGAGGAAAATTAACCCTTGCCAAAAGGCCATCACTGGGTTTTCTTGTTGGTGCCATAATTTAGCTGTTTGCCTTTTCACCGTCACTGCTTACCAATTATTATTTAATTATAGGCCTTTCTATTGTATTCTCAGCTGCTGCCTCTATTAGTCTCGTTGTCACCACCACCAGCAGCAGGTTTGTCATCAATCACCAACCTTTTGTTTCTCGGACAAGGTCTCTCGCCGAAGTCTATGATCCCAAAATGTATTCCTCACTAGTTATTTCACATATATTTAATTGATGTTTTTTATACTCAATTGATTTCCTTATTATCTATTTAGTATTCTTTCATCTTTTCTGATGTTTTGTTGATTTTTGTATTGTTTTATGTTTTTATTTTAATGAGAAAGTCCACGTAGTGGATTCTCTTCTTGTGCAGTGAACCGCTGTTTTAACATTTTTTTCTAACGAAACTGCATTATCGACGTTTCTTCATTGTTGTGTTTGACATTTGTCATTGATATGGACAGTGATGCTAAACAACGCCCATTTTTTTGTACTTCAAAATTATAAAGCGTTTTGTTTTGAGTCTTTATAAAGCTGGTGTGACACTGGCTGTTTTCCCTCTTGGATCAAATTTACTTTAGCACCAAATGACCAATTTTTGGTCCGACTAAAAAACAAAAATAAAACCGAAAATCGAGTAAAATATGGCAATTTCAGAAACCAAAAAAAATTTTAACGATTGGCCCCTAGGGTCCAAAAAACGGGCGCACCTAGGTACATCTACGAACAAGCAAGTGCGGGTACTCAAATTAAAGGTATTCTCGTCGCGAATTTGGTCGTATTTATAATTCGGATGTGCGGTGACTGCGGACCAAGATAACCTTATTTTAAGGTAGTATACCGGGTCTGGTGAAATTAAAAATATAAAAACTCCAAATAAGAAATAAAAAATTATGTAAATTTGTTCGCAAAATTTACCCGATTACGGGTTTTCACAAAGGGAAACGATTCGCTAGTTTTTAACAAAAAATAAAAATTTTTGCATGTGGCGCAATTCGCACCACAAATTACAAACTTCAAAATAAAGGAAATACAAATTGTTGCCTGTGCCGCAATACGCCCCACAAATTACAAACTCCATAATAAAGGATTTTTTTTTAAAACAAGCAAAACGGCATATTTTTACCCATTTAAAGTCGGAAAAATAAAATATTTCAATTTATTTTATTTTTATTTATTTACGTATTTAATAATGGCCTCGTTTATTAAATACGTAAATGGGGTTATAAATTTCTACTAAACATATCGTCAAGTATATGAAAAATTATTAAAATATATAATACCTAAATTTAAATCTTCACCTTAAAGCCTATACTAGTTTTATACAATATAAATGGTTTCCCGTTACATCCCATGAAGGGATTATGGAGAGCTTCTCATATAATCAGTTTTATACTCACTGATTGTGACCTACAGTTTTACACCGGTTCCGAACGGTATTTTGAGAAGCTTTTTCATGGCTATGTACTCGATAGTATCGCCGTCACTAGAGCAGGGATCGAACCAACGTTCTTATGCACAAGAGCCGCGCACATTACCATTGCACCACCGACGATTGCACCAATAGCTTATATGCAATTTCAAATGTCATACTTCTTAAAAAATTTAAATATTCAGGAAAATCATGTTCCCATTTATAAATCGTATGAGAAACACAATTTTGCAGCGAAAAACAAGGCCACAAATGTTTGTTTTGAAACCTCGTCGGGGAATTTAAAAAAAATATTTTTTTTTAATTTAATTGAAAAAATATCCGAATTTTTTTAATTTAATTTAAAAAAATCCGAATTTTTTTTAAAAGAAACCATTTTTTCAAAATTATTTTTATTTTAAATCCACTTTTAAGCCAACTAAAATGCAGTAATTATTTTTTTTCTTTTCGAGCAGTGTATAAAAATCATTTCGGGACCCTTTTTTGGATCCTGAGGGCGGAATAAGTCGGGTATCTAAAAAATTTGTTGGTTTTTTTAAGTCTCAAATTTTCCTCGATTTTTGAATTATTTTTTTTCGGTGGGAGTTTTTCATGCTGTTTTCGACCCAGAGAGCCCCATGGGTCTGATCGTTAAAAAATTTGTATATATATTTGTATATACATATGTATATAATTACACAAACTAATTTCTAGAAAAACAATCTAAGGACACACACATCCCAGGTCTAATTTCTTTATTTTTACAAGCGTTTATGTTTTTTAATTATTAAAATTTTATTTTATTAAAATAAATTACACAGAAGATTTGTATTTCTTTAATTTCCAAAAAAAATTCCAAAAATTCTATGTATGTAATTTGTAGTTTCCCGCTTTTCTCTTAGTTTATTCCTCCGACATTTTATCTCTCGCTCTTTATTTTATCGATAACCTCAAAGAAATCGTTTGGTTTTCAAACCGTTTTGAATACCATCAAATTTATCTGACGACAGCTGTTCACATTGACAAGTTTTCTTCAGATTCGGCAAATCCGTCTGATAATCTGAACTCCACTTTAAGCCGAGCTTAGGGATTTTCTCCTCTGGGGTGGGACCAATACCAGCTTCGTTGGTTCGGCATGTATTTTTGTGGTAAATTGCGCGATTTTTTATAAATAACTAGCTGACCCGGCATAATATTTTGTATGGGAGGTACCACGCCCCTTTGTCCAATTGGACCGAAGAGTAAATCTAAACCACCCAGGTCGCCACCCAAACGCATACAAAAACATTTATTCAAATCGGTCCAGAAGTTTAGGAGGAGTTCAGTCACAAACACACGTGCAGTAGAATTATATAATTATAATTATGTAACAAATGTCATGAATAAATATTATTTGAAATTCAAAAAGGTTGACAAGTGAAACGAAAAATTACATGGGAAAAATTTAATCACCTGTCTAAACGACTATACCTGATTGATAATTCTACCATGACCAATATATATAACATGTGCCGCGCGTTGTTATGAACAATTTAATTCCAATTTTGTTTTCAATCGGAAATTAAAATCTATCATTCAGATTTAGAGATATAAAAAGTTGTCTTTCATTAAATAAAATATGTAATTTGAATGATTAATTGAACTTTATTGTTTTTGTCCACGGTAGATTCGAGGCAAATAAATTCGTCGTCTACCTCGTAATTATAACGGTTATCTAGGTTCACCGGTTCATCATTTTGTTGTCGAAACCATTGATTTTGTCTTTCCTCGTTTACTGCCAAACCCGCTTTACCTGATTCCTTCTAAATTCTCGAAAATACTGCAGCAACTTCTCGCAGATTTCGCCAAATGATGTCTAAATCATCAGTTTCTGCGAGCAGAATGTGAGTCTTGCTGCTGATAGTTTTATTCTTGTTGACTGCAGCATTTCTCACGTTGATCTTAATTAATATATTGAAGAGATCGCATGATAGGGTGTCGCCCTGCCTGAGGACGCGAGTCGATCTTTGCCAATCTTACTGACGATTTCGTGTCGGTCAGTGTCATTCTATAAAGGCGTGTCAGCTTAACAGGAATACCATGCTCCGACATAGCTTGGTACAGTTTTCCTCGTATCGGCCTATCGAATCTACAAAGAGGTGGTAGGTGTCAATGTTTTTCGTTGGGTTTCTCCACGATTTGTCGTAGTGAGAAAACCGGGTCGATATTTGACATTCCAGGCCTAAAGCCACACTGATAAGGTCCGATCAGGTCTGCAACAAACGGCTTTAGTCTTTCGCACATTACGATCGAGAGGACCTTGTATGCGATGGATAAAAGGCTTATTCCACAATAGTTTGTACATATACTCGGGTCGCTTTTTTTGAAAACAGGACACAGTATTCTAAGGCTCCATTCGTCGGGCATGCATTCGTCTAGCCAGATTTTGCATATGAGCTGACATGTACCTTTCCAACTCATAGCCGCCAGGCTTAAACAGTTCGGGCGGTAGTCCATCAGTACCAGTGGCTTTGTTGTTCTTAAGCCGGCAAATTGTAGTTCTAACTTCGATTTGGCTAGGAGGGGGCAGTCGACGCCATCGTCCTGTATGACGTCCACAGCCTCATCTATATTGAAGTCTCCTGGGACGAGTAAAGCAGAGGAGTGATCTCTCCATATTCCCAATATACTCTGCACATCTGTGACGAGATTTTCATTCTTATCTCTACAAACGGGAGGCTCTGATCCATTTCCGTTGGTTTGGCTTTGTACTTTTCGGTAGAATTTGCGGGCCTCATTCTTTCTTCTGGAAGATTAAATTTCCTCACTCTCGCGCTTTCTCCACAACCGTTTTTTCTTCCTAAACAAACGGGGTTCCTCTCTCCTTTTCTGCTTTTACCACTCTTAAGCGTTTCCATACGTGCAGCGTTCTTTTCATCATTTGCCATGGGACTCTGTCTTTAAGCGGGTTTTCATAACCAAGTACGGCCTCTGCAGCAGTTTTCATAGAGTGGGAATCGTACTTCCACTACGCTTCAGGATTATGAGGCGGGGGTGCGTTCTGCGCCAGTATCTGAGTGAGCTTCTCTGCGTAGGCCGTGGCTACCTCTGGTAATTGTAGCTTTCCACTTTCGCTCTGCTTATCCTTGTGCGAACATTTGCTGCAACCAAGAATCACACGTACGTCCGTTAAACTAGTAGAGTGCCTTCCATCAATTACCATGTGATCAATCTTGTCCTTCGTCTGTTGATCAGGGGATATCCAAGCAGCCTTATGGATGTCTTTATGTTATAATCTCGTACTACTGACAACCATGTTTTTCGCCGCTGCAAAATCTAACAGTCTCATTCCTTTATCGGAAGTGAAGGCATGTAGACTGAATTTACCGATTTTTGGTTCAAAGACACTTGCCAGGGCAGTGGTCGTATGTTTCCTCTAGGCGCTCAGAGAATATGTCATTGGAGTGATCGTCTTTTTCTTCCGTCGGGGCATGTACACAAATTAAATCATAGTTAAACAATGACTAAAAAACACAATTCGATGTTTAACCACAGTTTAACAAAGAAACGAAGATCACCACTGACTAAAAAACTGGCCATTATTAGTGTAGTGTAAAATAAATAGAAACCGAATGAATGAATGAATTGTGTTCTGTTGTGAATTTGAACTTTATTTCGAAAGACATGTTAAACGATGTAGAAGAATATGGATTATGTAATGTAATGTTAAATATAATTGAATTTATGTTACGATAACCACTCAATTGATTGAAAGGGATGACTAAGGATATGAAGACCGCCAAAACTCTGAGAAAAGGAGATGGATAAGGGCGGAAAACCCGCCAAAAACTCCTTGTAAAAGATATAGCTGAGGATCATAAAATCCGCCAAAACATTAGGAAAGGGATGCATATTGAAGCTCGATAAAATTGGAAATCGTATTAAAGATGGCTATATGGGAAGCAATTATGCCCAAGCCAGATCATACAAAATTATATCGGCATTAGTGTACTAGTGGCCGTACTTGAAATCGGGTGCTCCAAAAATTGTTTTGGCCGTAAAAGGAAACATTTTTTTTAAAAAGTGAAAAGTATTAAGTCACATAGAAAAAGTTAAAAAAAATACTGTCTAACGGGAGCATAAAATAAATATCGCTAAAAATCCCAGAGTGCAAGAAAAGGAATAATACAAAAAAAAGGACAAGTGGGTATTGAATAAGCCATTCATACCTGTAGCATTTGGTTTATTAGTAATGTAAAAATAGGTACATATTGCGGAATCATTAGGCTTGGACTACTCGGATCCGCCCAGAAAATTCCCTGTGACAGTTGGGATAAAACTGAACTAGATAGTGTAGTAAAGATTAAACTAGCAATGTTTTTCAAATATGTAGAGTGGAATTGTCCTCCACCTGGAACAGAGCCAGACATCAAACTAATTTATGTGGAGGATAGAAGCGTACAGAAGGATCCACTTAATCGTCAGCATCGTGTCCAATCCGAAAAAAAATCGACAAGTCCTAAAAAGTCCAGGTAACCATTCAGGCTTGATAAATAACAAGAAATAAAAAGCTTGCACAAACATATACCTACGGATTTAACAAAATAAATAAAAAAAGAAGTAAAGAAACTAAAATAGGAACCAACATAATAGTTATATCAATTGAATAATATATTAATAGCTTGATTTTTTTTGCAAATTCACAAACCAAGAGAAAGAGAAAAGTGTTTGTTAAAAAAGGTCTTTTTTGACGTAGAATACGTCTTACCTTACGGTATGAGGAGTCATATCAGGTTTTTATTGTTGTAATCTTTATTTCATTGAATTTGAGGAAACGGCTGGATGCATTTTTTTTAAATTTTTTTTGTAGGTAAATGAAGATGTTATCTTTCGTTTGATATACATTTCATATTGGTTGATATATTTCTAGTATTTTAATTTCTCAAATGAAAATTGTTTAAACACATCCACTCAAACATATGTGTGGTGTTTGGTTCAGTGTTTTTGGTTGCTCAACATTGCTTAGGAACATGTATCTAGTAAAAAGTGAAACGAACAGCAAGCTAATGTTGCTTGGCAACATGTATCTAGTAAAAAGTGAAACAAATAGTAAGCTAACGTAATAAAGCTTTTTTGCGAAAGCTTCAATAAAGCTGTTGTAACATTAATTTTGAATTGTAAAGCGTAAAGCTTTCACACAACGCTCGAATGCTAATGCGAAGACTCGATAAGGTAAACCTTTTTTAATATTAGGGCGGCCCTCTCAACATTCGCAAAACTTATTTCAATAAAAATATTAATTAAAATACATAAATTAAATTAAGTTTAAAAAAATTGAACATAATATTTTTTTTTTTAAACGGACTTGAATCAAATGCCGTTGGTAAATATAAAAATTACAGCAGACAGTTGTCCGAGGCCTTCGGCCACGGACTGTCCCTGCAGGCTGTGTCAGAGACACGGCCATTAAGTTTAACGTAGAATACGCCATCCGATAAGACAGAAAATGAATTTATTGTTATATATGTTTTCTGTCTTATCGGATGGCGTATTCTACGTTAAACTTAATGGCCGTGTCTTTGACACAGCCTGCAGGGACAACTGTCTGCTGTAATTTTTTTGTTGACCGTATTTGTTCCCATAATCCTGGTTTTTTTGTTTGAGTGGAGTAATAGTTCTTATTTATGTCTCTCAAAAGAAGACGTTAAGGTTTTAGGGGGCTCCTTCATTCCTAATAGAAACTAGTGTGTTAAAAGTCCTAAATAGTGAGGAGAAACAGTAAAGGATTTTGAGAAATAGTGGGTCAACAATGAGTTGCCTAGATTTGGCCTTATATACATACATATATAATTTTTGGTTTCCCATAAATACGATTTTTTCTTTCTTTTATATTTAAATGATGTCTAATTCTGTTTTAATATAACATTTGTTTTTAATCAGTTTTTTTGATACCATATGTACATAATTTTTTTAAAATCCTTTTTTTGCAATTTGTTTTATTAGTATTAGATTAAGAAGCCAAGTCATATTTTGTTTTACGAGCCCAAAGGAGACACAAATGACAATTTTATTTATATGAATTTGTAATAAACCCTATGTGGAAATATTTAAATTGAACATATGATGCATCTGTAGATCAATTAATGTGGGGATGGTGATGGAAGGTAAGTGGTGAGTGGTTTTGGTGTTCTGGGGAGGGACGACTCCGTGACCATGGTAGGGTTGGGCAAGTTGAGGATTGTCATCTATTCCCTCACTCCTAACTTGAGTTTTCAAGAAGTTCATTTTGGTTTATTTTATTTTTTTTGTGTAAAACATACAATTGCTGCGAACCAGGAGCTAGGGTAAAGGGATAAACGCACTCCCGAGCGATGTCTCGCGAAAAGCTAGCTGGTCGGCTTTTACCCTAGTGCCGAAAAGGTCACGTAACAACATTAGTTCAAGAACCGATTGCCCACCATGGAACGTGTTTGATTCTGAACGCATTCGATGTCCGGTGGGGTAGTTCACCGACAGCGGCCGCTTTGTTGTTGTTAAGCCAGGAAATTACTGTTCTGATTTCATCTTGATTAGGTGCGGCAAGCGGTGCGTAGTTGCCTTGTATATCAGTTACTTGTAACGAAGTATGCTAGGCAGGTGCATATCCTCGAAATGTGGGATCCGTGGCCCTTATCACGGAAGAGGTTTGGATAGTACCTCACTCTTTACCAAGGAGGAGTAGCTCATGTACAGAGAGTTGCTCAATTGGTAGCTCGTGGACGGAAGAAAGAGTCGCGCTGGCGGATATGCCAATGGTGTAAGGCTTCCTATTCCTGATCTATTGGCTGCCCCTCTATGCGGGGTAGCACGGATATCTCACGGGCGGCGCTAACAGTCGTATCAAACATGTTCTTGGTGGGGCGGTGCTCACCTGTGGTTAAGGACTTCACGTCGAGAACCACTTTAAATCACGCGGACTCTGCCCCATGGCCCTTGTTTCGGCTTTTAAATTTCTTGTAATATTTCTGACATTTGGTTTCTTTTGTTTCTTATGTTTTCGCTCTCAAGCTATTTCCACTGATGTTCTTTCGCTTAAACCGTTCTGCCTAACCGCTAGAACTAAGTGATGATTCCAATCGATATCGAAATTGCCCCGAATCACACGTACGTTCATTACATTGGATGAGTGCCTTATATGTATTAAAACATTTGATGGGAGTAAACAACTGAAATTGACGGCCAGTATTCACAGGATTGCGATGTGAATTTTCGGTGCCAAGAGGCCACTCCTCCTTAATGATTATCCTTGATCTCAACAGTGTACATTTTTATACGAAAAGGTAGACAGCAAGAAAAGCAGTGCGACTCAGAGAATTACAATTATGCCCCACAGCGTCATGCTAATATTTTCCGTGAAATCAGAGTCTGATCCGGATAATTAAAAAAAAAATTACTAATTATCCATTTTTAGGATTGTTTTAGTTCTCGTTAATAAAACTGGGTCCTTAAGAGTTATTATTACACAAATTTAATTTACTTGATCTTGAGTCTCTAATCGCTATTTACACATATCCATCAGTCACAACCCCCACGAAACACGAGTCAGACGTTTTCCCGATCCTTATCGCGTTAGCGCTATCTATTTTCGATTTGTTCAGAAAGTTACTTAGCGATTTCATCAACCAATCGTGGTGAGATTGTTTATGGTAGCTTTTGACGACATAATTAACATAACTAAACTGTTAGAATAGTTAAGCTGTAATACCGACCACAAATTTACATTTTCGTTATTGTTTAAAAGTTAGTTAAGTCAAAAGGATTTAAAACATATGTTTTGTAGCAATACATTTCTACTGCCTTGCCAGCAAAATCCTGTTGTCCATCACGACAGCTGTGTAAGATCTACCAAAGTTAGACTCGTCTGTACGAGCAATGTTAAATTGGGGGTCTTAGTGGATAGTAAATCGGCACTGGAAGGAATCATGTCACTCATTATGAAGTCGAAAATCGTTAAGAACTTCAAACGAGTCTTGAATTGTTTTGCCCACTACAAATTTAGACTGTTGATCAGATGTTGGGATTACGGGTTTATTAATATAACTAGAAAGGAAGCAGTAGATTCTCTTTCGAAAAGAGGTTCAGTTATGGCTACTCAGAATTCATATCCCTTTATGAGACTACTACACGCTGAAAAATCTGTATTTTTGTTGTTGTTTCGAAGCAAATATAACGTGTTTGTAGGTTGTCGCAAATACACTATACTTAAGTCCAAACGCATTGTGTTTGCTATTCAATATAACATGTTTGAGATACAATGACACAATAATATATGCTTTTGAGACCCAAACGTGGGTTTGTTTGTTGAAAACTGATAAAAATAAAAACGTGCAAGACAACGAAGGAACTAAAAACCAACAGATCTTCAATTCATGAAGACACTGCTTGCAAACATGTACATGTTTCCTGCAATATGTTGCTGAGGTCGATATTTCTCAGTCTGTAAGTGATTGACGGGCGGATTCGTCACCAGACCTCATAAATTCTGATGCCAGTATATGCCACAGTTTTGCTCCTATTAAAACAATGTCTTGGGTAGATAAAATGAAAAACCACGAAGGGCTGACCTTGTCTTCCGACACCGTTGAAAATGACAATGAAAATACTAAATCAAAATAGAAAACCCCTTATTACGTTATTAGGACCTCGATTTATGGATATGCACTTTGCATGTTAGAACATTATACAGATCTGGTGCAACTATCTAAATGGCAGATGTACTTGAAAATTATAAGGCTGACATCAAGGAAATGCTATGGACAGGACATGCTTGTACATGGAAGAGGAATTGGGACATCTAATACATCAAGTGAAAAAAATCATAAATTTGTGTCAGAGTTAGTAGTGGACAAACACTACGGCATCTGTCCCCGTATTCATAACGATAAGTTAGTACTTGAAGTTCGGTCGCTACAGCATGTATCTAACTCGAACGTTATTAGACTTAGTTACTACTTAGTCAAGTCAACTCTAATATGAACATGTCTGTTTTAGCCAAATGTTGTAAATAAAACGACAGCTGTTCGTTAAAATGTAGTATGCAATAGTATCCACTCGTTGGACAATGTATAGTTTATGTATTCGTTAGGGGCTAGTGTCTAGGTTTATCAGCGTGGATGAACTTATGGCCGACATTCGTGTTAAAATAAATACTTTAACATTTCGCTAACTTCAGTACATTCCCCGACAGAAGATACAGACGATGACACCAAGGATATGTTCTTTGAGCGCCTACAAGAGACCTATGACCGCTGCCCTGGCCAGGATATTAAGATTATTTTAGGTGATTTTAATGCTAAATTCGGCATAGAAAAAGTCTTTAAATCAACCAACACAAAACTCTCTTGAGAATAAGGTCTTCGCTCTGGGGACCTTCCTGGACATCGAGGGAGCCTTCAATAACATTCAACCTTCGGCGATTCTTACGTCGTTACAGAATCTAGGAGTCAACAGCTTAGTGACACGCCTAATTGGGAAGCTTCTGGTGGATAGATCCATCAAAGCTGAATGGGATGGTGTTACAATTGCTAGGGACGTTAACAGAGGGACACCGCAGGGGGAGTTCTGTCTCCACTATTATGGTTAACTTCTGTCAATGAACTGTTTCTTGAATTGGACAGGGCCGAATGCCAGGTCTTTGCCTATGCCGATGATATTGCTATCATCTGTACGGGTAGAAACCTCAATTTACTTAGCATTCGTACAACCAGCCTAACTGGACCGCTAACAACGAACTATCGCTTAACCCACTAAAAACCGAGCTTATCTTGTGCTCTCGGAAATATAAAGTACCCGCATTTGAACTGTCGTCAGTTAATGGGGTGCAATTACAGTTGACGGAAAAGGAATAATTCTCCACAGAAAACTGTCTTGGAAACCGAATGTGGAGGAGAGGGTGAAAAAGGCGTTTGTTTCTCTTTATTGCTGTAAAGGGGCGATAGGAAAGCGCTGGGGACTGTCTTCTAAGATCACCATGTGGATTTATACGGCAATAGTCAGACCAATACTTCTCTATGGCACCGTAGTTTGGTGGAGGTCCCTCCAAAAGAAATATATTCTGAATTCCTTCACGAAAATTCAAAGATCGGTACTGATTAGCGTTTGTGGGGCAATGGGCACGACGTCAGGTACTGCACTTAGTGCTATCCTGAACATCTGTACTCCTGATATCATGGCCGAATCGGCAGCCGCTACATCCTTGGTGAGAATCAGAGATTGTGGCGTTTTTATATCAGGGCAATCCGGACACGTTGAATTACTACACCGGATCAACTCTATACCCGTAAAAACGGACTACTGTATCCCCTACCTTCTACCAGCGACAAATCTAAGGATTTATATTCCGAACAGGAATACTTGGGAAATGTCACTGGAAGGGGACACCAGTAGTATCAGATTTTACACGGTTGGATCAAAGTTGGACGAGCAAATAGGCTATGGGGTCCATTCGCCGGACCTAAATGTAAATACATATCTCCTTCAAGGTGCCTGATCACTGTAGTGTATTTCAGGCGGAAATTACCGCCATACTGAAGGTTGCTGAACTACTGAAAAGTAGTGTCACAACCTTCTGGGGAGTATGTATGTATCTACACAGGCAGCCGGGCTGCCATAAAATTTCTGGAATCCATGTTTGCTACGTCCCTGACGATGAAAGAATGCCACTCATCACTTAGGGTGATGACAGAGTATTTTGACATCAGGCTCATCTGGGTACCGGAACACAGCGCCATTCCAGGCAACATCGTAGCGGATGCGTTAGCTAGACAGGGTACTACGGCAAAGGTTCTTCCGGCAAAATAAGGTGTTAGTATGCAGATCAGGCAGTGGGCCGTTAATATGTTCAAGGACAAGTGGAGACTTACTTGAACTTGTAAACAAGCCAGGGTCCTCTGGCCACAGGTGGACAGGAAGAGAACTAGGCAACTACTTAACTTGTCGAGAGGCAGGTTATCCACAATGATATGAACACTTACGGGACATTGTCTTGTAGGAAAATACGCCCTAAGATTGGGACATAGAAACTCTGCTGCATGGAAGAGGACGAGGAAACGACGAAACACCTTCTCTTGGATTGCCCTGCTCTGGCAGGACTGAGAAGTAGAATATTCGGAACACATTTAGTTAGCACCGTAGCCCTACAGGATATTCCTGTAGGTCTTATAGACAAATTCATTCAAAGGGCAAATTGGCTGGACGACCAGTCAATAGTTGTTATAGAGGAAACTGCAGGTATCACAATGGGCTTCTTTAGCCAGCGTGCTGTCTTGCAGCCTTTTCAACCAACCATCGGTAACTTCAGTCTATACGTCAGCACTCCGACAACGGAATGAGACTGATCGATTTTTCCGCGGCAGTAGTCAGTAGTACGAGACTCCAACATAAAGACATCCCTAATTCAACTTAGCTATCTCCTGATCAATAAACGTAAAATCAAATTGATCATCAGGTAATCTATGGAACTACACTATCTATGGCACTCAGTGTAATGGATGTATGTGGGATTAGGTTCGCTAATATCGATTCGGACCATTACGTTGCTCCAGAAAATGTCGCACAAGGCTAAGGCGAGTTAAATAAGTACCGAACCAAAAACATAGAAAGCTGGACATTGGAAAGCTTTAAGCACCATAGATAGACACGACCTATGCAGATAAGGTCACATAACTTTGAACATTTCCCACTCTATGAAAACTGCTGCAGAGACCGTGCGTGGTTATGAAAAGCCTTGTAAAGATAAACAATGGTACTACGATGTTAACTGATGAAAAACGCAGCACACATGGAAAGAGATTCCGTTTATTTAAGCAAAAACAACCGGTCTAGATAAGGCGAGATTGATTGCTTCAGTCAGTAGCTACTTCAGCCGCAATTACGCGGTGTCAGGAGAAAGAGATCCCGTTTATTATTCCGTTTATAAAAGTCGAACCAACGGACATAGGTCACGTGTTCCCTCTCTGTAGAGATAAGGACGATAATCTAGTCGCATATGTGCCATGTTGGAAGTATGAGAAGATCATGTCTCTGCATTTCTTGTCCCACGAGAATCCAGTGCAGATGAGGAAGTTGACCAAAGAGAAGGCGGTGATGCTGACTGTCCCACTCCTGATACGTAGTCAGCACAGCAATTTCCTGGCTTACTACAAAACCGCAGGTCCTAATGGACTACCTAGTGGCGGCGATGAAGTGGCATTATGCATGCATCAGCTTATGTTCAAAAAATGGAAAAATAAAATTGGAATGAAAGGACTGGGAAGCAACCAGTGAGCTGTGTGCTTTCTAGTTTTATGGCCACTGATTGGGTTACAGTTGTACACAGTTTCCCAACAGTTTTTGAAGAGGCCTTTTGGTGGTTAAAAGCTAGGTGGCTGCGGTGAAAGACTTGCAAGGCGGTCAGGCCAGGGTTCGACCCCACGTTCTCATGTAGAAGGGCCGCACACCCTACCATTGCACCACCGACGGCGTTTTGTATCTTATAGCTAAAAAGGTGGTCCGAGTATATGAGTACATACATATATATTCAAGTGTAAAGTGCGAAAGACTAACATCATTTATTACAGACCTGAGTGTGGCATTAGACCAATCAAATCCACGGCCGACAAATTTACCTATTCAGGCATATCCTGGAACCTACCCTATATTTGTTGCTTTAGATAGCCCGATACAGGGAAAACTTCACGAGGCTATGACTGAGCTTGGGATTCCAACTAAGCTGACACGCCTTTTGTAGAATAACACTGACCAACACGAAATCCACAGTGGAGAATGGTAAGGATCTTACCGAACCATTTAATACGAGGTCAGACCCCAA
Organism: Phaonia tiefii; assembly: GCA_963931995.1. Taxonomy (NCBI): domain Eukaryota; kingdom Metazoa; phylum Arthropoda; class Insecta; order Diptera; family Muscidae; genus Phaonia; species Phaonia tiefii. Next base: position 43,154,656 of record OZ008368.1, on the reverse strand, counting down.
GCAGGGCTACACCCTATCGTCCGAGCACTATTTTAATTGAGATCATAATGACCATAGCTGCAGGTAACACGATAGATATCATTTGGCGAAACGTACGAGAAGTTAATGCAGTAAGACAAAATTAATGATTTCAACAAGCAGCCCCTGCCCCGATTGGAGGGAAGGGTAAACTTCGATAACATTTCGAGGTAGTGGTCGAATTCGTTTTCCTGGGATCTCCGTAAACCGACTCAATAACACTCAAATGGAGAAGAGAATTTTTCTAGAGCACAGGTGTTATTTTGGGCTAAGGGAGCACTTAGGCCCTCTCTCGAGAAACAAAGGTCCAACGTTATCAGACTCTCACACAATCTGTCTTGTTAATGCTGTAGAATCCTGGGTCATATCGCACGCTAACAACAAGAGAAAAGTATGCCCCTATTATAGACAACGACGAATATCGACTAAGTATGAACCTCCACCAGCTGTATGCACGGGATACATCGACATCGACGTAGTTAAGCGAATCAAAACAATGCGATTAAGCAGACTGATCCATGTCAGTAGGATGGATCAAAGTGAACCGGCTCGAAAGGTATTCGTTGTCGAATTTTGCTGGAAAGACCAGGTGGAAGAATTCCTTCGAGGGCTACGTGTTACTAAGTGGAAGGAAAAATCAAAACAAAGCTCAAGCCGGTTGGAGAAATATATTACCTTCGATATGTAAGGCTCTTAACCTTTCTGCGATATATGTGACCCTCTAAGTAAGCAAGTAATTCAAACTATGACCTGTCAAACGCATCTCCTGAATGGATGTGATGCCATACTTGTAAACTTCTTACCATCCAAGTACATCTCGGAAAATCACGGTCCTTATAAAGTTTGTTGAGATCGTCAGCAAATTGGGAGTTTGATTGCTTTCTGCTGTGTGTACATCTATTTACGGTAGCGATTGACACGACCAACCCACCGCATGTGTTCCGCATTTTACCTATCGCTAGAATCTTTACAGCCGGTGTTCCGCATTTTACCTATCGCTAGAATCTTTACAGCCGACCTGAGATTTTGCTGCTAACCGCCTTTGACCAGTTATTTTCGTTCATCAGTTGGTGCGTAAAGAGTTCGATTATCTTCAGCTGATTACGCATCGGTAACTCATATACTAAGTGACAATGATGTATAAACAGATAATGGCATTACCAGGGACTACCTGACATAATGTCGGAAGCAGTGAGCTGCTTGGGAAATTCAACAAAGAAATCCGTTTTTGTCATTCTCAATTGAATAACAGTCAGAGAGCTTAGTTCACAATGATAGAGGCCCCAACGCAGAAAAAAATGTCCTCTGTAACATATTCTCTCAAACACATTCTGCAGGAACCATGTATATGTTTGGAGCACACTCCAAATATTCATATATTTGCAAGTCCTAAACTCACTTATATTTAAATGCAAACATTAGCATATTTCCCTGCAAATATGTATACTTTAAAGTGGACCCACATGCGTGTTTTATCACACACATTCATATAATTACGTCGAAGCATTCGTGTGTTTTCTTCGCAAACGAACGATTGACGACTGAATGCATGAAACTAAAACGCAATAGATAGTCAACATACGAAACACTCAATTCATTTACACACGCATTCAGGCATATTTATAAATAATGGACTGAAAGAATAATGCAAAAATACAGTTATACACTTGTAACTTTACTTAGACTATTTTTTAGCTTAGGCTAAGAACAATCTCTTTTTGTCCTCTTTTATTATTTTGCGCTCGACAGATCCTAATACATATACGAATTTAGTATAGACACATTAATTCTATCATCTGACGTTTCATTTTACACTCTTCGTCGTAGGTTTGTGGAAATGAGAGCAATTCGACAAAAATTAACTTACAGCAGGTGGAGTTATAAGAACTGTTGACTTAACTTTTTCATTTCGTTTTCGTATAGAACTGTGAAACTTACATGTATTTTGAACTTTTTTGTTAGCTTTTACCTTTGGTATACATTTGTGTTGTATTTAACACAACTATTTTTCCACAAAAACACGAAATTGGGTTGTTGTTCCTTTGGTGGACGTTGTGTACTATTGCCTCTACCTGGTATTATTGAACACATGCATTCCACCATCCAATGTTTACTTGCAACCATACCTATGACGTTTAATTTATTGAGAGAATTAATGTATCTATACTGAATTCGTCTATGGCCTAGTAGCTCATTCGAATTGGAAAATATTTTCCTGATTTCGTATCAAATGTTCTAAAATATTGTGAAGTGTTCGCATTGGGTTGATTGAAAGTCAAGGCGCATTGACGAGGTAGTGTTACTACGACAACAAACACACCAAGCCTACAACAATAGACATTTTGATTTTTCTGGTATTTTTCCACAATCAAATTCGGCCCAAATGTATTCCAAGAAGAGAAATAAACAAAAAAGTATAAAAGTATATCTTTGAGAAACAAGAAACACCTAAGAAATGAGAAACATAAATAAGTCGGCTATTCTAGTGGTACCACCACATCAATGCGCCGTAATTGAAATGGTTGTAAACAAACGCACTATTCGTGCGCATAAAGCAACTCTGGTATAGAGAAGAAAATTTACTCATGGAGTGCATGGTACAATAATATGTTCATGGTAAAGTCGTAAGAACAGCTGTTTTAATTTTTTTCCTGAGGTTCTTCGCTTCTGCTGTCACACTCAAATGCATTTTCTTTTTGTACTCTTTTGCATTCTTGTGTTGTTGGTATGAATTTGTGTAGAGTTTGACAGCTGAAGCGAATAGAACAAAAACAAAATGCCTGTTGTTGCTGCCTACAACAACAACAACGCGCGCTGCTATTACCATGAAGATATTATTGTACCATGATGGAGTGGAATGCCAACAAAGAAAACGAGTGAAGCGCGTGGTTTCTCTGCTTGCTCTCTTATTCTCTTCGTTGAATATTTCAATACACGAGCAGTTTTCTGATGATGATAAAAAGTATGAAATAATCAATTTATGACGCGGGAGAGAAATGCGTTTGAGTGAATCGCGTCGTCTTTTTTTGGGTCTCTTCTACTAGGGTTGCCAAATTGCGGGGGTTTTTTCTTCTCCACCTGTACATCCTTTTTGAGAGAAGAAAATTTACTGATGGAGTTGAATGCCAACAAAGAAAACGAGTGAAGCGCGTCCTTTCTCTGCTCTCTCTCTTCCTCTCTTCGTTGAATATTTCAATACACGAGCAGTTTTTCGATGATGTTATTGTATCTTACTATAGATTGGTTGGGTTTAAATAAAACAAGGACGATCTAGAATAAGACGTCCAGAAGATGTGCGCAATTTGGCAACCCTGGTAAAAGAGAACCAAAAAGTGCTAAAAGTTCACTCAAAGGCATTTCTCTCACGCGTCATATCTTGAGTATTTCATAGTTTTTGCATAGTTTATGTAATTTTACTTCAACATGGTTGGAATTTGTATAGTTATATACAATAACACTGTCAAAAAGCTGCTCGTATATTGAAATATTCAATGAAGAGAGTAAGAGAGGGAACAGAGAATGACTAGGGTTTCAGTCGTTGTGTTTGTTGGCATTTGAGTGAAGAGAAATTTTGACTGTCTACTTGTACATCGTTTTTGAAAATTACATAAAGTATGTAAAAAGTGTGGAATAATGGCGAGAGAGAAATGCGTTTGAGTGAATCGCGTCGACTCTTTTGGTTCTCTACTACTAGGGTTGCCAAATTGCGCCGGGTTTACCTTCTCTCCTTGTACATCCTTTTCGACGTGCGCAGTGTGAGTAAAGTTTCTTCTCTATTTAAATTCCATGCTCTTTGGTGAGATAAAACAGCGTTGCATATAGAAAATCGAGCATTGCTTTTGCTGACTCTCAGACAAAATAAAAAAGAAATACCAAATTTGTCGTCTGACAAAACATATGGCCAATAAAGTAAATTTACTTGATTTCTATTTAAAATAAACCAAATTGGCAAAATCAAGAAAATAGATGTCAGTTCATATACTGTATATCGGAAGTATACAGTGCACCAAACACAGCTGTATTTGCATCACAAACAAATGTTCATTTGTATCACAAACACATATATTATAAGCTATTAACCATTGTGTCTCCAACATGTAATATTGAATAGCAATCACAATGTGCCTGGACACAAGTATACAATAGTTGCGATGAGCTCAAAACACATGCTATATTTGCATCCAAACAAGAAAATCAGCTAATTTTTTCAGATTTGATGCTTGATTTGGAATGCCAGCATCTACTCGCCCTCACAAAAACGTATTTCAGACTTACGGGTTTTGTTTTCAATTCCCTTACTCTTCCATAACCATAGCCATCATCCGGTGTTTGCCGGTGTTAGTTAACCAACATTATTGCCTATCACTATCAACAACCTCTGACCAGCCAAGTACACATTTTGTTAAGTCATGATTAATTTTAAAAACATTATTATTAAATAAACATTGTTTAAATATTTGATTTAATTTGTTAATACAGAGATTAAGAACATGGAAATCCCATTTTTATGTTTGGAGAATTTAACAAAATTTAGCGGTCTTTAACATGTGAACGAAAGCAAAACTGATCCTCTGAGTACTTCCATTTATATGACTTCTAACCTCTTAAATCTCCCGTCGACCACTCTTACATCTTTAGTGCAAGTCTGTAAGCAACAAACAGCAGGAATAAAATTGCTATTAAAATTCCACGCATACGACACCTTTGGATGTGCAAGGCCTTTTTTATGGTTCCGTCTTCTTAGGTCGCAGTACATTTGAACTGTTTTGAAAAAACCTTGAATTTTTTATATCAGAATTTGACCACGTATATGTGTTACAAAACTTAAGCCCCTTTTATGACCTTATCGTATAGTGGGTGTGAGGTGGATATGTTGAATATGTTCGAAATGCATGGGGGTGGCTGCGTAAATTGAAGTTCCTTTCCCCTTGGTCGAAGACGATTTTAGCTTGATGTTTGTGTTTTTCATTCCGGTTTTCCTTGAATTATGCATAAGGAAAAATGATGTCGTCATCGTTCATAGTCGTAAAAGTTAGCATTCTGAGGCTTTGCAATGGAAGAACTCATAAAAATGTCGCATGTCTGTTATGCATTCAATACAGAAGACGGCGACGCGTTTAAGTCATTGGTGGTGGGACTGCAATAACTTCGGACCCTCTTATTCTACTAGTTGAGACACTTCATATGTTAACCAAAACTTTAATACAGTTGCCAAAGTACATGATGGTATTTATGGCGAAAATTGTGACGAACTTTAGTCTCTAATGGCGAAAGTAGTATGTAAAGTTTGGTAAAGATTAGAAAATAATTCTTCCGGGCCTTGTATCGTATTTATTCGACTTTTTAAACCCGTTCAGGGTTACTAGGACAATACGTTCCATTAAAATTTGTATAGTGTTTCAAAATTGTCTATTCCCAATAAGCACATCAGATCCGAATCGGCTCCGGATCGGATCCGACTTCTCTGAATTGATTTCGAAATCGAGAAATGTGTCCGATCTCGAAATGGCGTCGGATCCGATCTCGAAATCGAGAACGGACCCGATCTCGAAACGAAATGAAATAATAATAAATGAAAATAAATGAGAATGAAAACGCAAACAAAATCAATGTGAAGAATTTATTCGGTACAGCGTTACCTGCAACCACGTCAAATATATAAACATGTAAATTTTTTATAAATTAATTTATTTTGAAGTGTATTTGATTCTCTTAGTTAGTCGATCTTTGGCATACTGGAAGTATTTTTCTTGTGGCACTTCATCACTTCCAATCGGATCAGAGAAAACGAAATCCGATGTTCCGGACACAAACCGGATCCGAATCGGATCAGAGAAAACGAAATCCGATATTCCGGACTCAAACCGAATCCGATCAGCGTAAACGGAATCCGACGCGTCGGACTCAAATCGTATCCGAGTCCGACTTTGTGCTTATTGGGTTGCTATTATATGGGCTGCAGTAAATCCTCATTGGGCAACAACGATTTATGAATTCGGAATATACAGATTGTCTCGGCTTGATTTCAATATAACATCTGTTTTTATAAAGAACTACATCTGTTCTGTGGGTTACATGTAATTATATACCCACTTAAAGAGTACTCAGTTTAAGTCCAGGAGAACATCTTCTGCATGTGGAAGGGTATTTTTCCTATACTTCAATTTCCAGGTCGGCAGTATATGCTACGACTGTACAACCTGATCCCTCCAGCTGAGGCAAAACAATATCCAGTGCTAAATTCCAGAGAAGTGGAGATAAGACTCTCCCGTGGGGTATTCATACATTCAAATTTCGACTTAAATCCGTGTGACCCAGGGACGAGGTTACGCTCCTTCGCGAAAGTTATCCATAGATCAAATTAATGATCCTCTGATCAACACAAAGTGGCGAGAGTGCCGATTTCATTGATCCTAGTAGGACCTTGTTATTCCTTTAGATAAATTGATTTGTCTATCTACCTATGATCTCTATGAGTCAATCATCCTCTCCAATGCCTTGATAAGGAAAGATTATAGACTGATTGGTATAAAGTCGTTACGACTAATATGCGTTACGTTCAGAATGACCTTGGATTCTCCCCATTTAACGAGAATATACGATAGCTGGACGCAGCTAGTATGAATTTTTAGAAACCAAGAGGGCTAAATATGTATTCCGCTTTCCAACTCCACAGGTGAATGCCCGCAGGGCCAGATTATTTGCGAAATGACATGGTTGTTCGATGACTCCGACCTTATGCCTTCGGACAATTTCCTTGAAACAATAGGTTATGCTGCACGTTTAATGATTCATAACTCGATGTCGTCCATCGCCGCCCTGAAAACAATCTGAGGCTGAAAACAATCTCTATTTGTCCCTATTTTATTATTTTGCTCTTGACAGAGTATAGCGACAAAATATTAAGTAAACAGTGCACCAAACATAGCTGTATTTGTATCACAAGCAAAGCTGTATTTGGATCTCAAACACATATATTATAACATATTAATCATTGTGTCACAAACATGTAATATTGAATAACAAACATAATGTGTTTGAACACAAGTATACAATATTTTCGACAAGCTCCAAACACACGTTATATGTGCACCCAAACAAGAAAAAATACAGATTTTTTCAGCATGCAGACATGCGAATGAAATATGGCCTCGTGGCACAAATTACAGGATCACCAAGCAAGTACGGTCAAGTAATGAACAAAATCGTACGCTAAACCTGATATTCATTCCTAGTCAAGATATCTCTACTCGTATGCTACTAGTTTGGAATCACACCACACGATTACGGTGTCACGAAGAGGAGAACGAGGTGGGGATGAAGAGGAGATTGAGATCGACGAACATCTCATATACTACTTCCCGACATTTTGTATGAGTAGAAGCAAATATAAGTAAATATGTATCTAGAATTTTACTCCATGTTGGGTTTAATACACACAGAAAAGAGATTCGTTGTAACAACTACATATACAGCCAACTAAAATTTGGCGGTTCCTTGGACTATCATAGTATTGAGTTGTGATTACCAATAATTGTGTTCAGTATCACCGAATGTTGTGCATATCAATTGATTTGTAATTCAGTTTTGGTTGCAAGAACTGAAATATTTAGTTGAAGCCACAAATAAAATAAAATAAATGGTTTCCCATTACATCCCATGAAGGGACCGGGGAGAACTTCTCACAATCACTGAGCTATGCGCTTTCCAGTTTTCACTCACTGATTGGGACCTACAGTTTTACACCGATTCCGAACGGTATTTTGAGAAGCTTTTTCATGGCTATATACTCGATAGTGTCGCCGTCACTAAGCGAGGTGACCGTCGTCGAAAGAAATTTTTTTTTTTTTTTTTTTTTTTTAAGGTAGTTGGAGCAGAGATCGAACCCAGGATCTCCTGTACAAGAGGCGCGCACACTACCCATTGCACCACCGACGGTCACAAGCCACAACAACAACAAATAAATGTGATCTGTCAATCGAGTTTTAGTTCTAGCAATCAAATTATCCTGTAGTGGTGAATATTCTATTAGTTGGATGAACGAAAAATGTAAAAACTAATTCGATTGTACCAAATAATATATTGATATGCTCAACTAATTATGTACTTGAATTTAATGGCTGTCGCAACCATTTGCTTTAACCCATTATGAATTTATAGAAAACAATTAAAAAAAAATAATTTTTTATTAAAATTGTGTATTTTATATTTAAATATAAACAAAATTATTATTATTTATAAACAGGGTTCATATTTCGTGCCCATTTTTGATCGAAAATATGAAAAAAGTGCTATATCTCGAAAACGGAGTGTCCAATCGAAAAAATAACAAATTTTTAGGGGTCTTTAAGGGTTTCGCAAAAAATGGCTATAACTCGGAAACGGTACGTCCAAGTGCAACAATAATAAAACTTTTACCTCGATAGGAGGCTCCATAGGAGGTTGTAACCAATGGATGTCTTTACCACGGCATTACTTTTTTAAACAAGTCGCTAAAACTAAAATTTTTCGAATAAAAAATCAATCGAAATATATAACTAATTTTTTCGGCTTTCTAAGGGTTTTTCATAATCTGGTCCAATTCGTATGGACTTTTTTTCTAAAAATTGCCAAACTAAGCAAATCGCTAAAATATAAAAATAGCTATAACTCGGAAACGGTGCGTCCAACCGCAAAAGCAATAAATTTTGGAACGAAGTTCCTTATCGCACGTTGCGGGATGGGGGCTAAATGAAAAATTTTTAAACAACTTTTTTTAACTATTTTATTACAACCCATTATTATCAACTATATTAGGTACTTTTGGTTTGGTGTGGTTGAAAGGGAAGTTGGCTAGGTGGAGCCTGTGTATTACATATTGTAGTTTTGAACCCAATAAAAAGTTAACTTAGAAAAGCCAAACTGCAAGACTCCAATATACATACGTAGTTTCTCTTTAACAACAAAGCCTCTTGTGAAAAACAAGTGTTTTTGTAACAGAAACTAAATTATAATTACAGTGACTAAGATTTGAATACGAATTCTAATATTGTACTTTTTATTAGTTGTATCTTCCATTTCAGATTAATGAGATTTTTGAAATACTTAAATCTAAAATTCGGTAGTAGCAACTTGTATTTAGTAAGACCGATTTTTATCTGTCATGGAATTTCCAATGCCTGAATTGATTTCCAACTAATCTTGGTTCGCCCGGGAGAAATGTACGTCTTTTCTTCAGCCACATCCTGGAATATCGAGGTGAGACATAATGTGGTTTGAATGCCCCTTAACCATACTGGGTAATTTTACAGGTTCAACGATGGGGACGGAATATGACGTTCCGTTGTAACACAACGGTCTTCATTGGACTAAGTGAGTCAATTCTGACAGCCACTTCTACCAAATCTAACCTAATAAAAATATACAGCAGGAAGAAAATATCGAAAAGTATAAAGAACATCTAACGAATATTTACTAGACTTTTGTAAAAAGTTTGGCCCTTTAATCTCAAGGCTGTGCAACAATTTTACGGTGGTAAATAATTTACAATTTTTGAAACGCCAATCGTCGTTATTTGGGATGTTCAAGTGCGCGTCTTAGAAAACTCTTAGGTTTGCACTTTCATGGTTGGTTGGTTGGTTTTCGTGGTTGCTAAAGATACTATTTAGCATCAATTAGTGTCTTGAGACACAGTTTTGCATACTACATCACTTCGGAAGTTCCAAAGTACCGTGTCTATATTCAGCCTGTTAATCGTGGATACCTCATTAGATCCCCTAGATCTATCTCGTGTATCTCAGTGAGGTTATGCAGGAAGGGACGGCCCATAGCCTTCAGGCGTCTATTCATCATAGCCGGACAACTGCAGAGGAGAAGCTCCACCGTCTCCTCCTCTTCTGCGTCATAGCAGGCACGACAGTGGTCATTATATGGCAGCTTCAACCGTCTTGAGTGATTACCTTTTGGTCAGTGCCCGGCCAGCACGCCAGTTAGCCTAGATATGTCTCCCCGATTATGGCTGATCAGGGAGTTAGTCCGCTGAATGTTATATTCTGGCCATGTGTTTCTGGATATGCAGTTCGTTTCCGTCCTATCCCATCTGGTCTTCGCTCGTTCAAGGTAATACAGGAAAATACCTCTTTTGGCCAATCCTATAGGCGTTGCGACTGACACCATATGGAGTTCGGTGGAAGGGGATCCTGCCCTAGCTAGTTCGTCTACCTTTTCGTTCGCTAGGAAATGGCCTGGTATCCAAGGCCTAGCTTGACAAGTTTTTCCCTACATTCACTAACGAGTTTAGAATCAGTGTTGTAAGATTTGAGTGATAGGATAGCCGCTTGGCTATCTACAAATATTCCAATGCGCTCTGTTCTTCGCTGTAGTATAAGTGCGGCGCAGGCTTCTTTGATGGCCAGTATCTCCGCTTGGAAAACGCTGCACTTGTCTGGGAGTTTGAATGAGAAATTGAGGCCTGCCTCTTCGGAGAAAACACCCGAGCCGGTTCCACATTTCATTTTGAATCCGTCCGTAAATACTTTGGTGTCAAAAACCTGTAAGTGGTTCCCCTTTATCCCACTCTATTCTCTTGGGAAACCTGTCATCATACAGATTATCAAACGTCAATGGGGGGGTGCAGTAATCGGTTGTTATATTAAGTTATCATGGGATTGTCTGTAGTATACTCGCATGTCCATATGCGTTGCTCTTCCAGAGTCCAAGAGAATTTAGTCGAAGCACATGAAGCATTGCATTAAGGGCTTCAGCTGGACACGTCCTCATTGCCCCTGTTATGCCGATGCAAGCTGATCTCTGTACTCTATACAACAGTTTCATGGTGGGCGACTTCCCTGCGACAGGCCACCATACCATTGCTGCATAGGAGAGTATTGGTCTGATTATGCTAGTGTACATCCATAGCACCATTTTCGGTCGGAGACCCCACCGGCTTCCGAACATTTTCCGACAAGCGTAGTACGCAACGGTTGCCTTCTGTGCGCGGTGCTCTATGTTACGCTTCCATGAAAGTTTAGGGTCTAGAATCACGTCCAAGTACTTGGTGTGAGTGGATAGTGGAATCTCTATTCCACTTAGCCGGGGAGGATTAAACTTTGGTATATTGGTCTTCGTGGTAAAAAGCATGACCTCAGTTTTCCCTGGATTCACTCCAGTTTCATACCAACCTCGTTTAAAAAAGAAAAGATTTTCTTTATTTTGTTCACATCACGTGCCTTTTTATATTTATATGTATGTACATATATGTACATCGAAAGAACAACAGCGTCTTTTAGCACAGTAATCCCATTTTGTCGCCGTTTAGTAGTCCCCCATCCCATAATGCTGATTTTCGTTGTTTGTTTTTCATGGGCCAGGAGGAGGCAGAGACAGAAGTAGGGCACTAGGAGGTGGGTATGGGAGTTTATGTCCTCCAAAATACAATACAACATGTTGCGTTTCCTAAATGTACGTTACGAGTTTTCCTACTCCAGCTCTTTCATTTTATTAGAATTCATTAACTTCATGTTCAAATACGCGTACATCGGGTCTGTCTGTCTACCTTATGGGTATACCATGTGTTTACGTGAAATGTCTAGTCGATTCAGATAAAACCAAACTATTTGAGCTCATATTGATGTGTAATAGGGGAGGATGATGCGTTTTGTTATCAGTGTTATATTTATAAACTTTAAGATAAATTTAAGGCAGAAGATATTTAGGTCAAAAAATCGAGGAAAAAATCGTAACTTAAGATAATTTAGAAATGTAAATTATAACTTTGTAATTTTCTACATAGCATATAAAATATTTTTTCAGTAAAATACACTCAACTGTTTTTAATGCACATAAAATACTACTTTCGAAAACTTTATTATCATACAAATATTAGTGGCAGAGGCTTGAAAGCTTGCGCAACGTTAAAACAACAATTTTCCTCCTTCAAAACGACTTGCACAAATGTAGAAAAGTTTCGAGTCAATTTTGCTGAACATACATAGAAACCGAAACGTCGACAATTTTAACACTTCGATGTCATGTGTATTGAAAACAGATGCACAGATATGCGAGCATTTTGATTTGGTGCCACATAAAATGATCCAAGACAAAATTATGCCGAAATCATGTTTTCAGTAGTTTTGTTTGCATGAATACCACTATTATTTTATTAGTGCGCAATTAATTCATCGGTGGTGCAATGGATAGTGTGAGCGCCTTTTGTACATGAGACCCTTAAACATGACCACCTTAAAAATTCTTCGGCATAGTGACGGCGACACTATCGAGTATTTAGCCATGAAAAAGCTTCTCAAAAATACCGTTCGGAATCGGTGTAAAAACTGTAGGTCCCAAAAAGTGAGTATAAAACTAGAAAGCCCACAGCTCACTGGTTGTGAGAAGCTCTCCCCCAATTCCTTCATGGGATGTAATGAGAAACCATATATATGTACATATGTACTAGCTGACCCGGCAGACGTTGTCCTGCATAATATTTCAAGCGATTTGTATGGGAGGTTCCACGCCCCTTTGTCCAATAGGACCGAATAGTACATCTAAACCACCCAGGGAGCCAACCAAACGCATACAAAAAAATTTATTCAAATCGGTCCAGAAGTTTAGGAGGAGTTCAGTCACAAACACACGTGCAGTAGAATTATATACATATATAAAGATATATAATCATCATATGTATAACACTAGTAAAAAGAATTTTGAATCCAGAACAGCAACCAAACATTTTTGATATGGTTTGGTCTTCTAATGGTGTTTGCACACTATATCACATCTTCCATACATTTGCAGAAGAAGTTGACATCTTCCTATGCAAATTTGACACTTTAATGGCCAGTTTTTCAGTCAGTGGTGATCTTCGTTTCTTAGTTAAATTGTGGTTAAACATCGAATTGTGTTTTTTAGTCATTGTTTAACTATGATTTAACCACCCAATGTTGGTTGGTTAACTAATAGTCAGAAGCATATTTTTTTGACAATCAAATTACTGACTGTCAAAGTGAGAAATGAAGATTGTATAAAATACATGTTTCAGATTTGCGTATTTATACACATACGTTGAGTCTATATCGTTAAATTGTTGCGCCTATATAGTTTTTTGGCGTAGAATACGTCTTACCTTATGGTATAGGGAGTCATGTCAGATTGTTATTGTTGTAATCTTTATTTCATTGATTATGAGGAAACGGCGAGATAACTATTTTTAAAAATTTTTTTGTAGGTAAATGAAGATGTTATCTTTCGTTTGATATACATTTCATATTGGTTGATATCTTCCTAATATTTAAATTTCTCAAATGAAAATTGTTTAAACACATACACTCAAACATATGTGTGGTGTTTGGTTGAGTGTTTGAGTTTGAAGCGTGAACACAGACTATGCTGCTGTTTCAGTGTGGACACAAACCTTCGGCTGTTGCTTTGATTGATGAAATATTGAAATTTCGTGTATTTACTTATGTATTTAAGTGAAACAAAATGTTAAATGTGAATTTGAATTTAACATGGATATATAATTATAAAAAATATAAATCAAATTGATTTGCGTCTGTTATTTATCATTTATCCTTACTCTTTTAATTTAAAAACATATTTATCCTATTTTTCCTACCATAAGCTTATGTATATTATCAAAAGTAACTATCAAATAAATAAATTCATTTGCTTATGTTATTTATCATTTATTGTTATATATGTTTTCTGTCTTATCGGATGGCGTATTCTACGTTAAACTTAATGGCCGTGTCTCTGACACAGCCTGCAGGGACAGTCCGTGGCCGAAGGCCTCGGACAACTGTCTGCTGTATTTTTTTTACACATTTTTGTTAAAATTACTTCGATTTTATGCATCTATTTCTTATTAATTCCATTTTGTTTGTTCCCCTTTGTAGTTTTGGTATTTATCCCCAATACACACGTTTTTTCCAATAAGAATACAAGGGTTGCCATATTAGTTGACAATATGGCGACTTACATTAAATCACCACTGAAATACAAAATTCAAAGTTAACCTCTAATTAACTTAGAATTAAGATTAAGTAATCCGATAGTTAACTACCCACTTAAAAACTGGCCATAAGAGCTCAAAATTTTTGAAATGTATTCCGATCTCACCATGGAAAAACACAATGTACGCAAAATATGAAAAATTTAATAAGATTATATTACTTGATACAAAGTCTATGCTATAAATTGCATTTTTGTTTTTGTTGTTCAAACTTTGTGTATTTTGTTTTCTTTTTAATTCAAATTTTACAAATGAAATAGTAAGCACTAGCTTCCGGAGAGGAGATAAGAATCCTGGAAAAGAGACAATTCCATCGTATCCTCTCGAAACGTTTGGTCAACAGAAAAAATTAATTGAACAAATAAACGTGGAAAATAAAAGTGATTTATGCCCAAATGCAAGATGCGATTGCTTTTATACTTCAAGAATGGGATATGATTTGACCAAATTTTAGACTAATTTTGATTGTTTTAATTGGCAGACAAATACTGGTAATTTCGATTAATTGGAGCAAAACGTGTAATTTCCCTGATAAATTACATTCCGACAGAAATGTGTCTCTGGATATAGTAGAAAAGTGTATTCCGGAGACATTTTGCACGTATTCCCGGTACATTCAAGTCATTTTAAAACCGGACCAATTTGGTTATTAAAGCAAGTCTGTCTTCTACGTCTGCTGGACAAATTTCTTACAGAAATGTGACTTTCAGACAAATTTCTTTTAGAAGCGATTCTTCCTGACATATGTACATAACATGCATATTTAATCCAAAAAATATTATTGTCCTTAATATTAACAAAATTATTCAAAAGTTTTTTATTTTTACTTCTTATTTTCGTTTCTTTGTTTTGATACCAGTGATGCCAACTTAGCTCTTTTGGGGCTAGATTAAGCACTTTTCGACCTAGGAAATCCCAAAAAAAATTGCCATTGGCGCTTTTTTTGGAAAAACGCGTAATGTCCACGCGTTTTGAGTTTTTATTTAGCCCATGGTAAAATAAGTAAGGTAAACGCAGTAGGAATTGTTACAACAACAACAGGCATTTTGTTTTTGTTTGGTGTCCATAATCTGTCAAATTTTCTACATGTGCAAAATTTTCACTTTTTTTTTCTACAACAAAATACATGTGAATTTGACATAAGAGAAACACCTAAGCAAGAAAAATGTTCAAATCAGCTGTTCTAACGAGTTTACCTTACTTATTGTACCATGATTTAGCCCTTTAACCCCTTTTGTATGCACAACGGATTTTGCTAAAGAATGTTTTTTTTTTAATTTTAGGATTTCTCGTTTAGGAATTATCAACTGTTAATTTATGTTTATGATTGCTGCAAATCAATTCGATATAACATGTCATTCTGAAACATAAAAATATGTGTAAGAAGTTGAGCCTTGCGAAGGTATTCAGTTGGTACAACCAGAGACTTCATTTAAACCTGTAGATGCAAGAGAAAACCAAAACATATTCACATGTTACGCCGTTTGGACCAGAATTTGTTATTCTTTGGGCAAAAACAACGGTTGACATATATTTTTCCATACGAAATCGAAAGAAGGTCATTTAAGTGCATGTATATTTACTGCAATCGCCAAGACGAATATACCCAATTGATATATCTCGCACCACTAGACCCTGAAACGCATGTGTTCCAGATTAAATTTGAATATTAAATTTTAACGTATTTATAATTTTAAAACTTTAAATGTTATTGCCATATTTTATGTAATTTCAATTATTTGTGTCAACCCTGAGTTGATCTCGTTTGTTATCGACTTTTATGTATTTATGTCAGCCCTGTGTTAGTCACGTTTAATGTCAGATAAGTTTCAGTATGTCAACCATATGTTGAGTTCGTGTGAATTGAAGAGACGAAGATTTAGTACATACATAAATGTAATAGAAGGAGTTTCGATCGGAATTTTGTTGAAGATAAGTGTAGGAAATTCTACAACATAATATTTATGATTTCGATTTTGGTTAAGTTCGGATAGAATTAAGTGAGTATTGTTAACTTAATGTCGTTCGGAATGAATTCTAAATTTATTCAAATGTCTATTTTAGATAATAAAACGTCAAAAACATCGTTTATATGAATACATTCATTCGTTTGGTTTTATTATTTTTCTGCCGATATATTGTTACCGCCATAACACTGGATTTAAAGTTGCTGCCGCAACATTTTTTATTATTTAATTAAAAAAATCTTTTGCCGCCGAATTATATTTATGCCTCGGAGAAGTGTGCGATTATTGGGAAAGAAAATGTCTGAGTCTGAAGGGAATAATACCGCTAAAAGTAATAGCGCCGAATCATCGGAAAACGACAGTGAGAGCGAGATGACTATGGTTGAGCAGCCGTCAACGTCCGAGTTAAAAGAAGAAATTATGCAGCTTAAGGAATCGCTGAAGATTTTGATGGAAAGGTCTTACTTTTGCGCTACGCCTACACAATCCCACCATGTTATGCCCACACAAGCCGAACAGCCAATTGTGCCCCATGTACTGCCTACTACACAACAACAACGCCTGCCGTTGTGAAATACCACACCAACATACCACCTATGCCGCCAGCATTAACCGCGCCAATGCAACAATCAAATTTATGTGAGTACAAACTGCCATACATTAATGATATACTTAACACCGCCGCCCAACCATTTGTGCCAAAAACTGTAGCTTTGCCCCCTATATTGTCACAATCAACTACCTTTGTGCAACCACAACCTACCCATATGTATACAACTGCAGCCCCTCGAATGACACCAGCTGTTTCATTGAATTACTCGTTTCCCCACTTGCAACCTGCCATGTTTTTTTCCGCTCCGATGCCTGCAGAAAGACGAATGCATCGCGAACTACGTAAATTACACGATTTGCCCGAATTTTCTGGCCAGCCAGAACATTGGCCTATGGTTAGCGTTGCGTTCAATGAAACAACAATGCATTACAATTATACAAATTTAGAAAATTTAATGAGACTGCAAAAGGCTTTGAGAGGCGATGCCAAATCAAAGGTTGAAACTTTTTTGATTTACCCGGACAGCGTCAGCCAGGTGATGAATACATTGCATTTTCATTATGGACGCCCTCATGTTCTTATACGTAGCCAAATCGCCAAAGTCCGTTCATTTCCCGAGATATCTACAAGAAAGATGTATGAAGTTGTTAACTTTAGTACTATGGTATCTAACCTTACCGTTTTTTTGGAAAGTGCCGGCGCAAACGCTCATTTATCCAACCCTACTCTCATTGACGAATTGGTCGGCAAGCTGCCGCCAGCAAAGAAAGAGGAATGGATGAGATATTCCATGCAGAATCTCATCTCGGTCAATATCCTAGTGTTCGTCAATTCAGCGCCTGGTTGCAGGAAGTTGCCACTTACGTTGCTCTTGCTAACGAAAATGAAAGAAGTGGTGCTTACTCCAATAAAAAGGAGAAGATTAATCCAACATTTGCAATAACCACGAAGAGCCGTCCTTCGAAATGCCCGATGTGTTATCGAGGTCACAAGTTGTACCAGGGTGAACATTTTAGAGAATTGGCCACTTGTGACAGATGGAAACTGGTAAAAGATAACAACCTCTGCTTTTCTTGTTTACGCGCTGGCCACAACACAATAAATTGCCAGATAAAGCGGCAATGTGGTTTGTCTAAATGTAGCAAACATCACAACAGGTTACTTCACGGAGATTTTAAGAACAATGGAAAAAATGTAAACAAAAACCCCTACAAGAACAGTGACAGTCATTTGACCGGTCAATTGACTGTCATTGTTGATGGGTATATCCATCAAAGTTTCTATCACATTCTTAAAGCCGAAATGAAAAAGTTGATGGAAACTTTTGTGTACGTGTGATTTTGTATCTCCCTCGAACTTATGGGTTCGGTCGCCTATACAACATATACCTGAGCTGCTCACTCTAGTGCTGTTCACTAATCAAAGATTATATGAATAGTAGTCACAGTTGATAGATATATGCATCACAGTTGACTAATCATACTTGATAGATATACCCATCACAGTTGACTAATCAAATTTGATGGATATATCAGTCAAAGGTGATGGGTATAGCTTTTATAATAAAAGACGATGTTATTAATGATTTTATGGTATATTTTTATTATTTTTATATATTTTTAATATCTAATTGTATAATAAATGACAATGAATGATTCTTAGTCAAGAATCGGAGTGAATGAATAAGAATAATCGATTCAAAATGAATAAAGTAGTAACTGGCCAAAATAAAATACTTATTTACAATTTGTTTTTAATAAATCTTCTACTTCATCCTATGGTGGCTTCGTTCAATTGTCTTTTAGCACATCTAAAATTTGAAAAGGAGATATATAAATATATGTATTAATAATAATAAGTATATATGAATGTATATAAATTAATAATTATTTAATCATTTATAGACAAAAATATGTACATACCACGCAGTTTTGTTGAACCACATAAGCTTCCCTATCGCATGCTTTTCCAACCTCTCATCCCAATTGTATGTATCAAGCAGGTTATCCGTGAACATTGGGGGGCAGACACTGCTGACATCCTCTGACGCCTCTTTCACTATATTTTCTGCGAAGAAGTATGTATAAATATCAAAATAGTAAAATATCGAACCATACATTTTAGTTTGTTGATATTGCTTGAGCAAAATCTGGGGTTCCCAATTTCTGCTCTAACTCTTGCACCGCTGTAATGGTGAGGAAAGGGAGCATGCTGCCGACTTCATTAATGATTTTGTCCTGAGTTTGGCCAGGCACGCCAGACAGAATCTTCCACTACTTTTTGATGGTTTTAAATGCCTTATTTCTCACAATCATTATCTTTGTGTTTTGGATCACATAAGTTTATTCTTTTCCACTGTTTATTTTTATTCCACGATATTTAACGATAATGAAACTTTTGTCGTTGCACTTTGCCGAGGATTCACAAATTTTACTTTTTAAACGTCAACAAATTCAAGTTTCCATCAACACTGACAGTCGAATGACCGAAACTATTCTTGTAGGGTTGTTTCACTCTTGCAAATGGAACTCAGTATAAAATAGTTGCAAGTGTATCAGTGCAAAAATATTGTGTGTGTTAGTTTCCATCATTCATTTCTTGTAGGGACGTAACAGCTGTGAATAAAGAGGAAACTCCAAATAGTGGTGGTACAAAGGCGATTAATCTTGAACAAGAAAGCAGTGTTGTGAATGCAATTGTTGATGACACGGTTGATAGGGATTAAATGTTTGCCCGTTATATTGAGAGGACCGAAAGGCTCCATAGAGGTTGTAGCTTTCATAGATGAAGGTTCCAAGCTTTCACTACTCGAAGAAGCTATTGCTATGCAAATTGGCTTAAAAGGTTTAGCAAGCAATTTGTGCCTCGGATGGATTGGAGGAAAGACAAAAAATGAAATGTCAAAAAAGGTAGACATGGAAATATGTGGTACCGGCAAGAACAGCATGTGCTTTAGTATGAAAAATGTACGGACTACTGGAAATTTGAAATTGCCCCCGCAAAGTCTACATTCTGAAAATTTTAGAAATAAATATCCAGTTCTGAACAAAACTAGAATGGAAGATTGGCTCTGCGAACTGTGGCCCCAATGAAAAATGGCCCCAATGAAAAAATGAAAAATGGCCCCAAAATGTTATACTGCGTACAGCAACACGTAAAAGTGGGGTAATTTTGTATTTTTTTTGGGGTTATTTTTCATAATTTCATTGGGGTCATATTGCACTTGTCCAAAAATGAAGAATGACCCCAAAGTATAAAAATGAAGAATGACCCCAAAAAATTTAATTTATTGAATTGGGGTCTTTTTTCATTTGTTAAAATTGAAAAAACCCAAATATTTATAAAATGAAAAATGGCCCCAAATATGTCATACAAAATTTTGGGGTGATTTTTCATTTTCGATAAAAAGCATATTTTACAAAAATTCAACAATTTGTAACGGTATAGTTTGCGGTTCTGGAGCTTGTAAATTGAATAGATTTTTTCATATGGATCATAAAAGTGATTTGTGAGCGAAAGGTTGTTTATTCAATAGTGAATTGAAAATTTAGAATGGAGTGTGTATTTTTCTCGGGCAAAAAAGTGAATTCAAATCTTCTTTTTGTAAAAGAAGAGAAAATGATATACAAAAAAAAATCAACGTATAAAGACGTGGTGAAATTTCAGTGCTGGCGTGCAGGTTGCCGTGCCAGGGTAAACTACATGCCCAATGGAACGTGCATGCTGCCCCAAAAGTTTGTACCACACAATCATGACCATGAGGAGGAGGAATATAGGAAGTTAAACGCCTTAAATAAAATAAAGGAAGAAAGTGCCAAAATATCAGGAGCTCTTGGGGTAGAACCAAATGCAATCAGCAGTGTTCGAACAGCATTTAGAAATGTTAGCGAAAAGTAAGTATATTCCCATATACTTTTCCCATTGGGTCACGGTGCTAATAAAAACACATAAATTAATAAATAGACATCAAAATGCTACGAAAGACATCGACTTTGCTCGCATAAGAAGAGGCCTGCAGTACATTGCATCCAAAAATTTTGTTTCATCTCCTAAGTGTCCATTAGAAGTCGTGGAAGCACTCAACCTGCAAAACGTATGGGAGAGTTATGGGCTATCGCAGGACGTTGACGACCAAAAACATTTCTTTACAGACTGCATTAATGAGGAAGATTTTGCATATTGCATTTTTTCATCGCAAAAAAGCATTAAGCTAATTGAGGAAAATATTTTGCCTGTAAAACGTACATTTCTGATGGACGCAACCCATTAACCCATTTTGACCCAGCGTTCGATTAATCGAACATTAATCGAATTGAATATTTTGACTTCAGATCTTTACAGATTATATACGAGGTGGCCTTAGCTATAGGTATAATTTTTTATTTATTTCGTACCTGCTCCCACTACCCCTTCCAAATGGGGATGGGAAAAAGCTAATTATTTGCAATATTTCGAAGTGGCATAAAATCATAAAATATAACTAATATTTGTAAAATAATGATGCAGTTTTGTTGAAACGGGTTTAATCTTGTATCAATGTTTTATGTTTTTGCCAAAAAATCAATCAACTGTGCGGAAGGTGGACACAAAGTTGGCTGTTCGATTAATCGAACACTGGGCTCTGACACACATATTTTTTTCAGTATTTTTCGTAAAGTTCTGTTTATTTGTCCCTATCTAATTCTTGGATCAATTCTCACTCTCACTATTCAGTTCTCTGTAATATTTGGAATATTTATTATTGTTGTCTCTCCTGAAATGGTTGTGTTTATATTATTATTGTTTTGGTTGCAACTTTCAAACGGTATTGGGAGACAAAAACTAAGATGCATCACTTCTTGTTCTTTTTGTCTTATTGTTTTTGCGTCTTTCGCGATTACGCAGTAAATTGTTAGTGAGATAAAGTTTTGCGGTCAAAATAGTTTTGGATTAAAAATAAAAAATGGAAAAGCAGTGTTTGAATAAAAAAATTTGCCGGGCATTATCTAGGGCTGAATTGGATGCGGTAATTAGGTATTCCCCTATAGATTTGACGTTATTTTCATTATTGAATCTGTACATAAGACAACTCAAAAGTACAAGCCTCTGTCAGCTTTTGATACACCCAAGTGGACGAGAAGATCAAACCGTGAAGGTCATTTCGAATACAACATCGCTGCAGTAACACAACCGCTAAATCGGTCACAAAATGACTTGGTTAATAATCTAAAAGATAAGTCTGCAATAGACTTATTCAGGCTCTTCTTTGATGCCGAGGTTTTGACTATGATTATTGATGAAACAAATCGCTATGCTCAGCAGAAAAATTCAAATTTTATTCTACAAAACCCTGCTCTAAAGCGGTTTTTAGGTATTCTGGTTCTTCTGGATATCACACTGTACCTTCAGTTCGCGACTATTGGTCAAATTACCCTACATTAGGAGTTGATATTGTGGAGCAGTGCATGAGTAGAAACCGGGTTTTCGATTTTGAATTTGGAGCCAGAACTGTCTATTGACGAACAAATGGTTCCATATTTTGGGAGACATTCTTGCAGAGTGTACATGCGTGCAAACCTACTCGATTTGGCTACAAATTGTGGTGTCTTTGCTCTTCAGGCTACATGTAAAACTGCATCCCATTAGCTGGATCAGCCGATAAGTACAATAGGCAAATAGGTCTTGGGGCTGATGTAGTTCTACCTTAATTGAAAAATGTGGAATATCCGAGCCGTCATATAGTGTATTTCGACAACGTCTTTACGTCGTTCTACCTCATGTGTCATCTAACTGAAAAAAGAATATGAGCATCAGGAATCGTGAGTGCAGATAGAATTGGAGATGCAAAATTAAAATCTGGAAGACAACTGATAAATACAACTAATAAAATTCTTCTTTGCCGTTGGCAAGACACCAAAGAAGTTACAATTGCTACAAATTTAGACCAGATGCTACGTACCGTTTCTGTTAAAAGGTGGGAGAAACAAAACAAAAATAAAGACGGTAATATCGTAGAACCGGGTCGCTTTGTCAATTATGATCAACCACAGTTGATAAAAAACTAAAACCTTGGAATGGGTGGGGTTGATCTTCACGACAATGCCACCCAAAACTATTACATTTCAATAAGACAGAAAAAGTGGTACTGGCCCTTATGGATTGCCATGCTTAATTCGGCAATCGTTAACGCATGGAAGCTTTATTGTTTCATACGGCGCTACCAAAAGCAAAACGTAGTGCCTCAACAAGACTTTCGAGTTGAAATCGCGTACTCACTTTTGATGACTGCTGAAGATGAGAGAGCAAACAATAAAGCAGACGAATTATATAGCCTTGCTGATCCTGCTAATGTGTGCTGATCCTGTTGAGTGTGTGTGCTTCACATTTTTTTCCAACGTATTTATTATTTATGAACTTTATATTCACAACTAAGTTTACAACAACAACATCTAACTTATCAACTTTAATATCTTCTTCTTCTGTAATATATTCTTTATTAACTTTTAAGAGAAAAATAAGCAATTTAGTTTTCAATTATTTTTAGGTTTCATTACTGCCAGACCATTAGGAGAAATATAAGTAGTCGCAAATCACTGCTGCAATATATTAGGACTTCAAAGCCTGCTTCCGTTGCATACCATAAAATAATGGCGCTCCTACTACTTCCTCCAACCTTAATTAAGGAGGCTTTCATAGAAATTAGGTCCGGAATTTGTCTTATGGATAGCCAGAACAAGTTTGCTAGTTTTTCAATCAAAGTTTTCAAAAACAGTGGATAAAAAAGGTTATTGTAAACGATTTAAGTTAAAATGTATTTATAATAATATTTGTATGTTCTTTTAATTAAGGTTGGATGTGAAAACTTCAGTGTTTATGGACAAAACACTCGTACTACTTCTGCAGTAGAAGCGTACAATGGTGTTTTAGGGAAAAGTATTGATAAAAACGGAAACTTCTTTAAGTTTACGAAAGCGATTCGCAAAGAAGAGTTTTTCAAGAGTAGACATTTCACAATGCTAGCAGATGGTGGTTGTTGCACAAAAAAACAACGAAAGAAGAACAGTATAGAGAAAGATGTCCGTATTAAAGACGCCACTGATCGTTGGACTCGGGCAAAATAACGGTAGCCACATTTCTCTCCCGGATGGTATACCAGACCAATGGCATATGCACTGATATGGTACCCCTTGAAAATATCTTCGAAGAGTCGTTGGATGTCGATGAAGAGACATCCGATGATGACGGAGCTGGCAATAATGCATCAACACAATCACCAAGAGTGCGTTGTCTTCCAGGACAATTTACCAAACGTAGTGCTATTGCCTTGCAAGCATTTAAAAATTTGCAACGTATGCAAATTAAAATTATCTGGAAATTCAGGTCAATTTCTTTGTCCATATTGTAGACAAGCTGTGGAAGATAGCTTGGTAGTGTTTGTTTAAATTTCCTGAAATAAATTGCAAAATTTAAAGCATTACAAATTATGGGGTGGTATTTCATTATTTATGTATATTGGGGCTATAATTCATAATGAAACACAACCCCAATTTTGGGACCATTTTTCATTTTTCGTTTGGGGCAATTTTACATTTTTTTGGGGTGGTATTTCATTTTATATTTTGGGGTAATATTTCCCAATGAAAAATGGCCCCATGTTTGGGGCCGACAATATGAAGATACGCACCCACGGGCCGCAAGAGCTATTATTGAGTGTCATTATGTCGATGATTACATCGATTCTTTCGACAGTATTGACGATGCCATTGCCGTTTCAAAGGAAGTTGTCACTATTCATCATCGGGCCAATTTTGAGTTGAGAGGATTTGTGTCCAATGCTAGAGAAGTTGCTGAGGTGATGAATAATGATAAATCTGAGCCAAATGAATTATACTCTACAAATTTGAGTAGCGGTGAAATGTCATCTGAAAAAGTTTTAGGAATGTTTTGGATACCGTCTGCGGACACATTTTGTTTTATTTTAAAGTTTAATAAGGTGCCAGAAGCGGTTTTAAATGGTAATCGGCGGCCAACAAAAAGAGAAGTGTTAAGCCTCACAATGTCCATATTTGATCCATTTGGATTTTTGTCGAACGTAATGATAACATCTAAAGTATTGCTGCAAGAGTTGTGGAGGTGTAACATTGATTGGAGTTCTCCAATTCCAGAGCCAATATACGAAAAGTGGTTCAAATGGTACAAGGAACTTCGATTACACTCGAATTTGGCATCAAGAAGGGCGGTAAACCGACAATAAACATCAACGATAGCTGATGTTCATGCTCATGAATGTCAAGTCTGTGGTTCGCTTAAGATGTCTCATAGAGAAGGAAAAAACGTTAGGTTCACCAATGACTGTTATATGGAAAATAGGGAATAACCCGACCTTCGTCACCAGATCTAGGCACGACAATTCTGATCTCTGATCATAAATACATCAGATTCCAAAATCAAACAACATGATCCTACCTGAATTAGTTCGTCGTAATGTAAGGACTGGTCTCTCTACGAAAGGATAAGGTTCGTAGATGACATATATAATGTACCGAACAGGGTTACGAGTGTCATTCTTCCATGATGGAATAGAAATCTTCCGGATATAAGAAGTAACAGAGACAATAACTGAATTAGCCGTAACCGAATTTATAAGTTGCCACAATCAGATTGGATGTCATCACAACCTAATTAGAGGTTGTCACAACCGAACTGGAGGTTATCACAACAACATTAGAGATTGACGCAACCGCATTAGAGGTTGTCGTCACCGCATTAGACGTTGTTTCAACCGAATTTTAGTTGTGGTGATACAATTCAGTCGTGATAATCTCAATTCGGTTGTGGCAACTGCAATTAGGTGTCAAAATCCGAATTTACGTTTTCTACAACCACTTTTCAAAAAATTAGTTCTGTTAGTGTACTATTTATTAAACCCAAGACTTCGAGAGACAGATAGCTCTCGGATAATTACAAATTGAGATAAGACGGTATAAGAATGCTCAGATACAGTCTAAGAGAAACTCGTGGATGCTCTTCTCAATAGAATATACAACCGAGTCAGGTGTCAGACAATAAGATGATTGGTTACCTGAAGGACCAATGAAAATGTATTCAGTCTCCTTACAAACACCCATCTCGTACCTAGCTGAATGGGAAGACCGTTATAAATAAATATACTGGCCATAGACTAAAAGATACGAAACAAATTGTTACTAAATCCAGTATTAAATGGACTAGAGGCAACTTCCAACCCTTTAAGTCCAGCGCGCCCGACATAGCATCACCAGTGGAACTTCAGTGTCTGACCGAAATCTATAGACTTAAGATACATAACTAATGGGTGTAGGGGTACAAGAGTAGAGTTTATTTTTAAAGGGGGAGTTAGCTCTCACACAGCTCCTAAGTACTTTAGCCCCGTAAACCTTACGAGGACACTCGTTGTCGTCCCGTAATATACTTATGTATATATATAGATATGTATATATATAGTATTTGCAAAGACCAAATAAGAAATAAGTTCTCTTTCAAGATATAAAATGATTTATTTACCCTTAAAATATATATCTAAAATATATTTCGTAGAATATAAAAAAAAAATAATAATTCTGACGAAAGTAACTAAAGAGTCAACTTTTGTAAAAATTTTACAGTTTTACATGAGTTGAAAAGAGGTTCGAAAAGATTTGGAAATTGTTTTTTATATATGATTCGATCTGATATTATTTCTTAGAAGAACATTTTTGAATTTCCTTGAGCTATACAGATCAGTGTTTTTTCTGCAATTAGAAAAATTTTAAATACGCGGAACCAGGATTTGTTTGAACTCTTGCTGGCGGTCGATGATTCCGAAGTTTGTGACTATTTTTCATCATATTTTCAAATCAAAAAGTATAGCTTAGATATATCCGAAGATACGAGACATCGCCGCAACGAAAATGATTTCATTAAACTGAAAACTTTCGTCAATGCTACGAATATGTTTCATTACTCTGATGAATATGTTCCATTGTTGTGATTAATATTTTTCATAAATGTAAGAAGCTGGTCTGGGAATATAATCATTCACATGTGAATGATGTACAAATATTAACATCAAGCACCATTTCTCCACTTTTCTAAATTAAAATGTATTGTATTTATTTTGATAAATGACGCAGAATATACGTATCTAGTTTTGGGGCAATTTGACGGTTATGTATCAAACACAAGTAGTGCTAAAAGTAGTAAATATTGGTGTAAACACAGAGTTGATCTTATTTGAAACAAATCAGTATCGTGGCTTTAATGACTGATACGTTGCAGTAACACATTCATTCTGTAAATTTTAAATGTTTGACTTAATACAGTAATAAGCAAATAAATACAATTTTTAAAACATCAAAAGATGCCCAAACCTAAAAATCTTTGCCTCAAAACTTAGCAATTACATTGTTTTCTTGTTTGTTTTCTGTAAAATCCACAATTGATATATTCGTTGCAGCAACAACAATTGAGTTGATGGAGCAACGCAATGACGAACATTAAAATTAAAAATCTTGTAGGACATGCTTTATTGCAGCAACGATAAACCATCTAATGAAAATGTCGCTTTCCTTCGAATAATCATTTTTATTTCAATGAACTGATACTAATATTTTACGAAAATACAAAAATTTAAAACATTTAGAATACGAGGATTACGATTAGAGAACAAAAACAAATATTAATCATCGAAAATCACTATCTTGTTTTTCAAAATATTCCCCAAGGAGATTTATACACTTTTACATGCGTTTGAACCAATTGTCGAAACACTTTTGCCAGTCTGACTGAGGTATCTCCAAAACATTCATTCCGAATGCAGCAACCGGTTCTTCAAGTGTCGAAAAACGTTGACCTCTCAGTTTGTTTTTTACGTACGGGAATAAAAGGAAGTCATTCCGTGCCAAGTCAGGACTATACGGCGGATGACCCATCAAATCGATGTTTTGGGTGCTCAAAAATGCAGTTGTTTCAGCCGATGTGTGAGAGCTCGCATTGTCGTTGTGAAGAGCGATCCGTCTTCGGCGGTTGGTTTTCCTGATTTCTTGGAAGGCAACTGGCAAACACTCAGACTTCACTGTTCTGCGTTGTTCTAGTGGTACGGTTGCGACATGTCCGGTTTTTCCGTACCACTAGAACAACGCAGAATAATGAATTCTGAGTGGTACCATAGAGAAATACTTAAGAGTTTCCATTGCCCTCTTCGCTGCCTCTTCATGACGACGAGGTAGTAGGCCATTTCATAGAGTTTTATTTGCTGCGGTATTTTACCTATTTTACACTTTCGTTGGACATAAAACGGACAGAAATCGAAGGGAATTCGTATTTTCGTTCAATACAAACAATATAAAACATAATTTAGCTGTCATTAGCATCAATAAACACTATTTAAAATTAGTTCCTGTCTTCTTTGCTCTCTCATTCTCTATCATCGGCCTAGTACCTTTTCGATCAGCTGTACCATAGAATCCCCCTGGAGGTACACAACCATTTGTTTGATACATACATGTCCGGTTGTTCGGGCGTGAACAACTTTTGTTGGATTTGGCTCATCTTGCAACACCCATACAGTTGACTGCTGTTTACTTTCGGGCTCATACGTGTAAATCCAGGATTCATCACCTGTCACGATGTCATGGACGTGTTTCGAAGCACCACGATCGTATTTTTGGAGCATTTCTTTCGACCAATCGAAACGAGCCTTTTTTTGAGCGACTGACAATTTGTGTGGGATCCAACGCGAACAAATTTTGTTGACAGTCAAATGTTTATGCAATATTGAATGTATGCTGGTCCCACTAATGCCTAAGGTTGTCTCAATCTCACGATAGGTCACATGACGATCTTGCAAAATCAGTTCGCGCATAGCATCAATGGTTTTCGGAACAACAGCTGATTTTGGACGACCTTCACGAAATTCGTCTTGGAATGAACTACGACCACGATTGAATTCACCATACCATGGAGAACACTGGTCCTTGATGGAACTTCATCGCCAAAAATTGAATTAAGTTCATCCATGCACTGTTGCTGAGTTAATCCACGTCGAAAGTTGTAAAAAATAATCGCACGAAAATGTTCACGATTTAATTCCATTTTTGGGCCGAGATGAATCTTTTAAGTTACTGTAAACAACACAAATAGCGCTCGTATGTCAAAACACTCTGAGTACGCATAACCTCAAAAATTTCAAACTTTATGACAGAGCTGTCAGTTGCCAGATTGCAACACTAGGGTTGCCAAATCCCGAAACATAAAATTCAACCTCGTACCCAAGTGCAAGAAGACCTTGCTGGATTGCACGTTTGTTTGTTTTGTAAATTTCCCGGGATTCCCGGACAAAATTACCGGGAAAGCGGGAACTGAAAATTAACGACATTCTCGGGAAATCCCGGTGACAACCTCTAGTGACAACCTAAAGACATTATCGGCTACTATAGGAAGTTGGCACTCATTTTGTTAACTTACTTACTTACTTACTTACTTATCCGGTCTCGGACAACCCCTTGAGGTCAGGGACCTTACAAAACGAAGATAACATATTTCGCAAACCAGTTCGATCTTTTGCTTTTTTTCTCCAGTTGGCAATACCAAGTGTACGCAGGGATTTGTCAACCTGATCCCTCCAGCGGAGTCTTGGTCTTCCTATTTTTCGTCTTCCTTCGAGCTCGGTTTCGAAAACCCTTCGTGCTGGTTCGTCTTCATCCATTCTACTGGCATGGCCTAGCCAGCGCAATTGCGTTATCTTGATCCGCTTAACTATGTATGTCAATGTCAGGATAAAGCTCATACAGCTCATGATTCATGCGTCGCCGATACTCGCCGTTGTGCACTATAGGGCCATACATTTTTCGGAGTATTTTTCTCTCGAAGACTCCTACAGGATTCTGCGCCATAAAGCAAGACAGGTTGAATGAGAGTCTGGTACAGCTGGACTTTTGTTACTCGAGAGAGGGCTTTATCTCTAAAGTGCTTGCTTAGCCCAAAATAACATCTATTCGCAAGCACAATTCTCCGCGTGATTTCAAGGCTGACGTTGTTGTTTTTGTTCACGGC
Source organism: Phaonia tiefii (assembly GCA_963931995.1). NCBI lineage: Eukaryota > Metazoa > Arthropoda > Insecta > Diptera > Muscidae > Phaonia > Phaonia tiefii. The sequence continues at coordinate 43,125,078 of OZ008368.1, read as the reverse complement.
GGATCCGAGGTATATAAATTCGTCCACTACCTCGAAGTTATAACGGTCATCAACGTTCACGCTTTGGTCTAATCGCGTGGAGGCCCTGTTCGTTGAAGCAATTAATTTTGTCTTGTCCTCATTCACCGTCAGACCCACTTTTGCTGACTCCTTTTCAATTCTCGAAAAAACCGCAGTAACTTCTCTAATTGTGCGCCCAATGATATCTATATCATCAGCATACGCGAGCAGCATGTGACTTTTGCTGCTGATGGTTTTATTCATGTTGACTGCAGCTTTTCTCATAATGATCTCCATTTAGATGTTAAAGAGGTCGCACGATAGGGTGTCGCCTTGCCTGAGGCCTCGCTTAGTTTCGAAAGGTTCGGTAAGATCCTTACCAACTTTCACTGCGGATTTGGTGTTCGTCAAGGTCATCCTGCAAAGGCGTATGAGTTTTGCAGGAATACCAAGCTCAGACATTGCTTCATAGAGTTTCTCCCGTATCGGACTATCGAAGGCCGCTTTATAATCGATAAATAGATGATAGGTGTCGATTTGTTTTTCGTGTGTCTTCTCCAGGATTTGACGTAGCGTGAAAATCTGGTCAGTTGTCGATTTTCCAGGCCTAAAGCCACACTGGTATGGTCCAATCAGGTCAGCGATAATTGGTTTTGGTCTTTCGCACATTATACTTGATAGAACCTTATATGCTATGGATAAAAGGCTTATTCCACGGTAGTTGGCACAGATACTCGGGTCACCTTTTTTAAATATGGGACATAGTACACTGAGACTCCAATCGCCGGGCATGCATTCATCTAACCAAATTTTGCTAAAGAGCTGATGCATGCACCTTATCAGCCCATCGCGGCCAGCCTTAAACAGCTGCGCCGGTAATCCATCGGCTCCTGCGACTTTGTTGTTCTTAAGCCGGGCAATAGCTGTCGACGTCGTCGTCCATATTGTGATCGATTGTCCCATCGTCATTGGATATCTCAGGTACTAGTAGCTCGGAGAAATGCTCTCTCCATATTCCCAACATGCTCTGCACATCTGCGACGAGATTTCCGTCCTTGTCTTTACAGAAGGGGGGTCCTGAACCATGTCCATTAGTTCCGTTTTTAACTTTTTGGTAGAATTTTCGGGCTTCGTTCTTCCTTCTGTATGTCTCAATATTCTCACTCTCCAGCTTTCTCCACTGCCGTTTCTTACGCCTAAAGAGACGGTTTACCTCCTTTCTTTTCTCCCTATATCGCTCAGTTGCAGCTCGCATTACCATACATGCAGCGTTCTTTTCGTCATTTGCAATGCGACACTCTTCATCGTACCACGGTTTATTGCGAAGTGGTTTTTCGAAACCAAGTACGGTTGTTGCGGCAGTTTTTATAGAGTCGGAAATGGGTTTCCACTGCGCATCAGGATCGTCATCGGGAGGGGGTGGGTTCTGTGCCAAAAGTTGCTAGAGCTTCCTTGAGTAGGCTGTGGCTACGTCTGGTAATTGCAGCTTTCCGATGTCCAGCTTCCTCTGCGTCTGGTTTCGTACGATTTTCGCTCTACTTAATCTTGTGCGAACCTTTGCTGCTACCAGGTAGTGATCAGAATCGATTTTAGCTCCTCTGATCACTCGTACGTCCATTACACTGGATGAGTGCCTTCCATCAATTACCACGTGATCAATTTGGTTCTTAGTTCTTTGATCAGGGGATACCCAAGTAGCCTTGTGGATGTCTTTATGCTGGAATCTTGTACCACTAATGACCATGTTTTTTGCCGCCGAGAAGTCAATCAGTCTCATACCGTTGTCGGAACTGTCAGCATGTAGACTGAAATTGCCAATAGTTGGATTAAACACATTCTCCCTTCCTACTTTGGCATTAAAATCTCCTAGTACAATCTTAATGTCATGGCCAGGGCAACGGTCATACGTTTCCTCTAGGAGCTCATAGAATATGTCTTTGGCATCATAATCTTTCTCTTCTGTCGGGGCATGAACACAAATTAGGGAAATATAAAAATATTTCGGTTTTATGCGGATTGTGGCTATACGTTCACTGATGTCGCAGTCTTTTGCCAACTACAAATCCGCAACCAAATTCATGTTTTTCTCACGGCAACTGTAGTATATATCGCAGTTTCTTTTTCTTGTGCAGCCATGTCCTGTCCATCGCATTTAGCGGTAATGTCAGCCTTATAACTTTCGAGGACATCTGCCAGTTAGATACTTGCACCGGATCTATATAGAGTTCTTACATTCGAAGTGCATATCCGTAAATCGTGGTCCTTATAACGTTTGCGGGGGTCGTCAACAAGTAGGGGTTGTTTATGTTTTCTTTTTCGTTTACGTATTTTCACTGCCATTATGCCATTTAGGCAAACCCAGCCCACCGTGTTTTTGCATTTTACCTACTGCCAGGATAATTTGATGCAGCCGCCCATTACGGATCAGACGCTGACCAGGATGCGATATGTTGAACCTGGATTTTCTTCTTTTAGTTTCTATCCGCCGTTGGCCCGTATATTTGGCTCATCCGCCTTCTAAGGACAAAAGAATATGCCCGATTGTTTGATGAGCTTCAGTGACATCAGTCAACTACTAAACCTGATTTGATGCTCATTTGTTTCGCCTTCTCACTCTAGCTAGCTAACGGAAGTTTCCGAAAAGCCATTGCCAAGGACATACTGCGTGGAAGTAGTGAGGAGCTGCTTGGACTGCCCAATGAAGGAATCATTTCTGGCCACTCCCAAGTGAATGGCAATCAGAAACTTCCCACCTCCACGGACAGTCCCATGTCCCCTCATTTTGTTAACAACAGTGTTTAATACATGACGAGAAAACTATTTTGTCATGCACTGGTCATCATCCATTACAAGTTCATCAAAGACAGCTTAAGCGACAATGGTCGTGAGTGACAAAAATCCAAATCTTTAAAAAAAAGGTTATTGCAAAAATAATACCACCGACCAGCATGTCACACTACTTTTTTTTGCCGTTTCAATCCAGTTGGGCTTATATTCAGTTATCTCTTTATTTAAATGTAGCAATTGGCACAGTTGTGGTATTTCTGGGGTTAGCTCGTGGGATCACAAAGGACTTAAAAGCCTAAGTAAGCTGTTCATCACCTGCTTCCAGGAATCAAAATATGTACTACAAAAAAGTACCAAAACATCAGCAGAGTAATTTCTCACTTTTACCGAAAAGTCGTTATTGTCTTTTTCTATTAGCGATTTTAATGCAGTTTTTTAAACAGTCCTAAAAATATTTATATTTAAAAAAATTATATTTATTAAATTTTATGGCAAAATCAAGCCACTACAATCTGGAATTTTAAGCATTCCTTGTTAGATGTCTTACAAATTGTTCTTAAACATTAACACTTATGACTTTAAATTGCTACAAATTCCTTTTTAAATAACAATAAATTGCATTTATAAATACAAAAATTGTGACCTCTTCATCATGCCCCTTCCCACTTACCCTGTGGGATACCATAAAAATCCAAGAACACTCATTAAAAAATCTTCATCATTATCAGCAGCAGCGGCAGCTCAAATGACAAGAATCAAAAAGTGCACGCTGAAACTGAATCATAATCTGAAAACTAAACACAAAAACTCATTGCAGACAGTCTGAAACTCCAAATATGGAGCAACAAGTCAAATCAAGTTTTTTTTTTGTTATTGTTGCTCGATCTCTTGGGCAATTTATTTAAACCCACATTATAGTGGCTGATGTCTCATTGTCTCGTGGAGACATCTCAGAACGCAAGACGACCAGAACAAACAACAACAAACTCCAAATGAAACTTGAAATGAAATTTATTGGATTCGATTCAATAATACGGGACGACAAGTAATGCGGAATTGGTAATCAAACTAAAACACTGTCATCCCGAAAAAAGTCAATTGAACGCGAATGATGGAGGTTGCATGTTTACTCGTAACAGAAGTGACAAAGATTTTGCTCTCTATATGGAGCGACCAAAACCGGACAGTGAAGCATGACTCATGAGGAGGAAGTCAATGTTATTTAGGGAATGTGGGGGTTACAACAGGGTGTCGCCTGCGTTGTCGCTTGCGTTGTTGATGTGCTTTTTATTTCCTGATTTTAAAGAACTCCTGAGTGTTGAGTAGATTTTCAATGCTGCAGACATTAAAGAGTTTTATTTAAATGCTAAAAATAATGCAATAATATTTTCGACAATCTAATCGCTGAGGTATTTTTACTTTTATTGACTATGTACAACCTCATGAGGTCGGATGTCCTACACACATATTAATTAAACAATCAAATAAAGAAATTATTCAAATTTTAACACATTTCTCCAAGTTGGTAACACCAAAGATACACTAACAGAAAAATTCGGTTGAGACAGCCGAATTAGCCGTAACCGAATTTAGAGGTTGTCACGAACTCGTTAGAGGTTGACACAACCTCCTTTGAGGTTGACACAACCTCCTTTGAGGTTGACACAACCTCATTTGAGGTTGACACAACCTCCTTTGAGGTTGGCACAACCTCATTTGAGGTTGACACAACCTCATTTGAGGTTGACACAACCTCCTTTGAGGTTGACACAACCTCATTTGAGGTTGACACAACCTCATTAGAGGTTTGACATAACCTCATTAGAGGTTTGACATAACCTAACTAGAGGTTGACACAACCTCATTAGAAGTTGACACAACCTCAATAGTGGTTCTCACAATCGAATTTAGATAGTGTCACAAATGAATTTTGAAAGTTTATTTACAATTAAGCAATGTTTTATTTTCCTGGGTTCTTATTAAAAAATTAGAAAGCGGGAAAATAAAGTCATCTTTAGGGTAATCTTTAGAGTAACACATTTCGTTTACATGTCACCACCAACCTTTTTTGAAGTCACAGCCACCATGGGTCACCGCTCCAATTTTGGTGAGTTGTATCCATAGAGTAAATATGGGTAGAGAAAATCTTTCACTCACTAAATTTCTGACATTTGTCCTCGTGTGATGTATACGTTTGATGTTGAAAAGAATTGCTTTACTAATACCAGATAGAGGCAATGGTTCAAAACAACGAACAAAATAACAACAACGGCATTTCGTTTCGTGTGTTAAAATTATGGAGTTAAATACAACACAAATGTATGCTAACAATAACAGTCAATAAAAAAGTTTGAAACACATTTAAATTTCACAGTTTTTCACCAAAAATTGCATGAAAAATTAAAGCAAGAAGTTATTGTAATTCCACCTGGTGTATATCACTTTTCGTCAAACACCGACCGCATCACGAAGAGTGTGAAAGGAAACGTTAGATGAGACAAATGGCGGCTCTACTATAAATTTACTCTATGGTTGTATCTGTTGATTTGGGTCCCAAACCGTTTCATATACAGTTTAAAAATTGTTGATATCTGCTTTAACATTTTCTGCAAAATAAACTATAATTACAATATTTTTACTTACCTTTCTTAATAACCACAAAAAATCTTATTTCGCCGAGACAGGAACAGAAACAGAGAGGTATTCTTCAAATTCTTTTAATATAATATTTGTTTTTATAATTTTAAACGTCAAGTTTTAAATACATAGAATTTTGTTGTGGTAACCGAATTAAAAATGAAATTCAGCTGTACCTACAGAATTCATGAGAAATTCGGTTACAGCAACCAAATTGACGCCGAATTCGGTAGTTACAACCGAATTGATACCAATTAGTTCTCTGGGTGTACGGAGGGATTCTTCGGCCTGGTCGTACCAGCGGAGTCTTTGTCGTCCTCTTTCCCTGGTTCCAACGGGCACGTTATCGAAAACCTTTCTTCCTTGCTTCTCTTCATCCATTCTGATAACATGTCCTAGCCAACGCAATTGGACTAATTTGATTCGTCAAGCTATGTCCACATCAGAATACATATTTTTCATATTTTTTCATCATCATTGAATTGAAGATCTTTTTACATAATTTTGATGAATTTCTGTAAACTTCTATTTTAAACCGCTATGATTATTTTTGTTTAGAATTTTTTTTAAATTATAATTTTTAATAACGAATATATTAAAGAATTTTCGTTTATTCGTTGTTCTACGTAGCTTACCCGTCGTCGACAACGTCTGTAGACCCCTCGAATTCCGATCGACTTTCCGTTCTGGTTGCAACGTTTATTCGGCCGAATATTCCAAGTGGTAGCGTTAAAACAGCTGAATTAAATTTGTTTCACTTCGTTGTGGTCCGAACTTGTCAAATTCAAATGTATTTTGTCTTTTTGCTCAGTTTTATTGTGATTATTAAACGAATTGTATGTATAACATAAAAAGTATTTTTTTTTTGAAAAAGTTAAACAGTCGGAACTTGGATTTGAACTCACATTGGACAACTACCGTTTCGAAGATTGTGAGTCTTCTCATCAGCGCATTGGTACTGACTGAATAAAAAAAACAAAAATGCGCTCTACTACTGAAGTACAGACACCCTCCTGTAATTTGAGTTAATGTAATGAATTCGTTGAATTGAACAAAAGTTTTAACATAATTAATGCACCAATGCATTAATTCAATGTTATTCAATCAATTCGTGACAAGTTTTCACTCAAATAACGCAGAATTTTCATAAAATGCATTATATAATTTCATAAATATGAATAGAAAAGTACATTTACTTATGTACACTTTACATCAACTAAATGAATAACATGCATTAAATTTGCGCTAATTTTGCATCACACTGATATCTCATTTACATTAAATTGATGGACGAATCTGAGGAACAACTGATGTAAAGTTTTACAGGTATTCAATGAAATGTATCGTAGGTTGGAAATTGATGAATTTTATATGAAGACAATGCACAAACTCATTATTTTCATGTACGTTTTTCTTTTAGTATAGAAAGCGAACAGCTTTCATACTGTGAAAACCTCTCCTCAGTTCCTTCATGGGATGTAATGGGAATTATTTATTTATTATTTATATATTATCGGATCGCGGGGCCTCAGATATCGTACTGTCTTCCTAGTTTTAACTAGGCTTATCAAATCGTATCAAGACTAACAAAATTTTTTTTGTAAAATTCTTATCGGAATGTTGAACAAATGCCAACAATAGGTCTGTCTGTTTACTCGATAATTTGTACAAATTTGTCTGTTTACTCCAAAAGCCAGTAAAAAAGAGCCAGAGAGAGATTTTTTGACAGTTCAATGATAGAGAACTTACAAGTTTTTACTGGAGATTTTTTCCCAGTAAGAATTTGCCAGTAAGTAAACATATGTTTTATGGAAGCAGCTGTTTTATGAAAACAGATGTTTTATGCAAATAAACAAATTAAGGGAAAATAAAATTGAAATTTAACAATGGAAGTTGTAAGTAATAGGTCGGTCTGCGAAGTGTTTATTGTGCATTTTAATATGAATAAGTCAATAAATAAAATGTACAACATAATTTATTGCTGAATGGTGATAAAAAACAGTGTGATCGTTTTGTTTTTTAGGCTTGCGCTTTTGCCTACTATTGGACGAAATTCCTTCAGTTTGGCTATCAACATTTTAGTTGAGGAATCCAGCCAAGGCGTTTTTTGCCTTCCACCTCCGTTGTTGGAATTAATTGTACGTCTGCATTTATGGCATCAATTGTATACAGGCTGCCCATATCCATAGGCGATTCATCTTCGTTCGGCAAAAATATTATTTCGTCGAAGGTTTCGGTTCCCGCAACTTCCTCAGCAACAGTTTCCCGGTACTTTTTATCTATTAAATTACAACGGTTTACATTTTATATATATTTCTAAGTTTCATTACTTACCACCCGAAACCCTTTAGAATGTTCCTGGTAAACATTTTACATTTAGCTTTTTTTGGTTGCTCAGTTTTTAATTGCTTATTTAAAGAAAGAAACAACTATAATTATTTGTATCTTTGGAATCAAACACTTTTTGAATCTTTAATTATTTACATCAGCTGTTTACAAATCAGCTGTTTTCGTTTCTTGCAAGTTTTTACTGGATGTTGTCTGTTTACTTTTTGGGATATTTTCAACTTGAGACTATAATCTGTCTTACTCTCTCAAAAATAGTTACTGAGTAATTCTTACTGGGAAAGTAAACAGACAGACCTAATAATCGAATCCATAGAGTAATGTCATATAGACCTGCCATTCTTCTCATCTGACATTTCCTCTCACACTATTCGTGGTGCGGTCGGTGCGATAGAGAGTTATTTGGCTAACACCAGGTGGAATTACAAAAATTGTTGGCTTAATTTGTTCATGTCGTTTTAATGAAAAAATTCTGCATCAGTGCGTATAAGTAGGAAAACAATGTGTAAGTAGCGATAAACAATCACTCTGCACAATCAATAAATGTCTTCGGATAGTGACTTGTGTAAATACACACCGCAGTGGCTTAACGGGCTAGACGCTGCTGAAGATGATGCTTCACAAACATCGAAACAATCGTCCAGCGAATGTGAGTTCGAATCCCACCCGCGGCATTTACATTTTTTTCACTAACCGGAGAAAACATGATCTCTTAGCCTTAAAGGAAATTACAAAAACTTTGAAATTTAAACTTATTTTGGACTTTTTTGTTATCTTTTTTTAGTATTATTTTTGTTAGTATATGTTTGTGGGGTATTTACACAAAAATGTTATCGCACAAAACGAAATGCCGTTTCTATTTTCTTGTTGGTTGGTTTGAGCCATTGCCTCTATCTGGTATTATTAAAGCAATACCTTCCAACATGCAACGTCCATATGCAACACACCAAACTTCGTAAATTTATTGAGACTAATCGCTTCTCTATTCGTCATGTCTCTATGAATCAAATCATATGTCAGTGATTGATAAATGTGGTTCATCAAATCGAAATACGAGGGTTGAATTTTATGTTTCGGGATTAGAGAACAAAAACAAATATTAATCATCGAAAATCACTTTATTGTTATTCAAAATATTCCCCATGAAGATTTATACACTTTTGCATGCGTTTGAACCAATTGTCGAAACAATTTTGCCACTCTGATTGATCTCCAAAACATGCATTCTGAATGCAGCAACCGCTTCTTCAGGTGTCGCAAAACGTTGACCTCTCAGTTTCTTTTTTACGTACATGAATAAATAGAAGTCATTCGGTGCCAAGTCAGGACTATACGGCGGATGACCCATTAAATCGATGTTTTGGGTGCTCAAAAATGCAGTTGTTTCAGCCGATGTGTGAGAGCTCGCCTTGTCGTGGTGAAGAGTGATCCGTCTTCGGCGGTTGGTTTTCCTGATTTCTTGAAAGACAACTGGCAAACAAATGGTTGTGTATCACTCAGAATTCACTGTTCTGCGTTGTTCTAGTGGTACGGTTGCGACATGTCCGGTTTTTCTGAAAAAACAGGCGACCATTTGCTTGGAAGTGCTTCGGGCGCGATTTGGCTCATCTTGAAACACCCATACAGTTGAGTGCTGCTTACTTTCGGGCTCATAGGTGTAATTCCAGGATTCATCACCTGTCACGACGTCATAGACGTGTTTCGAAGCACCGCGATTGTATTTTTGGAGCATTTCTTTCGACCAATCGACACGAGCCTTTTTTTGAGCGATTGACAAATTGTGTGGGATCCAACGCGAACAAATTTTTTTGACAGTCAAATGTTTATGCAATATTGAATGTATGCTGGTCCCACTAATGTCTAAGGTTGTCTCAATCTCACGATAGGTCACATGACGATCTTGCAAAATAAGTTCGCGCACAGCATCAATGGTTTTCGGAACAACAGCTGATTTTGGACGACCTTCATGAAATTCGTCTTGGAGTGAACTACGACCACGATTGTATTCACCATACCATCGATAAACACTGGTCCATGGCAAAATAAGTGAGGTAGAAGCAGTAGGAATTGAAGGCATTTTGTTTTTATTTCAGGAGCCGACCTTGTCAAATTCGGTCGACCGATATATTTATTTCAGGAGCAATTGTTGTAATTTTCGGCAACAACCACAAGGAGAAGAAACAATTTCGTCTGCTATTTTAACGCTACCACCTTTACTAGATACATTTTGGAATTAGTATAAACAACATTTGACAAGGTCGGACCACAACGACAAGACAAAATTGAAATCAGCTGCTCTAACGCTTCCACCTGTAACAGATATATCTTGCACTGGTCCTTGATGGAGCTTCATCACCAAAAATTGAATTAAGTTCATCCATGCACTGTTGCTGAGTTAATCCACGTCGAAAGTTGTAAAAAATAAACAACACAAATAGCGGTCGTATGTCAAAACGTTCTGAGTACGCCTAACCTCAAAAATGTTCAACTTTACGATAGAGCTGTCAGTTGCCAGATTGCAACACTAGGGTTGCCAAATCCCGAATCATAAAATTCAACCTCGTATAATTACAGAAATTTATTTGCAATCATAATAAGCGAACCGCAGACTTGTCATTCATGAGCATGAGCTAGGCCGATATCTTTTAATCTGGCTGAGGAATTTGAAAAAATATTACTCAAAAAATTTGAAAACATGATAATGATGCGAACAATTTCGATTACTTTCTTATTTGGTATCCAGAAGGTCGGTAAACCGATAATAAACATCAACGATAGCTGATGCACATGCTCATGAATGACTAGTCTGTGGTTCGCTAAAGTGATGAGAACAACAGGTATTTTATTGTTCTTTTGGAATCGGTTATGACGCTAAACCGGGAATAAATGACAACAATAACCGATCGGTGGTGCAATGGGTAGTGTGCGCGCCTCTTGTACATGAGATAATGGATTCAAACCCTGGTCTGACCACCTTACATTTCTTTCGGCAGCGGTCACCTCGCATAGTGACTGCGACACTATCGAGTATTTAGCCATAAAATAGCTTCTCGAAATACCGTTCGGAATAGGTGTGAAACTGTAGGTCCCAATCAGTGAGTGAAAAGTGGATAGCGCACAGCTCAGTGATTGTGAAAAGCTCTCCCCTGTCCCTCCATGGGATGTAATGGGAAACCATTTATTTTTTGATTTAACCGATTGTGTATGTTGATGATTGACAAATTGAGTTTTATTTAATTTAGTTACGATATTTCAACATTGCTGCGTAATATAAGAAGGTCCTGCCCAAATTCTCAATCAACTCTGAGTTCCCTAATACTTTTTTCTTGTGTGAATTCAACACAAATTTAATTTAGTTAAAATGCCTTTCATTTAATCTACCAAGACGAATTGAAAAAAGGGAGATACGAATACGAATAAATACAATGACCTTTTGCGAGTGATTGGAAACACAAAGTTGTGAGTGAGTTGGATGGGTTGACTGAGAAGAGGCGTCGATAATATATTGTGGCACATAAATACATGATAAGAATATCGTATGGGAAAACGTATCATCATCTTTGATTTCATAGTGTTTACTAACAGAGCTGTTGGCATTGAATTCTTGTCGAGATTTTCACTTATGTTTCTTATCAATTGATGATGGTATTTTTGTTCCAGACACTTGAATATTCCTCCGAGTTGGAGTCTGTTAGTGCTATTGTTGTAACTGGAGTACCATAAATGTAACTTAATATTCTGAACGCTTTTATGTGACTCAAAAGAGCAGTTAAATGATTAATGTTTTTTCCATTTTCAGTTTGGAAAATGGGGGTAGGTAGAGACAACTGAATTGCACTCTGTTTCCAATTAATATTCCCCCCAACGATTTAGATGAAATTCGTCCTCCCTTTGGTTTCATTCCTTATGTTTCTAAAATGAATTTTGTTCCTTTGTATGGTTGTTGTAAGGATGTAAACATCATCTAAGGGTATCCTTAAGTTCCTTTGCAGAGTCCTTAATAGCTCACTGGGTAAATGTGTAATAATTTGTTATTATTGATTTAAATTTGCATTATGTTTGCATAATTATTTTACAATGTTCCTAAAGGGAATATGACGGTATACTAAGTGTGGTATTACTCTGACTCAGCAATACAATCTGGAGTCTCTTTGATGCCCTGAAATGGGGGCGTTACATTTTTGAATTTATTGAAATTTGTATTATTTATGAATTGTACGAGTATTGTGTTCTGTTGATTGCTAATGAAAATTTGTTAAATTTATGCAAAAATGTAAAGCAGAGTTCAGGCTGAGTACTTGAAACTGAAAACAGAAGTTATGGGAGGTGAAATGTAAGTATATTTAATAAACATTGTTTATATTAGGGGAATTCACGTTTATCGATTCGCAAGCAAACGGCGTTAAAATATTGTGCAAGCATATGCTGAATAACAATATATTTTCTATCAATAAGATTGATTGAAAATTAAGCGCCCTGTGTTGATCTAATATCGTGAGATTAAATGCCCTATTTTGCGAGTGTCTGTAGTATTGCAACCGCTGGTCACTGAGCACCTTTCATTTTATTTTGGCTACGGTCACATCTCTAATTTAGCTTTAAACAACAGGATTATGATTGACTACATTGAAGTTACTGAACCACCCAAGTACAAAGGTTTGTTATTACACTTATCAAATTTTCTTCGTAAATATTATGAAATTCTGCATAGGTTTTATGAATTCCTTCATTAATTTTCAGCCAAAGCAACATTTCATACTATCTACGAAATGTATTAATAGATTCTATGAAAATAAATCCATGAAATGTTTTCATAACATCTATTTTCATATGCTATGCCAGTAAAATGGATCAGAATGAACCAGTGTAGAAGGTTTTCTAATAGCCCTATTCTGGCAGGGTTACAAAAGTCACCACGGTTACTATTTGTCAGCAATGTGACAATTGTCACAAATCGGTATTCTGATATATTATTTTGGTGACAAAAGTAACAAAAACTGTTACCTGCCAAAGAGGAGGTAACAGTGCGTGACAGCTGCTTTACAATAAAACAGTATACGGGAAAAATAAATAATATATTTTATACCAAAACGACAAGAGGGCATAACTAAATGAAGGAAGGACTTTTGTTACTTTGTCCTATGGAAGTGGAGCAGAAAGAAGAAAGAACTTGCTTTTTGTGTTTCAAGGGATATTGTTGAGTAATATACCTTGTGTATTATCGGAACCTGCCAAAACATAAGTATAATAGGGCATTTTTTTGAAAAATCTAAATAAATTGTTAGCAGAAAAGTGAGGTTAAAAAACGTTTTTTAATTAGCTCCCCTATGGGCTACTAAAAATAAATATGCTTATACACTGATTTATAGAGCTTAGAAAGACCTTTTTAATGACACCCATTTCAACCAGATCGGATTATAAATCCCGAACATACGAACGATTATATACTCAAGCTTTAAAGGCCTATATCTCAAGAATTTGGACCGACCGCGGGGGGGGGGGGGGACAAGTTTTTGAACTCAGTGCAGAAGTTTTTGTTGGTGGTGAAATTTTGATATTGATCAGAGAGTTGGCGCTAAAGTAAATTTCTTCTTCTATAGGGCGCGGATGTTCACGAGTATTCTTTCCGCTTAGCATCTCTGGATGTTCCTTGAGGAAGGCAATAAAGCATTCCAGCTGTGCCTTTGCGGTGCCCTCAAATTTCCTAAATAATAATGTATTAATTTTAATTCAATAAAACATAAATATATTAAATACTTACTTTTCCTTTTTTTTACCGCGTTAATTTTGTGCAGAAAACCATATGTTTTTGTTTTTTTTTTGTCCCTGCTTTTGACAACCTGTTATTGTGAGGTGAATTATTTGCTACGAGGTGAATTTTTCGTTGTCACTGTGTTGCCAGAATACCAGATACAAACAATGGTGACAACTTTGTAACAATTTTGTGGTTACAATTTGATTGTTACCACATTCACAGAATTGGGGTGTAAGACGTACTCGAAGGACATAGACAAATAGTACGGGTTATTGCCCGCGAGAGCTTGATGTTATCAACTGGAGGAGTAAAACTGAAGATCGAGCCGGTTGGAGGAACATTTCATACTATCTACGAAATGTATAAATAGATTCTATGAAAATAAATCCATGAAATATTTTCCTAACATCTGCGATTCATTTCCGTAGATTTTATGAAAATAAATCTATGAAATATGTTTAACATCTATAAAACCTTTTTATGGATTTTATGAAAAAAAATGTATGCAATTTGTTCATTTCATCTATATAATATTTTCACAGATTTTATGAAACCTGTTGTAGAGTTTGACCGCATCTCTCGTAAATGATTCCAAGTCATATAACTTTTGAGATCTAGGCACAGATCAGTGATAGTTCTGATCGATGAATGCTATAAAAGAAAAACATTTCTGAATTGATACCATCGGTTGATCATCAATCGTATATATACAAACTCAATTCTGCAATTCACATGTCCGAATTAGTATCGATCGAAGAACCCGAAGTATTAACATACACTGAAATACCTATAATTCCAACAACAAGAACAGACAGAATTTTTCCGCCATGTTCTTCTTTTCCTCATGCGTTCTCGCATTGTTGCAGTGCCTTGAGGTGAGTTTTAATCAAAAAGGATTTACAAGTAGAGAAGAAAAAACAACCGCAATTTGGCAACCCTAGTAGAAGAGAACCAAAAAAGCCAACGCGACTCACTCAAACGCATTTCTTTCCCGCGTCATAACTTGATAATTTCAAAATTTTTACATACTTTATGTAATTTTATTTAAATATGGTTGGTATTTATATATGGTTATTTTTTTATGGTTGGAATTTCTATAGTCAGATAGAATAAGATCATCAGAAAACTGCTCGTGTATTGAAATATTCACCGAAGAGAGTAAGAGAGCGAGCAGAGAATCGACACGCTTCACTCGTTTTCTTTGTTGGCATTCCACTCCATGAGCAAAGTTTCTTCTCTATACAATAGTTGCTTTATGTATCGATCGAAGAACCCGAAGTATTAACATACACTGAAATACCTATAATTCCAACAACAAGAACAGACAGAATTTTTCCGCCATGTTCTTCTTTTCCTCATGCGTTCTCGCATTGTTGCAGTGCCTTGAGGTGAGTTTTAATCAAAAAGGATTTACAAGTAGAGAAGAAAAAACAACCGCAATTTGGCAACCCTAGTAGAAGAGAACCAAAAAAGCCAACGCGACTCACTCAAACGCATTTCTTTCCCGCGTCATAACTTGATAATTTCAAAATTTTTACATACTTTATGTAATTTTATTTAAATATGGTTGGTATTTATATATGGTTATTTTTTTATGGTTGGAATTTCTATAGTCAGATAGAATAAGATCATCAGAAAACTGCTCGTGTATTGAAATATTCACCGAAGAGAGTAAGAGAGCGAGCAGAGAATCGACACGCTTCACTCGTTTTCTTTGTTGGCATTCCACTCCATGAGCAAAGTTTCTTCTCTATACAATAGTTGCTTTATGTTTTAATACGAGGTTGAATTTTATGTTTCGGTATTTGGCAACCCTATTGTTGCAATCTGGCAACTGACAGCTCTATCGTAAAGTTGGACATTTTTGAGGTTATGCGTACTCAGAACGTTTTGACATACGAGCCCTATTTGTGTTATTTACAGTAACTTCAAAGATTCATCTCGGCCCAATAATGGAATTAAATCGTGAACATTTTCATACGATTATTTTTTACAATTTTCGACGTGGATTAACTCAGCAACAGTGCATGGATGAATTTAATTAAATTTTTGGCGATGAAGCTCCATCAAGGACCAGTGTTTATCGATGGTATGGTGAATTCAATCGTGGTTGTAGTTCACACCGAGGTGAATTTCGTGAAGGTCGTCCAAAATCAGCTGTTGTTCCGGGACAGCTAAGCGATATTAAGGGTGTGTGTCAATCCGTGAAAGTTTCCTATGGTGAAAAAAAATTGTGTTGTGGTGAGAATATTTTTACTCTTTGCTGTGCCAAATCGAAAGTTTTTCCACAGTAGTAAAAATTTGACAGTTCGTAAGATGAAGGTAATTAAAGACGCGTATGAAATATAATCATTTTTATAATGAATATTTGTAGAAATATATTATTGTAGATATGGCATTTTGTTCAGAAAATTCTTTGTAGTTACTTCTCCAAATTTACATGTACATAATTACATGTATTATAATTCTTTTTGCATCTTTTTGCCGTTGTTGCCATTGTAATAAAGACAAATTTACAAAAATGTAAATGGACTCTAACACCCCTATTCTGTGTATGTGGTAACAATCAAATTATAACCACAAACTTGTTACGAAGTTGTCACCGTTGTTTGTATCTGGTATTCTGTGAACACAGTGACAACGAAAAATTCACCTCGTAACAAATAATTCACCTCACAATAACAGGTTGTCAAAAGCAGGGACAAAAAACAAAAACATATGGTTTTCTGAACAAAATGAACGCGGTAAAAAAAGGAAAAGTAAGTATTTAATATATTTGTGTTTTATTGAATTACAATTAATACATTATTATTTAGGGAATTTGAGCGCACCTCAAAGGCACAGCTGGAATGCTATATTGCCTTCCTCAAGGAACATCCAGAGATGCTAAGCGGAAAGAATACTGCACGTCGGCGCCATATAGAATACGATATTTACTTTAGTGCCAACTCTCTGATCTATAACAAAATTTTATCACCGACAAAAGCTTCTGCGCTGAGTTCAAAAAGTTGTTTTTCCCCCCACGGTCGGCTCAAATTCTTGAGATATAGGCCTTTAAAGCTTGAGTATATAATCGTTCATATCTCCGGGATTTATAATCCGATCTGGTTGAAATGGGTATCATTACAAAGGTCTTTCTAAGCTCTATAAATCAATGTATAAACATATTTACTTTTATCAGCCCATAGGGGAGCTAATTAAAAAAAATGTTTTTTAACCTCACTTTTCTACTAACAATTTAATTTTTTTTCAAAAAAAATGCCCAATTATACTTAATTTTTGCCAGGTTTCCATAATACGAAAGACCTTGACTTTTTTTTGAAGGTATATTACTCAACAATATCCCTTGAAAGACCGGAGATATTTACGTTAAAAGTTTTGTAATACTTTTCGCGCATTTTCAATCTTTCTAACACAAAAGCAAGTTCTTTCTTCTTTCTGCTCCATTTCCATAAGACAAAGCAACAAAAGTTCTTCCTTCATTTAATTATGCCCTCTTGTCGTTTTGGTACAAAATATATTATTAATTTTTCCCGTACAGAGTTTTATTGTTTACATGCTGAATTTATAAAATTATTTTGTATCAACTTTCTGGCAAATAAAACAGCTGTCACGCACTGTTACCTCCTCTTTGACAGGTAACAGTTTTTGTTACTTTTGTCACCAAAGAAATGAGTCAGAATACCGATTTGTGACAATTGTCACATTGCTGTCAAATAGTAACCGTGGTGACTTTTGTAACCCTGCCAGAATCGGGCTGTAAATGGCTTACGGCAAATGTCTGTTTACAAATGACTGATGGCCACAGCTACAAGCCGACATAAAAAGTTGTCGACGGCGGCGGTCATAAAATTCAAACTGCGTTGGGTAAAGTTAACAATGAAATAAAGTTTTTAACACAAAATTATGATGTTAAAAATAAAAATATGCGTGTAACTGAGGGAAAATATTAATAATTTATTTTATTCAAATCCATTTGGGACACATTTATGCAATTCATAAACTGAAAAATACCGGCGGCAACCCGCCGCACAAAATATATCGATAACGGCAGCAATTCGGTTCTGTGCTATGCAATCTGCTTCGGCCCTGGTGTTTGTATTGTGGTTGTCAAATATTTCCAGCCTGATGCCAAAAATTTACCTAGCCCCCTGGGCTAGTGAAATTTTATTCACCTCGCAAATGTCATATTTTTACTAATCTATCGCTTTGGCACAGGCTCTAAATGGCATTTCAATTTCCCCCTTAAATTCCGACTTGAGCAATGACAATGTTGCCACATGTTAATTTTCAAGAAATGACAAAAAATTTATCTTAGATAAATTTTGTTATCATTTTTTGCGAATGAATATGTTATCAAGGAGAGACTCAAATGTAGAATTTTGTAAAATGGCTTACACATGGTCAGTTCATTTAAATTATTTTATTTAATGGAAGACTACGTATACTTTTATATCTCTAAATTTGAAGGATAGAGTTTTATTTCCGATTGAAAACATAAGCTTTGTTTGGTTACTTTTTGGGTAAAGTTCGGGTAAAAGAGAGTAAAAGCAAAATTCTCTCTCAAATACTCAATATTACCCAAAAGTAAAGAAACAGAAAAAACCTCTTTTCTAGCCCGAAAACAATTGTCAAAACACAAAACCTATGCTTGACAACAAATCTTGGATATCATGTTAATTTTCACTGTTCATTTGCACACTTCTTCTTTAAATAAGCACTCTCAAAGCAATCACTTTTCAAATTAATAAAATTGTAAATTCAATAATTTTTTTCACTTGTGTTATTTTTTTCACAAATAATACATATGTTATTATGTTGACGTTTCGAACAGCTGATTGTTTGACACTTTGCCCAAACTTACCCGAAGAAAAAGTCTGGGTAAGTTCGGTAAAAAGAGAAACGCATTTTGACGTTAAGAGAAACAAAAAATCGCTCTCATTTGCCCAATTTGTGAGTAAAGAAACGCGTTTGGGGAAGTTTGGGTTCCCCGGGATCCCGAGGTAAAGTAAAGAAACAAACCTTTAATTGGAATTAAATTGTTCCCAACAACGATTGTTATAATATTTGTTGTTATAAATTGTTATAAATATTGATCGAGGTATAATTATCTATCAGGTATAGTCGTTTAAACATGTGATTACATTTTTTCCATGTAATTTTTCGTTTCACTCGTTAAAATCTATGTATTTTGTTTTCATACTTTTTTGTATTCTTGTATTGTTGGTATATATTTGTGTAGAGTTTGATAACTGAAACAAATGAACGAAATTAAAATATCTGGATTTATTGTCACTTGGTACAAACGTGTTTCGTTCTTATCTCAGGCTTTAAATATTATTGTGTGGTTGTGTGTTTGCAAAATCGGAAGCCACTAACTATTTTCGCTGTCGGCTAGGCGAATGAAAATGTCAAGACCAGTCACTTGTCTTTTGGCTATCGCATAGCTGGAAATCAAATAAAACATTGAAACAAAAACAATTTACATAGAATTCAATGAACGAAACACAATGGTCAGAAAATAATGTCATAATAAATTTGTTATTAAAATATATTTCCATTTCAGCAGAAAAACGCCAACTTTGCGGCACCGGCAGATACTGGATCCTCGTACTCTTCTCTCTCGCTGCAAAATTGAATGGCGAACGACAACTTTAAGTTATTGTTTTGAATAACAACGACACAAACACACGCAAAACCATGCGAACGACAAGTCGAAAGATAGTGACTCGCTTTTTGAATCGAAAGTGAGTGACTGGCTTCGTTCGCTTGGAGTTTGTTGTATATGTTTTCGTTCGCTTGTTAGTGGCTCCCAAATCAGCTGTTTGTCGCATAGAAAGAAAGCGAACGTTAAAGTTCGACATCGTGACTTTAACAGTCAAAGTCACGATGTCGAACGTTAACGTTCGCATGCTTTCTAAGCGACAAACAGCTGATTTCGAAGTCAGTAACACTCATCAGAACGACAAGTCTATGCATCAGTCTCATTAGAACGGCAAATCTATGCGAACGAAACGTAAACATTTCAGTAAAAAATCGGTAGCCACTAATTATTTTTGCTGTCATCTGTGCGAACACAAATGTCAAACACACTCACACGTGTGGTGCCAAAGAAAACACAATTGAATTTAAAATTCTTATAAAATATTCAACAAAATGGAAATTAAATGGTAAGTAAACGGTTAATCATTTCTGTTTTATTAGAGTAATTATTGTCTGTACTTATGTTTATCTATTTCAGCATAAAAAAGTTAACGTTGCTGCAGCTGCAAACATTTGTGAGATATATGGAGGAGAATCCCGAGTTCGTTAGTGGAGCGCCAGTCTTTGGAGGCTCAAAACTGTCCACAGAGAAGCAGTGAAAAAAATGATAGTATTTTATTAAGAAGTTCACGTCAAATAAATAAAAAAACAATAATAAACAAATAACAATAAAAACAAGCAAATAAATTCATCATTTATTGCAAACTTATATCAAAACCCACCCTTAATTACAAAATTTTTGGTTTGTTTGCATATGATTCATTTGTTTGTTTTGCTTTACATTTTGCTGTCAGTTTTTTCCAGCTGAATGGTACAGAGATGTACTTTTTTGTAACTATTTAAAAATTGCAGAGTTTTTTTTTACGAATATAGCGATTTTTTTTTATATTAACCTTTTTTTTGGAATTTTTGATCTGGCAGCTTTGTCATTTGACAATGGTTAAATGCTTTTGTTTAGACAGAGTTTACACGAGCAATTTTCATTGCAGCAATTCTTGTCGATTCTCTTTTGGAGTGGCCATTTGTGTTTACACGAGCAATTCGTTCGCCATTGAATTGCTGCAATTCTTGTTTTTTATTTTGTTGCTTCTGACATTCTTATAAATTTGAGACGCACGTAAAATTGTTGTGGGAATAAATAAAAACACAAAATAAATTTTAAAATGTCTTCTCTTGACCATTTTGCACTCATATTTATTATATTATTATTTATTCAACTTTTTTTAACAATTCACTCTTTAACACACAGCTTTTTTTTAATTTTTCTTTACCGCGATGTTTCAACCATCAAAAACAAACAAACGATTAAAATGAAACGTCAAATTATTTTGCATCCAACTTCATTGCGAATGAAAACAAAAGGAATTGCAGAGCACTCGATAGTTTTTTCCCCGTTCCGTTCTTCTTCCCTCTCTCTCCTAACAACGTAAGAATTGCAGCAGAATTGCATTCTCAAAATTGCACGTGTAAACTCCGACTTACAACACGTAAGTCCATGCGAACGACAAGTCAAAAGATAGTGACTACCAATTTGAAGCGAAAGTGAGTGCATTGCTGTCGTTCGCTTAGGCTTTCTTTCGACATCCCGACTTTGGCTGTAATTCTGTTTTTCAGCGACTCGAAAAATTCATCTCAGTCTTTCGACGTAGATTGTCAATAGAAGAGTGCATTGATGAACTTAAGTCTTTATATACCGATGATGCACTATGCTACAGTATTGTGAAAAATCGGTATAATGAATTTAATTGTGGCCGATGTTCGCTTCAATCCGCATTTCATGGAGGTTATCCAAGGTCGGCTGTTGTGCTAGAAAACATAGATGCTGTGCGTGAACTGGTATTGCAAGATCGTCATGGGGCATACCGTAAGATAGAGGTAATCTTGGGCATTACTTCCTCTCCCACACATTAAATACGTCATAAACATAATAAAAAGAGATTTACTCGCGTTGGATAGTAGAGATGGGCACGTGAGTAAGTTGTAGCTCACGCTCACGCGCGTGGAGTCGAACTTTGAGTCGTAAAAATTTGCACGACTCCGACTCCAAGTTTAGCATTTCAACTCATAAAAATTTGTTCGTGCAGAAGAAATTTATTGTATTTACTTTGGTTTTCAAATTATACGCAAACGTTTTTTAGGTTTAATATTTCATTTTTGTTGTTGGTGCCCTTTCTAACAAATTCCGATTTTTGTTAGGTTGAACAAAATTGTAAATTTGAGAGGTTGTCGTTACCGAACGATTTGAAAGAATTTAAAAATTTGTTCAACCTACAATTGGTTAAAGTATTGTCAAAGTAGCATTTTGACTCAAAATTACCAAGTTATTACCAAATACATGGTACATTCTGAAATAATCTGACAAATAATTTAGAGTTACTGATATTATTTCCCTTTTTTTTGCAATTGGTCCCATTGTGCGTCTGGAAGAATACTAATCGGAATAAGAGGCAAACTTCTTTGAGATAAAGATGATACAATTTTGTTCCTACATAAAAGTTTATTTGCTAATTTTTATTAAAAAGGACAAGTGTAGTAGTGTCTAATACGATGTTGCTATTTATATTTCGGGTCCTGGCAGTACTAGTGTTGTCAGATTAAACTGGAAATTCCATTAGAAATTCCAATTGAATTTAAAATTCTTATAAAATATTCAACAAAATGGAAATTAAATGGTAAGTAAACGGTTAATCATTTCTGTTTTATTAGAGTAATTATTGTCTGTACTTATGTTTATCTATTTCAGCATAAAAAAGTTAACGTTGCTGCAGCTGCAAACATTTGTGAGATATATGGAGGAGAATCCCGAGTTCGTTAGTGGAGCGCCAGTCTTTGGAGGCTCAAAACTGTCCACAGAGAAGCAGTGAAAAAAATGATAGTATTTTATTAAGAAGTTCACGTCAAATAAATAAAAAAACAATAATAAACAAATAACAATAAAAACAAGCAAATAAATTCATCATTTATTGCAAACTTATATCAAAACCCACCCTTAATTACAAAATTTTTGGTTTGTTTGCATATGATTCATTTGTTTGTTTTGCTTTACATTTTGCTGTCAGTTTTTTCCAGCTGAATGGTACAGAGATGTACTTTTTTGTAACTATTTAAAAATTGCAGAGTTTTTTTTTACGAATATAGCGATTTTTTTTTATATTAACCTTTTTTTTGGAATTTTTGATCTGGCAGCTTTGTCATTTGACAATGGTTAAATGCTTTTGTTTAGACAGAGTTTACACGAGCAATTTTCATTGCAGCAATTCTTGTCGATTCTCTTTTGGAGTGGCCATTTGTGTTTACACGAGCAATTCGTTCGCCATTGAATTGCTGCAATTCTTGTTTTTTATTTTGTTGCTTCTGACATTCTTATAAATTTGAGACGCACGTAAAATTGTTGTGGGAATAAATAAAAACACAAAATAAATTTTAAAATGTCTTCTCTTGACCATTTTGCACTCATATTTATTATATTATTATTTATTCAACTTTTTTTAACAATTCACTCTTTAACACACAGCTTTTTTTTAATTTTTCTTTACCGCGATGTTTCAACCATCAAAAACAAACAAACGATTAAAATGAAACGTCAAATTATTTTGCATCCAACTTCATTGCGAATGAAAACAAAAGGAATTGCAGAGCACTCGATAGTTTTTTCCCCGTTCCGTTCTTCTTCCCTCTCTCTCCTAACAACGTAAGAATTGCAGCAGAATTGCATTCTCAAAATTGCACGTGTAAACTCCGACTTACAACACGTAAGTCCATGCGAACGACAAGTCAAAAGATAGTGACTACCAATTTGAAGCGAAAGTGAGTGCATTGCTGTCGTTCGCTTAGGCTTTCTTTCGACATCCCGACTTTGGCTGTAATTCTGTTTTTCAGCGACTCGAAAAATTCATCTCAGTCTTTCGACGTAGATTGTCAATAGAAGAGTGCATTGATGAACTTAAGTCTTTATATACCGATGATGCACTATGCTACAGTATTGTGAAAAATCGGTATAATGAATTTAATTGTGGCCGATGTTCGCTTCAATCCGCATTTCATGGAGGTTATCCAAGGTCGGCTGTTGTGCTAGAAAACATAGATGCTGTGCGTGAACTGGTATTGCAAGATCGTCATGGGGCATACCGTAAGATAGAGGTAATCTTGGGCATTACTTCCTCTCCCACACATTAAATACGTCATAAACATAATAAAAAGAGATTTACTCGCGTTGGATAGTAGAGATGGGCACGTGAGTAAGTTGTAGCTCACGCTCACGCGCGTGGAGTCGAACTTTGAGTCGTAAAAATTTGCACGACTCCGACTCCAAGTTTAGCATTTCAACTCATAAAAATTTGTTCGTGCAGAAGAAATTTATTGTATTTACTTTGGTTTTCAAATTATACGCAAACGTTTTTTAGGTTTAATATTTCATTTTTGTTGTTGGTGCCCTTTCTAACAAATTCCGATTTTTGTTAGGTTGAACAAAATTGTAAATTTGAGAGGTTGTCGTTACCGAACGATTTGAAAGAATTTAAAAATTTGTTCAACCTACAATTGGTTAAAGTATTGTCAAAGTAGCATTTTGACTCAAAATTACCAAGTTATTACCAAATACATGGTACATTCTGAAATAATCTGACAAATAATTTAGAGTTACTGATATTATTTCCCTTTTTTTTGCAATTGGTCCCATTGTGCGTCTGGAAGAATACTAATCGGAATAAGAGGCAAACTTCTTTGAGATAAAGATGATACAATTTTGTTCCTACATAAAAGTTTATTTGCTAATTTTTATTAAAAAGGACAAGTGTAGTAGTGTCTAATACGATGTTGCTATTTATATTTCGGGTCCTGGCAGTACTAGTGTTGTCAGATTAAACTGGAAATTCCATTAGAAATTCCAATTGAATTTAAAATTCTTATAAAATATTCAACAAAATGGAAATTAAATGGTAAGTAAACGGTTAATCATTTCTGTTTTATTAGAGTAATTATTGTCTGTACTTATGTTTATCTATTTCAGCATAAAAAAGTTAACGTTGCTGCAGCTGCAAACATTTGTGAGATATATGGAGGAGAATCCCGAGTTCGTTAGTGGAGCGCCAGTCTTTGGAGGCTCAAAACTGTCCACAGAGAAGCAGTGAAAAAAATGATAGTATTTTATTAAGAAGTTCACGTCAAATAAATAAAAAAACAATAATAAACAAATAACAATAAAAACAAGCAAATAAATTCATCATTTATTGCAAACTTATATCAAAACCCACCCTTAATTACAAAATTTTTGGTTTGTTTGCATATGATTCATTTGTTTGTTTTGCTTTACATTTTGCTGTCAGTTTTTTCCAGCTGAATGGTACAGAGATGTACTTTTTTGTAACTATTTAAAAATTGCAGAGTTTTTTTTTACGAATATAGCGATTTTTTTTTATATTAACCTTTTTTTTGGAATTTTTGATCTGGCAGCTTTGTCATTTGACAATGGTTAAATGCTTTTGTTTAGACAGAGTTTACACGAGCAATTTTCATTGCAGCAATTCTTGTCGATTCTCTTTTGGAGTGGCCATTTGTGTTTACACGAGCAATTCGTTCGCCATTGAATTGCTGCAATTCTTGTTTTTTATTTTGTTGCTTCTGACATTCTTATAAATTTGAGACGCACGTAAAATTGTTGTGGGAATAAATAAAAACACAAAATAAATTTTAAAATGTCTTCTCTTGACCATTTTGCACTCATATTTATTATATTATTATTTATTCAACTTTTTTTAACAATTCACTCTTTAACACACAGCTTTTTTTTAATTTTTCTTTACCGCGATGTTTCAACCATCAAAAACAAACAAACGATTAAAATGAAACGTCAAATTATTTTGCATCCAACTTCATTGCGAATGAAAACAAAAGGAATTGCAGAGCACTCGATAGTTTTTTCCCCGTTCCGTTCTTCTTCCCTCTCTCTCCTAACAACGTAAGAATTGCAGCAGAATTGCATTCTCAAAATTGCACGTGTAAACTCCGACTTACAACACGTAAGTCCATGCGAACGACAAGTCAAAAGATAGTGACTACCAATTTGAAGCGAAAGTGAGTGCATTGCTGTCGTTCGCTTAGGCTTTCTTTCGACATCCCGACTTTGGCTGTAATTCTGTTTTTCAGCGACTCGAAAAATTCATCTCAGTCTTTCGACGTAGATTGTCAATAGAAGAGTGCATTGATGAACTTAAGTCTTTATATACCGATGATGCACTATGCTACAGTATTGTGAAAAATCGGTATAATGAATTTAATTGTGGCCGATGTTCGCTTCAATCCGCATTTCATGGAGGTTATCCAAGGTCGGCTGTTGTGCTAGAAAACATAGATGCTGTGCGTGAACTGGTATTGCAAGATCGTCATGGGGCATACCGTAAGATAGAGGTAATCTTGGGCATTACTTCCTCTCCCACACATTAAATACGTCATAAACATAATAAAAAGAGATTTACTCGCGTTGGATAGTAGAGATGGGCACGTGAGTAAGTTGTAGCTCACGCTCACGCGCGTGGAGTCGAACTTTGAGTCGTAAAAATTTGCACGACTCCGACTCCAAGTTTAGCATTTCAACTCATAAAAATTTGTTCGTGCAGAAGAAATTTATTGTATTTACTTTGGTTTTCAAATTATACGCAAACGTTTTTTAGGTTTAATATTTCATTTTTGTTGTTGGTGCCCTTTCTAACAAATTCCGATTTTTGTTAGGTTGAACAAAATTGTAAATTTGAGAGGTTGTCGTTACCGAACGATTTGAAAGAATTTAAAAATTTGTTCAACCTACAATTGGTTAAAGTATTGTCAAAGTAGCATTTTGACTCAAAATTACCAAGTTATTACCAAATACATGGTACATTCTGAAATAATCTGACAAATAATTTAGAGTTACTGATATTATTTCCCTTTTTTTTGCAATTGGTCCCATTGTGCGTCTGGAAGAATACTAATCGGAATAAGAGGCAAACTTCTTTGAGATAAAGATGATACAATTTTGTTCCTACATAAAAGTTTATTTGCTAATTTTTATTAAAAAGGACAAGTGTAGTAGTGTCTAATACGATGTTGCTATTTATATTTCGGGTCCTGGCAGTACTAGTGTTGTCAGATTAAACTGGAAATTCCATTAGAAAGTTAATGTCGATACCAAGAGTTCAGTCTCAGATGAATTTCATGAAGGACGTTCAACGTCGGTCGTTTTGCCGGAAATCATTGACAAAGCAACACCGACATGTGACATACCGTGAGATTGGGGCTTCATTGGGCATTATTATGACAAACATCAATAAGATATTGCATGTTCATTTGGCTGTGAAAAAGATTTTTTCTCGTTGAATCCCACAAAATTTGACGAAGGCTCAAAAAAAGGCTTGTGTCGATTTGAGCAAAGAAATGTTGAAAAAATACAACCGCGGTAACACAAAAGCAGTGTACTCGTATAACATCGACACAGGGTCTTACAAGACGAGCTCAATCCAACAAAAGTTGTTCGTGGAAGAAGCACTTCGAAGCCACTGATCGCGTTTTTTTCGGTATAACTGGTCATACGGCCACAGTACCTTCAGTGGAACGTAGAACGGTCAATTCTTAGTGGTACACCACCATCTTTTTGCCAACAGTGTTCGAAGAAATAAAGGAAAAATAACATGAGAAGACGGATCATTTTGCATCAGGACGATGCGAGCTCTCACACATCAGCTAAAACAATTGGCTATTTGAGCACTCAACATGTCGAATTGATGGGTCATCCGCCGTACAGCTCGTATTTGGCACCCAATGATTTCTTTTTACTGCGTGGTCAACGTTTTTCGACGCCTGAAGCAGCTGGTGAGCGTTCAAAAGGTTTTAGCGCATGCAAAATATATTGAAAATATGAGAATATTTTTAACAACATGAAAACCATTTCCAATGTAAAATGATTGTTTTGTTTTATAACGGGTTTTTCAACAGAGACGTTAAAAAAGTAAATCGATAGGGACAGCAAACGACGCCATATTTTTTCCCGCTCTTTTGACATTTCTCTTCAGTAAGGTTTGCCATTTCATCATGGAAAGATATACGAGCCAACAACGAGTCGAAATTATTAAAATTTACTACCGAAATTTGGAGTCAGTGGCCTCAACTTTAAGAGCGCTACGTCCAATTCATGGTCGTCATAATCGTCCTACCAGATCAACAATTGAGCGTCTAGTGGAAAAATTTGAATCCACAGGCACAGTACAAAATGTTCCCGTGCCAGTGAGACAAAGAAGTGCCCGTAGTGTCGAGAATATTGCTGCCGCTGAGGCTTCAGTTCAAGAAAGCCCAAATGTGTCTCTCACACGTCGTTCTCAAGCGTTGGGCATCTCTGTGACGTCGTTGTGGCGAATTTTGCGAAAAGATCTTGGCCTACATCCTTACAAGATCAAATTGACGCAAGAACTGAAGGTGCTTGACCACCATAAGCGTCGTATGTTCGTGAATTGGGCTGAGCAACTACTTGAAAATGATTCGAATTTTCATCGGATAATCATCTTCAGCGATGAGGCTCATTTCTGACTGAATGGCTTCGTCAATATGCAAAATATGCGTTATTGGTCAGACAGCAACCCACACGTAATCCATGAGTCATCATTGCATCCCGAAAAAATTACGGTTTGGTGCGGTTTATGGGCCGGCGGCGTCATAGGGCCGTACTCCTTCCGTGATGATCAAGACCGGCACATTACTGTGAATGCGAATCGCTACCGTTCAATGATAACCGAATATTTTTGGCCCCAATTGGATAATATGGACTTGGAGGACATGTGGTTCCAACAGGACGGCGCACAAGCCACACAGCGAATGTCACAATCAATTTATTGGAAACCAAGTTTGGTGAACGTGTTATCTCACGAAATGGCCCAGTCGGTTGGCCGCCTCGGTCGTGCGATTTGACGCCGTTAGATAATTTCCTGTGGGGCTACGTCAAGTCTATGGTCTATGCCAACAAGCCAGCGACGATTGATGAACTTCGTACGAATATCGAACGTGAAATTGCAGCAGTATCAGCCGATTTATGCTTGAAAACCGTCGAAAATTGGGTTCAGCGTCTGGACTTCTGCAAGCGAGCCCGTGGTGGCCATGCAAAAGAAATGGCGGATGTCCTAGGAAAATATAAAGCTGACATCACAGCGATCCAGGAAATGCGATGGACAGGATATGGTTGCACCAGAAAGAAAAACCTTCGATATTTACTACAGCTGCCATGAGCGTAAGCACGAATTTGGGTGCGGATTTATAGTAGGCAAGAGACTGCGACACCTAGTTTCAAGGTTCAACCCAGTGACTGACCGCATAACCACAATTCGCATCAAAGCGAAATATTTCAACATCTCGTTAATTTGTGTGCACGCACCGACAGAGGATAAAGATGATGAGGTCAAAGAAACATTTTATGAGCGCCTGGAGGAAGTATATGAACGCTGCCCTGATCACGACATTAAGATTATTCTAGGCGATTTTAATGCCAAATTAGGAAAGGAAAGTGTCTTCCGACCAACCATCGGTAATCACAGTCTACATGATACCACCTACGATAATGGATTAGGACTGATAGACTTCGCCGCTGCAAAGAACATGGTAGTTAGCAGCACACGATTCCAGCATAAGGACATTCATAAGGTGACCTGGATATCTCCTGCTCAACGGACGAAGAACCAGATTGATCACTTGGTAATAGATGGCAGGCACTCTTCTAGTGTAATGGTTGTACGTGTGATTCGAGGTGCCTATATCGACTCGGATCTTTACCTGGTGGCTGCGAAAGTTCGCACGAGATTGGGCAGGGCGAAAAACGTACGAAGCCGAACACAGGAAAAGCTGGATATTAACAAGCTACAAATACCGGAGATATCAATGTCCTATCGACAAAAACTCTCTCCTGCTAGAGCAGAATACCCCCTCTCCCGAAGACCCAGAAGCGCAGTGGAAGCACATCTCCCATTCTTTGGAAATCGCTGCAAGGACTGAACTTGGCTATCAAAAACCGCAGAAGGATAAGCCATGGTACGACGAAGAATGTCGCATTACTTACTTACTTATCCGGTCTCGGACAACCCCGGGGGGTCAGGGACCTTACAAAACGAAGATAACACATTTCGCCAACCAGTTCGATCTTTTGCTTTATTTCTCCAGTTGGCAATACCAAGTGTACGCAGGGATTCTTCAACCTGATCCCTCCAGCGGAGTCTTGGTCTTCCTATTTTTCGTCATTCTTCGAGCTCGGTTTCGAAAACCCTTCGTGCTGGTTCGTCTTCATCCATTCTACTGGCATGGCCTAGCCAGCGCAATCGCGTTATCTTGATCCGCTTAACTATGTATGTCAATGTCAGGATAAAGCTCATACAGCTCATGATTCATGCGTCGCCGATACTCGCCGTTGTGCACTATAGGGCCATACATTTTTCGGAGTATTTTTCTCTCGAAGACTCCTACAGGATTCTGCGCCATAAAGCAAGACAGGTTGAATGAGAGTCTGGTACAGCTGGACTTTTGCTACTCGAGAGAGGGCTTTATCTCTAAAGTGCTTGCTTAGCCCAAAATAACATCTATTCGCAAGCACAATTCTCCGCGTGATTTCAAGGCTGACGTTGTTGTTTTTGCTCACGGCAGATCCGAGGTATATAAATTCGTCCACTACCTCGAAGTTATAACGGTTATCAACGTTCACGCTTTGGTCTAATCGCGTGGAGGCCCTGTTCGTTGAAACCATTAATTTTGTCTTGTCCTCATTCACCGTCAGACCCACTTTTGCTGACTCCTTCTCAATTCTCGAAAAAACCGCAGTAACTTCTCTAATTGTGCGCCCAATGATATCTATATCATCAGCATACGCGAGCAGCATGTGACTCTTGCTGCTGATGGTTTTATTCATGTTGACTGCAGCTTTTCTCATAATGATCTCCATTTAGATGTTAAAGAGGTCGCACGATAGGGTGTCGCCTTGCCTGAGGCCTCGCTTAGTTTCGAAAGGTTCGGTAAGATCCTTACCAACTTTCACTGCGGATTTGGTGTTCGTCAAGGTCATCCTGCAAAGGCGTATGAGTTTTGCAGGAATACCAAGCTCAGACATTGCTTCATAGAGTTTCTCCCGTATCGGACTATTGAAGGCCGCTTTATAATCGATAAATAGATGATAGGTGTTTTTCGTGTGTCTTCTCCAGGATTTGACGTAGCGTGAAAATCTGGTCAGTTGTCGATTTTCCAGGCCTAAAGCCACACTGGTATGGTCTAATCAGGTCAGCGATAATTGGTTTTGGTCTTTCGCACATTATACTTGATAGAACCTTATATGCTATGGATAAAAGGCTTATTCCACGGTAGTTGGCACAGATACTCGGGTCACCTTTTTTAAATATGGGACATAGTACACTGAGACTCCAATCGCCGGTGCATTGGTGCATTCATTCTAACCAATTTTTGCTAATGCGCTGATGCATGCACCTTATCAGCTCATCGCCGCCAGCCTTAAACAGCTCCGCCGGTAATCCATCGGCTCCTGCAGCTTTGCTGTTCTCAAGCCGGGCAATAGCTGTTCTGACCTCGTCTTGGTTAGGAGGGAGTCAATCGACGTCGTCGTCCATATTGTGATCGATTGTCCCATCGTCATTGGATATCTCAGGTACTAGTAGCGCGGAGAAATGCTCTCTCCATATTCCCAACATGCTCTGCACATCTGCGACGAGATTTCCGTCCTTGTCTTTACAGAAGGGGGGCCCTGAACCATGTCCACCATGTTCCGTATTTAACTTTTTGGTAGAATTTTCGGGCTTCGTTCTTCCTTCTGTATGTCTCAATTTTCTCACTCTCGCGCTTTCTCCACTGCCGTTTCATACGCCGAAAGAGACGGTTTACCTCCTTTCTTTTCTCCCTATACCGCTCAGTTGCAGCTCGCGTTGCAATTGACTGAAGCATTACCATACGTGCAGTGTTCTTTTCGTCATTTGCAATGCGACACTCTTCATCGTTCCACGGTTGGTTGCGAAGCGGTTTTTCAAAACCAAGTACGGTTGTTGCGGCTGTTTTGATAGAGTGGGAAATGGGTTTCCACTGCGCATCAGGATCGTCATCGGGAGGGAGTGGGTTCTGTGCCAAAAGTTGCGAGAGCTTCCTTGAATTGGCTGTGGCTACCTCTGGTAATTGCAGCTTTCCGTTGCCCAGCTTTCTCTGTGTCTGATTTCCTACGATTTTCGCTCTACTTAATCTTGTGCGAACCTTTTCTGCTACCAGGTAGTGATCAGAATCGATGTTAGCTCCTCTGATCACTCGTACGTCCATTACACTGGATGAGTGCCTTCCATCAATTACCACGTGATCAATTTGGTTCTTAGTTCTTTGATCAGGGGATACCCAAGTAGCCTTGTGGATGTCTTTATGCTGGAATCTTGTACCACTAATGACCATGTTTTTTGCCGCGGAAAAGTCAATCAGTCTCATGCCGTTGTCGGAACTGTCAGCATGTTGACTGAAATTGCCAATAGTTGGATTAAACACATTCTCCCTTCCTACTTTGGCATTAAAATCTTCTAGTACAATCTTAATGTCATGGCCAGGGCAGCGGTCATACGTTTCCTCTAGGAGCTCATAGAATATGTCTTTGGCATCATAATCTTTCTCTTCTGTCGGGGCATGAACACAAATTAGGGAAATATAAAAATATTTCGGTTTTATGCGGATGGTGGCTATACGTTCACTGATGTCGCAGTCTTTTGCCAACTACAAATCCGCAACCAAATTCATGTTTTTTTCATGGCAACTGTAGTATATATCGCAGTTTCTTTTTCTTGTGCAGCCATGTCCTGTCCATCGCATTTAGCGGTAATGTCAGCCTTATAACTTTCGAGGACATCTGCCAGTTGGATACTTGCACCGGATCTATATAGAGTTCTTACATTCGAAGTGCATATCCGTAAATCGTGGTCCTTATAACATTTGCGGGGGTCGTCAACAAGTAGGGGTTGTTTATGTTTTCTTTTTCGTTTACGTATTTTCACTGCCATTATGCCATTTAGGCAAACCCAGCCCACCGTGTTTTTGCATTTTACCTACTGCCAGGATAATTTGATGCAGCCGCCCATTATGGATCAGACGCTGACCAGGATGCGATATGTTGAACATGGATTTTCTTCTTTTAGCTTCTATCCGCCGTTGGCCCGTATATTTCGCTCATCCGCCTTCTAATGAGCTTCAGTGACATCAGTCACCTACTAAACCTGATTTGATGCTCATTTGTTTCGCCTTCTCACTCTAGCTAGCTAACGGAAGTTTCCGAAAAGCCATTGCCCAGGACATACTGCGTGGAAGTAGTGAGCTGCTTGGTCTGCCCAATGAAGAAATGATTTCTGGCCACTCCCAAGTGAATGACAATCAGAAACTTTCCACCTCCACGGACAGTCCCATGTCCCATTGAAACTGACAACGCATGCTGCGAGTGAGTGAGCGGTACAAGAAGCTGAGAAGGGAGGAAAAGCAACTGTTTAGGCGAAAAAATGGCAGTGGGAGCAGAGAGAGAGAGAGTGAAAGAACCGAAATGTGCAGGATGAATGGTGAATCCCGAAAGTTTTTCCAGAGGGTAAGAAGATCGAATAACGGGCCTAATAATGGGAATCTGGTGACTGAGAAGCAGTGTGTGCTCAAAATGTGGAGAGACCACTTTCAGCACTACTCCACTCAGATTCTTCCACTGCAGATCAGGAGGTAATGATAGTGGAAGATAGTATAGATTGTACCCCCACCCCCCCAAACCAAGACCAGATTAGAACGGCGGTCTCCCGCCTGAAGAATAATAAAGTCGCTGGTGCGGATGGCCTACCCGCTGAACTTTTTAAGGCAGGTGGCAAAGGACTGATAGCCAATATGCATCAACTGATATGCGGTATTTGAACAAGGATAATAAGGACGCCGTGAACAAGGACAACAACGTCAGCCTGGAGATAAATAGGATAATTGTGCTTGCAATTAGATGCTATTTTGGGCTCAGCAAGCAGTTTAGGAACAAAGCCCTCTCTCGACGGACAAAAGTCCAGCTATATCAGACTCTCATTTTACCTGTCTTGACATATGGCTCCGAAACTTGGGTCATGTCGCAAGCGGATGAAAAACACATGGGAGTTTTCGAGAGAAAAATTCTCCGTAAAATATATGGTTCTGTTAGGGAAACGACGAGTACCGACGTCGCTGGAACGCAGAGCTATATAATCTCTATTCTGACGTGGACATAGCTAGACGAATCAAAGTGGGCCAATTGCGTTGGATAGGCCATGTTATCAGAATGGATGAAGATGAGCCAGCGCGAAAGATTTTTGATAACGTACCCGATGGAAGCAGGAAAAGAGGACGACCAAGACTCCGCTGGAAAGACCAGACAGAAGAATCCCTTCGTATCATTGGTGTTTCCAACTGGCGAGAAAAGGCGAAGGATAGAGCCAGTTGGAAGAATATGTTGAAATTTGTTTGTTTAATTAATATGTGTAAGACGTCTGACCTCATGAGGTTGTAATATAGTCAATAAAAGTAAAGTAAAGTATATTGGACAGGGCTAAGTTAAATTTATAAAGGAACAACAGTTTATCACCGTTATCTCAAGGAACTCTGCTCCTTATTCCCACTAGTATTCTTCTTGTGACCGTCGATGGTTCAATGGTTAGTGTGCGCGACTCTTGTACATGAGAACGTGAGTTCGATCCCTGCTTTCACCACCTCATTTTTTTTCCAACGACGGTCACCTCGCTTATTGACGTTGACACTATCGAGTACTTAGCCATGAAAAAGTTTGTCAAAATACCGTTCGGAACCGGTGTAAAACTATAGGTCCCAATCAGTGAGTGTAAAACTATAAAGCGCACAGCTCACTGATTATGAGAAGCTCTCCCCTATATCTTCATGGGATTTAATTGGAAACTATTTATTTATTCTTCCAGGCGTAGAAAACACTCCTTCGATTGTAGCTCCTTGGAACACGGAAGATGATTAGTGTGGGACAAGATATTAGAAGTCTTCCAAAAATACATTGTTTAACAAAGTAGTAAGACAATCGAAATAAAATTAAATCAAATATTCTGAAATATGCGTCTCTCAACGCGAAAATAGTGCACACGCACACTCACTTCACGCCAATCACGTGACTGGCATCCATCTATAGTGGATACCACATAATTTGTAAATCGCTCAAAAGAGGTTCGTGTCGATTGGCACAAGGAAATGTTGAAAAAATTCAATGATGGTGCTTCAAAAGACGTCTATGAGATCACGACAGGCGATGTATCATGGATCTATTCACATGAACTTAAGTCTAAAAAGCAATCGACTGTATGGGTCTACGGTTGAATTTTATCATCGAAAATCACTTTACTGTTTTTCAACATATTCCCCATGAAGATTTATACACTTTTGCATGCCTTTGAACCAATTGTCGAAACAGTTTTGCCAAACGTTGTCGCAAAACGTTGACCTCTCAGTTTGTTTTTTACGTACGGGAATAAAAAGAAGTCATTCGGTGCCAAGTCAGGACAATACGGCGGATGACCCATTAAATCGGTGTTTTGGGTGCTCAAAAATTCAGTTGTTTCTGCCGATGTGTGAGAGCTCGCCTTGTCGTGGTGAAGAGTGATCCGTCTTCGGCGGTTGGTTTTCCTGATTTCTTGGAAGACAACTGGCAAATAAAGGGTTGTGTACCACTCAGAATTCACTGTTCTGCGTTGTTCTAGTGGTACGGTTGCGACATCTTGAAACACCCATACAGTTGACTGCTGTTTACTTTCGGGCTCATACGCGTAAATCCAGGATTCATCACCTGTCACGATGTCATAGACCTGTTTCGAAGCACCGCGATCGTATTTTTGGAGCATTTCTTTCAACCAATGGACACGAGCCTTTTTTTGAGCGATTGTGTGGGATCCAACGCGAACAAATTTTTTTGGCAGTCAAATGTTTAAGCAATATTGAATGTATGCTGGTCCCACTAACGCCTAAGGTTGTCTCAATCTCACGATAGGTCACATGACGATCTTGCAAAATCAGTTCGCGCACAGCATCAATGGTTTTCGAAACAACAGCTGATTTTGGACGACCTTCACGAAATTCGTCTTGGAATGAACTACGACCACGATTGAATTCACCATACCATCGATAAACACTGGTCCTTGATGGAGCTTCATCGCCAAAAATTAAATTACGTTCATCCATGCACTGTTGCTGAGTTAATCCACGTCGAAAGTTGTAAAAAATTATCGCACGAAAATGTTCACGATTTAATTCCATTTTTGGGCCGAGATGAATCTTTTAAGTTACTGTAAACAACACAAATAGCGCTCGTATGTCAAAACGTTCTGAGTACGCATAACCTCAAAAATGTCCAACTTTACGATAGAGCTGTCAGTTGCCAGATTGCAGCACTAGGGTTGCCAAATCCCAAATCTCACACATCGGCTCAAACAAACGCGTATTAGTCATCCGCCGTACATTTGGAACCAAATGATTTATTTTTATTCATGCAGAAGCGGTTGATGAAGCTATCTCATTCGGAGTGCCAAAAATGCTTCGAAAATTGGTTCAAACGCATTCAAATGTCTATTGATCTTCTTGCTAACTTAAAATTTAACAATCACTATAAAGAAATTCACCTAAGTTATTGATAAATTGCGATTTCACAAAATTATAACTAACATTTATTCGCAAATTTCAATTCCGTGCAATTTCAAATAAACATCTCTAATGAACCAAACAAAAATCGGTTACAATTGTATGAATCATTAAAACTCGTTGGCAACGAAACACAAATTAAATGCGTTGGCGCTTGTCGTCCACATCTGACATGGTGGTATACCACTCGTATTACAAATTTAACTACAACGCATCACCGCACTCCAGACATCACAGCACTAGACAAACGACGCATTGCTTTCTTTCTTTATTAGAAACAAAAAGCCATCATACATCCCAATAAGATGAAAACGGCTCCACGAAGACATTGGCATTAACCGATGGTTACGTTGCGTGCCAGGTTTCTCTTACGGCTTTCATCTGTCCGCACGTCTAGTGAAAAGTTGAGATTTT
Source organism: Phaonia tiefii (assembly GCA_963931995.1). Classification (NCBI taxonomy): domain Eukaryota; kingdom Metazoa; phylum Arthropoda; class Insecta; order Diptera; family Muscidae; genus Phaonia; species Phaonia tiefii. The sequence goes on along the minus strand of OZ008368.1, from coordinate 43,088,702 downwards.
TATTAAAACAAATTGATGGCCACTTTGGAGAGGAAATTGAGATGGATTGAGAGCAGCAATGTCAAATATAATAGGAACAGTAGATCGATGACGCAGTTATTAGATAAATGACTTGTCGTTTTATTTGTTCTTCATTTTGAAAACTTTTCGTTTTCCTTAACTTTCAATATAAGAACCATTTATTTCGCTTCAATATCATGTTTCTCAAAGCGGCTCGATCTTCAGGTCTTCTCCTCCAGCTGGTAACACCAAGCAATATTCTACCTGGTCTTTCCAGCGAAGTCTTGGTCGTCATATTTTTCGATGTGCTTCGAGTACGCCTTCGAATACCTTCCACACTGGCTCATTCTGCTCCATTATACTGACATAGCCTAGCCAACGTAAACCCGCTATTTTGATATTCATATAAATACGTCGATGTCGGGATATAGCTTATACAGCTCGTGGTTCATCCGTCGTCGATACTCGTCGTTTTCTAATATATAGGATGAGTCAGGAAGTTCCGGACAAATTTCTCCAGCGTATTCCTTGGCTCATTTCATGAAGAAAAGTCCACTAGGACCATGTCCGAAAATGCAAGGGTGCGAAATGGCAGCGGGTTCAAAATTTTCGGATTGGCGGTCGGAGGGTAGTAGGGTAAAGTTGCTAACTTCTGAGCTAGTGGTCGGATTTTTGGGCTTGTTTGAAAGGTCTTTAAGAGGCCTTTCAGAATCAATAAAAAAAGTAGAAAAAAGTCAAATCGCCGAGATACAGAGCTTTCGGGGAAAAAATGGAAAAAAAATTCACACAACCTCAATTTGCTCAGCCAGATGGCAGGTAACTTATGTTTCGAAAGATGTTGAAAGATGGCCATACCTTTTACCTTTCCAAAATTACCTAAACGAAGCCCAGAGGTCTTACCGTTCCAAAGTTATGACCATTTTACTGAAATGCAAAAATGTTTGTTTTTGTTTTTGGAAGCGAAATAACAGCACACATTTATTTGTTTTTGTAAATTTGCAATAATTGTCCGCTTTCTTTTTTGAAAAAACCACATCTATGTAATGGCTTTCGATGAAGGCATGCATAGGAAAGAAATGTTGTGAATATTGATGGTTATGGCAAAGTATTGCTGTGGATGTTTTCGCACAAGTAGGAATTTAGACAAGTAAGCGAGAAAAACATAAGTTACCTGGCATCTGGCTGAGCAAATTGAGGTTATGTGAATTTTTTATCCATTTTTTTAGAAATCTCTATATCTCGGCGATTTGACTTTTTTCTACTTTTTTTTTAATTAATTCTGAAAGGCCTCTTAAAGACCTTTCCAACAAGCCCAAAAAAATCCGACCACTGGCTCAGAAGTTAGCAACTTTACCCTACTGCCTTCCGACCGCCAATCTGAAAATTTTGAACCCGCTGCCATTTCGCACCCTTGCATTTTTGGACATGGTCCTAGTGGACTTTTCAAGGAATACGCTGCAGAAATTTGTCCGGAACATCCTGAATCACCCTGTATTAGAGATAATTCAAAAATTATTTTCAGTTTTTTTTTCGGAATTATTTTCAGTATGGCGGTGTTTTCAAAATTAATATTTGAAACAGACGAGCTAGTAACAAAAAACTAAAATAAGTCAGAGAAAAAATTAAAATTTTTTATTTTTTACTGACAATATCTTTCAAATGGTAAGAGTTAATCACACACTTTAGCCTACTTTTTGTTTGTCTCTTTTAGAAGATTTCGTCAGGAATATAATCTTAAAAATCTGCTCAAAATTTTCGAAGTTACATGTCTTCAAATCATGAACAGCACCAAAGTGGACCATTTTGACACCCTGTACCAAATTCGGTGCATCAACAGGGTGTCTCCAAATGCAATATTATTAAAGCCTTGACTCCTATTCTACATATCGTCGTACCGGAAATTGAATTTAAAGTTTCAGAAAGGTATATCAAATAAATGGTATGAAAAAAGTGGTTCAATATTTTTTTTAGATGTAATGGTGGGGATTCTTCATTGTTATATGGAAAAATATCGGTGGTCATGGAGACACATTTTCCAGTTATGCCAATTTTTTGCTTCAGAAAAATTTTGTCATTTAATCGTATACGCCACATTGTTCAAAATGTGGGATATACGTGGCAATGAACTAAAAGAAACATGTTAAAAAATCGTTACTTTTAAATTTGTTTTTTTAAAACACTAAGGCCCATTATTATAACTTGCATTTAAAGTAAATGTTAGTAAAAGGTAACTTTAGCTGAAGTGAGCAATAAAGTGGCCATTAAATGGTTTTCGTTATTACAACCTCCCAGTAAAATAAAATTAATATTTTTGATAATGTGGCAATACCAAAGAAAAAACCGATTACTTTTGACCAAATGAATTGGTTTATAATAAAAATAGTTACGTAGTGGCAACGCACTTTTATTTGTTTGTTTACAAGTGAGCAATAAAGTGGCCATTAAATGGTTTTCGTTATTACAACCTCCCAGTAAAATAAAATTAATATTTTTGATAATGTGGCAATACCAAAGAAAAACCCGATTACTTTTGACCAAATGAATTGGTTTATAATAAAAATAGTTACGTAGTGGCAACGTACTTTTATTTGTTTGTTTACAAGCAATCTAAAAATTTGTGAATTTTTGAAAAAATATTAAAATGACGACGCCAAACAAGGAAACAACACGAAATCGAGCCAAAAACTACTTGGCAGAAGAAGAGGTTCTGTTGGTAGATCTGGTGGAGGCTCTTGTTTTAGGCTGCGAGTTTTGAAAAATATCCTCTAGCTCGTTTATATAAAACAAACGTGGACTGCTTTCCATTTTCAGTTTTTATTTCCAAAGCTAAATTAATGTCAATTAATTTCTTCTCCTGCATATACATATCAGAAAATGTGGCAACTTTAAATACATAACCCTTACGTTAAGAGTTAAAGGCAACACTATCTTCCCTTTAGCTTACCGGTCACTTTTAGCCTAAAGTATGCTTATAATAATGAAAGACTAATAATCTGTCAGATAACATCCCAACTTTAGCTATTGGCAAGTTATAATAACGGCCCTAAGATTCATATTTATATTGTTGCTATTTCATTTGTTTTATTATTCGTAATTGACCCTCATTAGGTATTTAGTATTACTGACTTTACAGTGCTTTGGGTAAGATATGACACAGTAGTAGAATCTTACTAAAAATTTCTGAATTGATGATTAGAGTTTGAAAGTCTGTTATATTTATCTTCCGGAAGAAGATGTAAAATACGATTCTACCTTAATATCTTGTTAATTAGAGAAAAAGTAGCTTTTTTATTTTTTTTATTATTTAAATTCAACCAAATTTTCATAACGAAAACTTGTGTTCGAGTGATATAAATTTGTCTATATATGAGGGGCTGAGATTCAAAAGTGGTCAAGTCCAAAAAAATAAAAATTCGAAATATTTCACCAAGAAAAAAAAGTATTTGCTGTTTCTAACTGTCTACGAAATCTTAGGTTGAAAAAAAAATGTTTTTCTTAATTTTTTCATTGAAATTGTTAATTTTTAAAAGTAATGAAAATCAAAACTGGTCAAGTCCAACGGTTTCAGTTTCAAAAGTGGTCAAGTCCTTATATTGAGTTTCAAAACTAGTCAAGTCCAATCAATTTTTAAGGATAAAACCGGTAATTCATCAGAAAAAATCGCCAAAAAGTGGTATGCAAATTTAACATTCGACGACAATCATAACTACTATTTTCTTCTTGAATTTTGAAAAATTAAATTCCGTGTATTAGTTTTTTTGGTTTTATTCAAAAATCTAGGAATCTAGGCCCCTCATATTTTGATTTTTATAAATATTTTTGTTTATAACAATTACTGTTCCATAGAGTATTGAAATTGAAAAATTAATTAATGATTAAGTTTATGATTAGAATTGGGTTTTTTTAAATCTACAACAAAGTTGTTAAAATAAACTAACCACGCTTTTCTTTCGTGAGTAATATACTTATTATTTGCACATACGTGGAGATAACGCAACAGTTTTTGAATTTGCAAATTTCATGTATTTTTCATTGTATATCCACAATATTGTTATATACGATGTTATAACGCGTTTTATTTTTTGTTTTTATGGATATACAATTATAAAACGCCTAAATATTTCATAATCTATAAGAGGTAGAGACCTGGGGATTAGACAGATTGATAGATCGAGAAAAATTCTCTTAGAAAGTGCTCTTATCTCAATTTTTTCGATTTTGTGATATACGTGCAGATAACTCCGGTACGACGATATGTCTGGTACATCCTTAAACGATACGACAAGTCGTTTAGAAGTTCTGATATTAGTACCATTTTTTTGCAATCGGCCCCACTGCGCAAAGGTATGGTAGTACACCATCATCTCTACAACCAATGAAGGCTAGGACTTTAAAAGCGGTCAGAAGTGGCATGTAAAATTAATTTATTTCGCTAAAGATTACCCCATATAAAGTGCATTAATTACCCGGTTTGTGATTATTTATGAGAATATAGGAAACTAAATTCTCAATAAAACATTGAAATATTCTGACTCAATGATTTGTTAAGTAATAGAAATACATATTAATTAGGGTCTGATCGTTTTATTCGTGCTAACTTCAGCTATTCTCATTGTGATCTCCATTAAGATATTGAACAGTTCGTATGTTAGAGTGTCGCCAAAAAGGATGAAAGGGTAGAGAAGAAAATTTACTCACGGACTGGAATGCCCACAAAGAAAACGAGTGAAGCGTCTCGTTTCCCTGCTCTCTCCCTTACTCTCTTCGTAGAATATTTCAATACACCAACAATTTTTTGATGATGTTACAGTATCTAACTATACAAATTCCAACCATGTTTAAATAATACAAAGACGATTTACAATTAGACGGCCAGAAGATGTGCGCAACTTGGCAACGCTGGTAAAAGAGAACCAAAAAGTACTAGGAGTTCACTCAAACGCATTTCTCTCCCGCGTCATATCTTGCTTATTTTATACTTTTTGTATAGTTTATGTAATTTTACTTCAACATGTTTGGAATTTGTATAGTTATATACAATAACACTATCAAAAAGCTGATCGTGTATTGAAATATTCAATGAAGAGAGTAAGAGAGAGAGTAGAGAAGTACTAGGGTTTCACTCGTTTTGTTTGTTGGCATTTGAGTGAAGAGAAATTTTGACTGTCTACTTGTACATCGTTTTTGAATAATATTACATAAAATAAAGTATGAAATAATCAAGTTATGTCGCGAGGGAGAAATGCGTTAGAGTGAATCGCGTCGACGTTTTGATTCTCGTTTACGAGGGTTGCCAAATTGCGCCCTTAATTTGGAACGAAGTTCCTTATCGTACGTCGCGGGCATAGAATAACACATACATAGATAAACTTATTCTCTCATCTGACGTTTCATTTCACACTCTTCATCGTAGGTTTGTGGAAATGAGAGCAATTAAATTTAAAATTAACTTACACCAGGTGGAGTTACAAAATATGTATGTTCACTTTACTTTTTCATGTCGTTTTGGTGTAGAACTGAAAAATTTAAATGTATTTTGTACTTTTTGGTTTACTTTTATCGTTGGTATACATTTGTATTGTATTTTACACAACTAGTTTGCCACAAAAATACGAAATACGGTTGTTGTTGTATACTATTGCCACTATCTGGTATTATTGAACCCATATTTTCCACCATCCAATGTTTACTTTCCATCGTACCTGTGACGTTTAATTTATTGAGCGAATAAAAGCTTCTATGGTATGTGTTATTCTATGGTTGCGGGATGGGGGCTAAATGAAAAAAAAAAATTAAACAACTTTTGCTTTAACACTATTATGCTACAACCCACTTTTATCAACTATATTGTTTACTTTTGGTTTGGGGATAGACTAAATATATGTCTCGCATATGTTGGGAAATTTCTTGTTTAATGGGAAGTTTTCTAGGTGGAGCCTGTAACCAATGTTTAGTATATATTGTAGTTTTGAACCCAATAAACAGTAAATTTAGAAAAGCCAAAGTGAAAGAAGTTTAGTGAAAGTGAAAGAAGTTTAAATTAGTGCATTTTCTTAAAAAGCGTAAATTTTCTTAAAAAAAATACCTATTCATAAAAAAATACCTTATCTTAAAGAAGTGCATTTGCTTAAAAAAGTAAATTTTCTTACAAAAAATAAGTTTTCTTAAAATAATTAATTTTGTTTTAAAATAAGTACCTTTTTTTAAAAAAGTACATTTTCTTACAACAACTTGCCTTTTTTTAAAACTCCATTTTCTTTAAAGAGTAACTATTGTGTAAAACAAAATAACTTTTCTTGAGATGAGTGCCTACTCTTAAAAATTTACCTTTTCTTGAAAAAGGACCAATTCTGAAAAAAACCATATTTCTTAAAAAAAACCTTTTCTTCAAAAAAAAATATTATTAAAAAAAGTATTTTTAAAAAAATACATTTTCTTACAATAATTCCTTTTCTCAAAAGTACCTTTTCTTAAAAATAAAATAATACCATTTCTTTTCTTGAGATAAGTAGCCTTTCTGAAAATAAGTAAATTTTCTTACAAAAATAACATTTTCCTAAAAAGAGTACCACTTCTTTAAAAAGAACCTGTTCTTAAAAAAGTACATCTTTGTAAAAGAAAATCGTACTTTTTCTTTTTCTTACAGAAAGTACTTTTTCTTAAAAATAGTACCCTTTATTAAAAAAACATTAGCTTTTGATAAAAGTAGTATCTCTGTTTACAAAAGGACCTTCTCGGGAAAATATAATACATATTCTTAAAAAATTACCCAACAAAATTTTTTTTTAAATACATTCTATAAAAGAAATTTTCTTAAAAAAGTTTATCATTTTACAAAAAGTATATTTTCTTAAAGATCAATATAAAATATCTTATTTTTCAACGGGCGCCTTAGGCGTGTTGGAACTAACTAGTACATAATATATAGCGAAAGAAACTTCGTTCCAACCTCATCACATCTCATGTGATTTTTTTTCTTCTCTACCTATTTCATCCATTTTGGTGTCTTTGTTGATAAGTGGTTAGATGTTGGTCAGTCAATTGTTAAAAAATGGTTTTTATTAGATTCAAAAAAAGGGTTTCCGAATACGTCCCATGAAGCGATTATGGAGAGCTTCTCAGAGAGCTGTGCGCGTTCTAGTTTTACACCCACTGAATGGAACCTACATTTTCCCACCGGTTCCGAACGGTATTTTTGAGCAGCTTTTTCATGCTTAATTTCTCGATAGTGTCGCCGTCACTAAGCGAGATGACAGTTGGTTTGTTGGTTGGTTCAAAAGGCTGCAAGACAGCACGCTGTCTAGCACCCTTAGGCTAAAGAAGCCCATGTGATACCTGCAGTTTCCTCCATAGCAACTATTGACTAGTCGTCCAGCCAATTTGCCCTTTCAATAAATTTGTCTATAATACCTACAGGAATATCCTGTAGGGTGTTCCGAATATCCTATTTCTCAGTCCTGCCAGAGCATGGCAAACCAAGAGAAGGTGCTTCGTCGTTTCCTCGTCCTCTTCCATGCAGCATCTACAGAGAGTGGAGTTTCTATGTCCCAATCTTAGGGCGTGTTTTCCTACAAGACAATGTCCCGTAAGTGTTCCTATCATTGTGGATAACCTGTCTCTCGACAAGTTAAGTAGTTGCCTAGTCCCCTTCCTGTCCACCTGTAGCCAGAGGACCCTGGCTTGTTTGCAAGTTGAAGTAAGTCTCCACTTGTCCTTGAACATATTATCGGCCCACTGCCTGATCTGCAAACGGCAGGTAGAGATTGGCATACTAACACCTTCTTTTGCCGGAAGAACCTATGTCGTAGTGCCCTGTCTAGCTAACGCATCCGCTACGCAATTGCTGGAATGTCACTGTGTCCCGGTATCCAGATGAACCTGATGTCAAAATACTCTGCCATCACCCTAAGTTATGAGTGGCATTCTTTCACCGTGGCAAACATAGCTTCCAGGGATTTTATGGCAGCCTGGCTGTCTGTGTAGATACATATTCTCCGGAGGGTTGTGACACTACTTTTAAGTAGTTCAGCAACCTCCAGTATGGCGGTAATTTCCGCCTGAAATACACTACAGTGATCAGTCAGCTTGAAGGAGATATTTATATTTAGGTCCGGTGAGTGGACGCCATAGCCTACTTGCTCGTCCAACTTTGATCCATCCTTGAAATTCCCAGGTATTCCTGTTCGGAATAGAAGTCCTTAGATTTGTCGCTGGTAGAAGGTAGGGGATACAGTAGTCCGTTTTTACGGGTATAGAGTTGATCCGGTGTAGTAATTCAACGTGTCCGGAATGCCCTGATATAAAAACGCCACAATCTCTGATTCTCACCAAGGATGTAGCGGCTGCCGATTCGGCCATGATATCAGGAGTACAGATGTTCAGGATAGCACTAAGTGCAGTACCTGACGTCGTGCCCATTGCCCCACTAACGCTAATCAGTGCCTATCTTTGAATTTTCGTGAAGGAATTCAGAATATATTTCTTTTGGAGGGACCTCCACCAAACTACTATGCCATAGAGAAGTATTGGTCTGACTATTGCCGTATAAATCCACATGGTGATCTTAGGAGACAGTCCCCATCGCTTTCCTATCGTCCCTTTACAGCAGTAAAGAGCAAAAGACGCATTTTCACCCTTTCCAATTAGGCGTGTCACTAAGCTGTCGACTCCTAGATTCTGTAACGACCTAAGAATCGCCGAAGGTTGAATGTTATTGAAGGCTCCCTCGATGTCCAGGAAGGTCCCTAGAGCGAAGACCTTATTCTCAAGAGAGTTATCTATTATGACAGTGACAGTCGTCGAAAGAAATATAAGTTGGTCAGAGCAGGGATCGAACCATTGCACCACCGACGATGTAACGGTATTCACGAAGAAGAACAAATATCGTCCAAATATCTTATTTATATAAAGGGTGTCTCAGTGAGATTGCACTTTTTAAATTTTTCAGCCTGTTTCTCTATCTCGAACGAAAAGCTAAGCGAACGAAAATCAGTACTGAAAAATTGTATGTTTTCATTCAACTTGAAACGGCAAGATTCAGAAACCCAAATCAACTTTCTTTCGTCTAGAACAAAGACTCGAGAACACGAACAGAGGCTTTCGTTCGAGATAGAGAAACAGGCTGTTAGTGTCATTATATTGTTTGTGCAAATGAAAACTCTGGAATTTGACAGTTATCTCATATGCTTATTCCGATTATGAAAAATGGAGCGCTTTACGAAAGAACAACGCGTTATAATTGGGAAAACTTATTTAAAAAATCTGGAAAGTTATACTGAGACCGCTCGCAACATTCGAAGACTTTTTAGTCGAGAAAGTGCACCTAATGTGTCAACCATTCGAAGAGCGGTAATTAAATATGAAGAAACTGGGCCGGTTATGGACAGTAAGACAACTGTGCGCCAACATACCGGTCGCGCTCTTGAAAACATTGCTGCCGTAAACGAGAGTGTCGCCGAAAACCCGAAATCATCATTTCGGCATCGTTCTCAACAACTTCAAACTTCACGAAGCACTACGCAGCGCATTTTGACAAAAGTCTTCCATCTTCATGCTTACAAAATTCAGCTTACTCAGACGCTCAAATCAGCAGACCATGGAAAGCGTCGGCAATTCGTTTAATGGGTAATAGAGCAAAGTGAAGTTAATGGCAATTTTTCAAACAAAAAGTCATCTCCGATGAAGCGCATTTCCATCTGAATGGCTTCGTGAAAACACAAAATTGTCGAATATGGGGCTCCGAAAATCCTTATGCCATCCATGAGAATCAAATGCACCCACAACGAGCAACTTTCTGGTGCGGATTTGGGTAGGCGGCGTGATTGGGCCTTACCTTTTTGAAGATCAGGCTGAAATTGCAGTGACTTTGAAAGGCATTCGTTACAGGAACATGATAACGGAGTTCTTGTGACCTCAACTGGACGGCATGGATCTGGACGACATGTAGTTTCTGCAAGACGGCGCCATCTGCCACACCGAGCATGAAACTATCGATTTATTGCAGCAACTATTTCAAGAACAAAGTATCTCAAGAAATTCTGATGTCAACTGGCCACCAAGATCAGGCGATTTAACACCGTGTGATTTATTTCTTTGGGGTTTTGTGAAATCTTTGGTTTATGCGAATTAACCAGAAACAATTCCTCAGCTCAAATCCGAGATTCAACGCGTCATCGGTGAGATACAGCCACGTCTCTGCACACTAGGTCAAATGGACACATTTTCTGTGCGAAATTAATAGCATCTAAAATTTGGTATTATTTCAAACTAAAACGATGACAAATGTTAAAGCAAATGTAAAGTTAGTAAATTAAACAAAAATAAATGTCTTAACATTCGTAAAGCAGACTTTTACGCATATTATCTGAAATATTCGAAGTAATAAATATATGTGTCAAAAATCAACACAAGTTATTAACCGATTTTTTTTACCACAACCTTATTTTAAAATACCAGAAACCCTCTCCACCCTCCCCTTAAAATCAGCTACATAAATAATCAGAATCATGAGTAAGAAATAAGGAAATGTTTGAAATATTTAAAAAACAAATCAAAAATATTTTCCGTGTTTTTATTAGAAAAATTTATTTTACTCCTCTTCTAAATTACCATTTATATGTATTCATTTTCTATACATAAATTATTTGATAAATATTTCCATTTCGTCGCCTGCGTCATCTTCATTAATTTCATCACGCGCATCATTTTCAATCCTTTCTTGCGTTGAATCAAACGAACTTATCATTTCGACAACTTCAGGTGGCAGTTGTAAAGATGTTTGTTGTTGAATTCGTCTGCCTAAATATTTTGTAGAAATCAGCGGATCAGATGTATCAGCTGCTCTGTTAAAAATATCTCGAAGATTATTAATGCGATTATTCTACGTGCATGATTTAATCTGTCTGATTTATAAATTTTATGACTGGATTCGGCAGCAGTTTCTCCAAAGAAACCTAATGGTAGAACAATATTATCAATGATCTCCTTCGAATGTATGAGAACATTATGTAAGGTGGACGTGATTGGCAACCAAGGATAAAACTTTTGAATAAATACAGCTGTGGCAAAACAAAACGTCTGAAATTGTTCAGATTTTAATGGAAACTCAATCGATAAACAAATCAAAATAGTTTTAAGGCGAAAAATTAGGTGTTGGTCGACGTCGGTAATATCAGAGAAGATTACCGAAGCCACCAACTTTTGGCATATCTACCCGAAGACCAAGTCTTAACGGAATAATTGTTGTTGCAAAAAGCGATGCATTAGAACATTTCGATGTGTTTGGCACATTGAAAGATCGTTTAAATTGTGCATGATCAGTGCTGCTATCGAATACGTAACTTAATCACCCCTACCCTGTAAGTCGTCGCCCAAGACGTCGACGTTTCAAAGTCGTGGTCACCTGTTAACGACGGCGTTGTCACATCAATGTAAAATCAGTACCATGGTAGAATGAGAAGGTAAACTCGGTAGACAGCTGATTTCAATTTTTTCTCGTTGTTTAGTTGGCCCATTCTGTCAGATTCAATGGTTTTGTTTCTGTTTACATTTATTTGTTGGTATACGTATGTGTTGACTTTGACATGAGGAGAGCCTAAACAAAAACAAAATGCCTGTTGTTGTTGCTTAAAATTGTTTTTGTATCTACTGCGACTACTTGGTATTTTTACTATGATCAGTACCTGGTAAGACGTCGTGGCCAGTGACGCCTGTGTATCGATAATTTACTACCAAAAAGTGTAATCCCTAACGTGTAGAGAAGATTTTCTTGAATTTGTTTGCTATGTAGCATGTATTATTTTCTTGACCTAAGTTCAAGTTCTAGTGATGAGGAACAGAAAAAATGTCTTCGTATACAAAGAAAATGTATAAGGCAAAGGTCAGAAATATTTAACCTACCAGATATCAAGTAAGTTTTATTATTTTTATATTCGCAAGGCTTGGGGGTTTCTGCACTTCTTTTATTACATTTTCGAACTGTGTTGCATTTGTAATTTTAAATATTTTTCCCTTTTATTTTTATATTTCACTTTTCACCAACTTGCAAATCAATCAAAACGCAACTGTTTGCATTAAGGCGTAGCAAGTCGTGTAGAAAAAGCGTAACGACCAAAAATAAGTCGAGTCGACTCAACATGGTTTTAAAAACGCCATTGCGGGTACCAAGTACTCGTCGTCTGCTGTCGACATGATTTCAGAGGTGCCAAAACTAACGCGGCGACACAAGACGTCGACGACGACTTACAGGGTATGGGTGAATATTAGGTCAGACTTCACATAATTGTTTTTTCTTTTACCATAACAACTTCGATAACCTCACTTGCCATGGTTTCGCATACCTCTATATCATCCGGTCGGCATTTTAGTTTAGCGTCTGCAATTTTGTTACAATGTGAATATATATATCGCAGTTTCTTAATTTACTTCCGCGACGTATTGCATTGTACTGCTCCTTTGTATAATTATTTTCCAAAAAAAGGCTAATGCCTCATCTGCAGAAAATTAAATTGGTTTGGCATTGCTTTCAGCACATAGCTTTCTTATTTTGGAAGGCCTGGTTGGGCTTACTAAACTTGATTTTAGAACTGCAGCCATATCCACGTGTCCTCGTTTCCGAGCCTATTTTGCTGCTGCACGTACTAGTAAGTTTGTTTCGTCATTTACTGATTTTGAAAGCTCGGCTGCTTCTTTTGTTTTTCCAACCTCACTCTTGTTACAAAATTGAGATTTTGGGCGACCAAAAGTCGAAGAATTGGATTTTGCAGGTGACATTTTAATTTCGAATTTAACTTCATCAACTTAATTTAACAAATCTAAATTTGTCTGCGTTCTTCCCAAATTTTCTTCCATATTTTTCGTATTTAGTTGTTAAGGATTTGCAGAAAACACGGGTCTTTTCTTCCAAAAATTTCATTGATCCTTCGGAAATATCATCAGCACCAATTTTTTCTGCAACATAGTTGACAGCCGAAGCAAGCTTTTCTTTTTGCGAACACTTTGCAGCCATACTTCAAACAAATCGGCTGCCTACAAAAAACGATTTTGTCTGAAAAGTGCTAAAAGGTGGGATTTAAGTTGAACTAAAATCAGTTAATTACATCTTAATATATTCATTTCTTTTTACTTTTTGTTATCCGAAAGTGACCGACATTTTTAAAGCTTACTTGAAATCGTAATTAAAAATCAATCAAAAAAAGTTTGAGATTATGTAAAAAATTCAGATTTTTTTGTGAACAAATGATAAAAATGATCTTTTTTTAAACTGGAACAGAAGTACCATCGACTAATACTTATAGTAGACCCACTAGTTCTCCCACGAAATTTATGACATTTGGCCTGTTGTGATATTTACGTTTGATGTTGAAAGGAATTGCTTTACTAATACCAGATAGAGGCAATGGTTCAAAACAACGAACAAAATAACAACAACGGCATTTCGTTTTGTGTGTTAAAATTATTGTGTTAAATACAACACAAATGTATGCTAACAATAACAGTCAATAAAAAAGTTTAAAACACATTTAAATTGCATAGTTTTTCACCAAAATGACATGAAAAATGAAAGCAAGAATTTATTGTAATTCCACCTGGTGTACGTCACTTTTCGTCAAACACCTCTCTATCACACCGACCGCATCACGAAGAGTGTGAAAGCAAACGTCAGATGAGCCAAATATTCTCTCTAGTGTGAGATTACTTTATGAGTAGTACTCACATATATTCTTGTCTTCCATTGCGAATTTTCCTTTATTTAGTTCCACTTTATCAAAAAACAAGCACTTGAGATGTAAGAAAATTATAGGCTGCGCAAAACAGTCTTTCAATAACTTGGTGAACGTGTGACTTTGACTGATAGCTGTCATACGGTGTTTGACATTTTACAAAAACAAAGTAAAGTTTCTGTTATTATGTACTATTCCCTACATGATGGCAACAATAACCAATGTAAAATCGAGATTAAGAAATTCGACTGTCGCACAGAAAAAGTGTCAATTTGTCCTAGTGTGCTTTGTGAAGAAGTCATGGAAAATTTCATGAAAAGAGTAATGGCCTGTCATCAGAGCCATGCGGGCCATTTCACGGATATTTTATTCCATACTTAATCGGAGCATGTCTTCTTTACAATCCAATAAAAAAAATCACTACTATCTCGAAAAATACGTGGATTTATTTTAAAATTAAGAAGTGCATTCTTACTGAGACACCCTTTATATATTTTTTTTTTGATTATTATTGTTGGTTTTGCGTTCATTCGAATATTTTGTATGTGAGACAGCCACTTTTTACCCTGCATGTCTGGTGTGGCCCAGTAGGATGATTTAGAACCTGCCATGCACACGATTATCATAGAAATAAAATAAAAAAAGAAAAATAAGAGACTAATATTTACAAAGGACAAAGTTTTTTTTCAAATGAATACTATATTTTTAGCGCAACTCTTAATGGACCACTTTGTTTCCATGTGAACGTATTCCAACAAATTGCTAACTCCAAAACAATAGGCGTTGCAACATTTCTTTGAAAAGCCTAAAAAACATAAACTATTTTCCCTCCCATTTCAAGTTATCAGCTCTTGAATACTTAATGATGATAATTATCAAATCAAAGACAAAAAAAAAAAGACCTGACTTGAGGAGGCACAATTATTCATTCAGCCAACCGTCAGTTCCTCCATCTATTCGTACTTCTTTCTCTTCTCCATCCGCATTTTAAGACACCCACTACTCAACACTAATAACAAATTACTTTATAACAAAATACAACATATCTGTGCTCAGCACGCTATAACAATTAAAGTTTAACATAATTTTTTTGTGAAAATAATACAAAATTTTTCTAATACTCGCATGTGTCTCTACGAGCGAGTCGTTCAATTTTATGTAAGAAAATTTATCTCTCGGGTTTCCATTGAGTTACAGTTGAGATTTGTTGTTATGTTGCTGTTGCTGCAGAGCTCATTTTCACACCTTTAAGCCATCTCGAATAACATACACGACTTTGCAACAACAACAAAAAACAACAAAACTGGGTTAAAAAGTCTCTGAACCTTAAAAGCCATCATCCACATCCACATCATTATCATCATCAACACCATTATCCGCCGTCGCCCAAACAGCCGAGAGCATCATGTGCAGTAGTAGTAAGTATATGGATGGATCTAGCCAGGCACGACGTGTCGTTATACGTTGTACCTACATTATTCACGTCGTTTTATGTGGCAACCGGAGACAGTGAAGGAAACGGCGGCAGTGGCAATAATACTACCAGCTAACGATATGCTTAGAGCCATATAAATTTATTTAAGACAAACGTATATACGATATATTTCTGAAAAGTGCTTATTAGACCGACTACCCACTATTCTAAAAAAAATATTCCCAATAAGCCATACAAATCTAAACGAAGTCATCGAAAATAAATCTGGTATATTAGGCATGTTTTGGTTACTCCGCTTGCTAAAATGTTAACTTTTCTTGTCCAGGGGAAGGTAAGCGACACTTGAAATATCCGCATCCATTTCTACTAGGGTATCCAATTATTCGGGTTTTTGCTTTGTTCGAGTAATCAACTTCTTACTTACACGAACTACCGAGTAAAATTATTTTATAACTCGTTATTCGAGTAATTTTATTCTGCTGAAATTGATGGATTGAATTTTCTATTCATAATTCGTATTCGTATTCTATTCATAATAAGACGAACCAGCACGAGGGGGTTTCGAAACCGACCTCGAAGGAAGACGAAGAATAGGGGACCAAGACTCCGCTGGATTGATCTGGTTGACGAATCCCCACGTACACTTGGTATTGCCAAATGGAGAGATAAGACAAAAGATCGCACTGGTTGACGACAGAGGTTATATTCATTTTGTAATGCCCCTGACCCCCGGGGTTGTTCGAGACTGGATAAGTAAGGATTTAAGCTCTTTTATACTTATATAAGTAACGAATCTGGAGGGTAAAGTTATCCATTATAATTATTAGTTGGTCTTGGGGTAACCAGATTCAAAATGTATAAAAACAGTACAAAGAGTAAAAAAATTACAGCAGACAGTTGTCCGAGGCCTTCGGCCACGGACTGTCCCTGCAGGCTGTGTCAGAGACACGGCCATTAAGTTTAACGTAGAATACGCCATCCGATAAGACAGAAAACATATATAACAATAAATTCATTTGCTTATATTATTTATCATTTATTCTGACACAGCCTGCAGGGACAGTCCGTGGCCGAAGGCCTCGGACAACTGTCTGCTGTAATTTTTATATTTACCAACGGCATTTGATTCAAGTCCGTTTAAAAAAAAAAATATTATGTTCAATTTTTTTAAACTTAATTTAATTTATGTATTTTAATTAATATTTTTATTGAAATAAGTTCTGCGAATGTTGAGAGGGCCGCCCTAATATTAAAAAAGGTTTACCTTATCGAGTCTTCGCATTAGCATTCGAGCGTTGTGTGAAAGCTTTACGCTTTACAATTCAAAATTAATGTTACAACAGCTTTATTGAAGCTTTCGCAAAAAAGCTTTATTACGTTAGCTTACTGTTTGTTTCACTTTTTACTAGATACATGTTGCCAAGCAACATTAGCTTGCTGTTCGTTTCACTTTTTACTAGATACATGTTCCTAAGCAATGTTGAGCAACCAAAAACACTCAACCAAACACCACACATATGTTTGAGTGTATGTGTTTAAACAATTTTCATTTGAGAAATTAAAATACTAGAAATATATCAACCAATATGAAATTTATATCAAACGAAAGATAACATCTTCATTTACCTACAAAAAAAATTTTAAAAAAATTCATCTAGCCGTTTCCTCAAATTCAATGAAATAAAGATTACAACAATAAAAACCTGACATGACTCCTCATATCGTAAGGTAAGACGTATTCTACGTCAAAACATTAAAATTATTGAGAACATAAAAATGCATTTCTTGCAACAGGTACAGTATAGGTACATAAATAATTATAACTATATTATATAACTTAAAGTGCGAAAGTTTTTTTATACACATTTTTTATAATTTCAAAACAAAAACATTACAATTTATTTTTTCAACTTTGTAATTTTTAAATAAACTGAAAATTAATATTTGTCGTTTTTTGTACATTTTTTACGATGGTATTTCTTCCATCCTCAGTTTTTAAGAAATTGTAGAATTCATTACAAGTATATCCGAAATTGTTTTTTATTAACAACTCGCTTTCCAAATTTTCTATTAGACGCCTATTTCTTTCCTTTCTCCAAAAACGAAAACATTACACAGAAAAAAGCGAATGCTCAAATCAATTACGATATTTGTCAATTCAATTATTTTTATACTTGGATTTCCGCCAATGACGATTTTTGTAAATTCAATTACTCGAATTGTAAGATCGTAATTGAAAAGTTTTCAATTAAAGCAAATATTTATTTGAGCACAGATTTAATCAACATTTCTTAATATTGTTGATTAAATTAGTAATTGAGTTAAGCATGACTTTAATCAATTTTTAATGGAAAATTTCAATTACGCGTGTAATCAAGTTGAGTGAGTGCTTAATCAAAATTACATAATGTTTTGATTACGCGCGTAATCAAGTTGAGTGAGCGTTTAATCGAAATTATATAATGTTTTGATTACTAGCGTACTCAACTTGAGTATTCTGGTAATCAAAAGTCGGTGTTCGCTTTCAATCGAAATCGGTAATTTTTAATGATTAACATTAACACCCAAAATAACAAAAACCAACATCTCATATTTTTTGAACATTGTATTTTTATAATTAATTTCAGTTTGATTAAATAATAATTAAGAAAATCATTTACAGGGATTCAAAAATAAAAATAAAAAAAAATAAACCGTTGTCTATGAATCACATCGAACAACTGATGCAAAATGTTTCTTCTCCTTTTAATTGAGCTGTAACCATAGAATAAATATGTACAGTGGAACGTGAAAGTAAGGGCACCCTAAATTTTTTTTAATATAAATGTTGAAATGTTTTGACTTGTTTTATAAATAAAAAGTGTATATTCCCACTTTTAAAAGAAAAATAAAAACTGTATTTATTTTAAATATATTATTGCAGTGTCCTTACTTTTGCATGCTACTCTATATCTCAGCTGTACAATGCTCTTTTGTTCTTCTCTTTACGCCAGATCATTGATTGCTCACTCTGCCACGGCTCTATCCATCAGCAGTCACAGTTTCTGTTACGGGAGGGAGAGCGGAACATTTTTGTTTCGGGTTTTCTTCTCTATTCCACTACTGCTGGAATGTTTGCATTGCGCGTGTGTGCCCATGCATTTTCTTTTTTTTTGCTTATGGTATGTCTTTTTTTCGTTTGAACATTTATTTGTAAATTCTCAAAGATGTGTTTTGATTTCGCAATAATTTTGTAGCACATGTGTTGTTGCTGTCATTGTGTTGACGAGTGCCGATTGCAATAACAAAACACCGTTTGTAACGGATTTTTGGTGATGCGCATCTTCTACTTGTTCTCCCTGACAACAACAAAAATTCGCCTTAAAAATCGAACAAAAAAACGTCAAATAACATATAAAGAATGTTGTAATTTCAAGTACACAAGTACTTGATTCCAGTGAAATTTTAATTGATCTTCTTCGCTTTATAAAATGTAAAATTGTTTAACCAAGTATTCAAATGATTGAGTCAAGTAATGAAATAATTGAATTTTATCTCTGTTTTCAAGCAAATCAGTAATTGAAATTAATTCGGGAATATTTTTTTCTGTGTAGACTGAATATTCTTTCAGTAGCTGCATTTAAAAATTACATTGCAAATTTTTTCAAAATTAGGAAAAGTGCCACTGTTTAACAAATCTTTCCATTTGTCCTCAATAGGTTGGTTTCTCTTTGTCTACAGATTCGTAAAAGATTTTCAGCGAAACGAACTCTTCAAAAAGAAAGTCAGTATATATATTTGATGGAAAACAATTCTACAATTTGAGTAAAATTATGGAATGTAAACATAGAATTTAAATTGAAGGCACTTAAATTCTCGAATTTGTTTTTTGTTAAATCGAATCGTTTTTCGATGTAATTTGTTATGGAAAATAAAACAGCGTCTGCCCTTTCTTTAAATAAATCTACTTCTCGGAGGTTGTCGCAGTTACTGCAGACAGTTTCAGCTAAAATGCCATAAAATGTTTCGTTTTTCTGTTGATTAAATTTTTCGCAAAGTTGTTTAATTATTTGAAACATATCGACGACAACCAAGGAGTTTTGCTCCAATTTTTTTATGGAGCATAATAAAGCAGTTTCAATATTGTCAATAAAGCCCTAATAAGCTTCAGAAATTTCAAGTTCAAAAAATTTCCTTAAAAAAGCTGGGCAATCTTCTGATAGAAAATATGATTTTATGGCTTTATAACTCTTACAGTCTCTCTATAGCAGGTGTCAAAGTAAGCCATCGTGTTGGTACACGGCGAAGCATTTCACACCATTCTAAGTCGCAAAAGTCATATATATCTTTCAGATTCGATGTTTTTTTGGTCGATGAGCTAAACTCTTTATAAATTCTAATAACTATATTTTCGATATCGAATTTCAACAGCTTTAATGCATTTTTGAATGCATTATTAAGTATATGGCACAAACATCCTACGCCGATAATATCTGGATTAGATTTTTTCAGTTCCACAAATACGCATTTCTTGCATCCAAAATTCACATTTGCATTATCTGCGGAAAAGCTAGTAACGTTATCTAGGCTTAAATTACGTGAGTTCAATTTTGATTTGAATGAGTTTGCAAAGTCAATAGTCATTTCTGAGTTTGACTCACAAAAGCTTAATAGCTTTGTGTTTATTCCTGTATGTTTGGAGAAGTATCTAACTACTACTGCAAATGTTTTTATATTGCCTTTGTTTGAAGCAGCGGTCGGGATTGAAAATGGGTGGTTATTTTCTAAATCTTTAACTAATCTTTCTCTAGAACATTTTGCTAGAATATTTGATATAATTTTAGAACACTTTGTTCTTCCACAAGTAAAATTGGAAGCCACTTTCGAGTCTGGAAAAATTTGCTTAAAGAGCTTGCTACTACAATCTGCAGAGTGATAGCTGTGGCTGTGCATCACTGTGCGGTATGCAAAAACAACCTATGATATAGCGCTACTTTGACGAGTTTCATCTGCGACTTTACACGTATCTTGGTTTAAAAAACATGTTACTGACTTTTGATTACAACTAGCTAAGTTTCGCACATGTTTTACAGATTTCATGTGACGCCTTATATCGGTTACTCCGCCATTCGCAATAGAGAAGGATGTGCCGCATGCCGAACACCTGGCCATGACATCCTTTGTCTTTAACAACCAACTAAACTTGTTTTTCCAGCTGTCTCTAAATTTATTTTTGCGTCGATTTCCAATTTTTTTCTTTTTACTATTAACTGATGGACAGCCAATTTCTTCCACATCGGTGCTAGAATTATCCGATAGGGCGTTCACTGATTCATTTGAATCGCATAGGTAAATATTTAAGCAAACTAAAATGAAAAATTTTAACAATTGTACAACAAATGATTTACCGTGGCGTGAAAAATTAAGAAATCTCGAGAAGTTTTTGTGTTTCTCACTGTTCTTTTTGAAGTAAATTTTGTTGAATGCACAAAGATGAACACAACTAAACAAAGCGAAGTTCTTTCTGTTATATTCCTGTATTACACCAATTTTTACACTTAAAGAAGCAAGGAACTTGTTTACAGTGTGTAGAAAAAATAGTATATAATTTATAAAATCAATACTTTTACGTACTGATTTAGATGTTGTGTGGAAAAAGAGCTTATTTACAGTGTGTATAAAAAACAGTACAAAAACAGTACATATTTTATAAAACCAGTACTTTTGCGTACTGATTTAGATGTTGTGAATAAAACAGTACACTCGTAAAAAAACTGTACATGTACTGTTAAAAACAGTACGTCTGGCAACCCTAGTTGGTCTTTATAATTATTGGCGAAAGTGCCTAGACTGTATTAAATATTTTTTACCTGGTGCAACTGAAAAACGTTCGTCCGGCAACAAAATCATTCCTTTTGATCAAAATGTTATATATTTTATAACATTGCTGGCTTTTTCTGGTCGCAGTTCCAATGTATTAAATAAAAATATTTAATTCATTCGATTCCCCACGATTCTTAAATTATATTTATCAAAGCTGTTCCAAACAGTTGATTCTTGAAAAAAAAAACATTTGATTCTTGATTTTGAAAAAATTAAAAAACTGGGATCGGAATTAAATTGACCGTCAAAAAGCATTCACACGATATGAATATTCTTTCACACGATCGAATTTTGAAACCTCGTAAGTGTGAGTAAGTAGAGACGTTGTGGGACCTGCTAGATTATACCTTTTAAGGCACCTTTATTATATTATTCAGGTCGATTCCTAAATACGCGCTTCACTTCGACGAAGGCAACGTTTCACTTTCGACGCTCTGTTTTCTATGCATTCTAAAATACTCGTGATGACTTATCGATAAAAATTGTAAAATTGTTGCCATCTCTATTTAAATCAGCTGTAGGTGTAATCAGCTGATTGGGAAAATTATCCGACATTAACAAAAAATTATAAATTTAAAATGGATTCCATTGCGTTTTATGTTCCTGATTACTCGGGAAATCTACGAAGAGTCCTGAAAAACTTAAGAAACAACATGATGGAAATATTTGCAATGAATGACATTTTATTTGTAGTTAATACTTAAATTTCTTTGTATCACTGTTATTAAATGAATATTTGCTGTTTCTAATCCGGGTGCCAAGCAATCAATATTAACGGTAAACGGGCGGATATTGGCGTCGAAATTAGTGACACGAGTATTTTAGAATACATACATATGATGTGAATGAAAACACACATCTCTAAACTCATATGTTTTCTAGCAATCATATCACCACCGTATTATAGAATAGCAAAAAGTGAATGAGTCGCGTATTGATGGTGAAGGTGAATATAGGAATCGACCTAATTATATTCATTTATTGTTTACTCGATTTATACGATTAATCGGTATACATTACTCGATTATTTTCATCCCCGAAATCAGTCGTCTTAAAGTACTCGAGCAAATATTTGATTGATTAATCGAACAACGGTTAATCGATTATTCCCTGCTAAACAAATTTTTCGCCGAAGTTGTAAGAGGAGCGGCTTAAAATTGTTTTGCTCTACATACAAAGTGGTCGAAAAATAAGTTTAGCAGGGAATTAAAAACAGGCCTATTGTAGGCGATAGTGGCATTGAGTAAAGACTTATTGTCAAGTGTTAAGTGTCTGTTGTACTTGTCCTAAATTAAAAAGAACCTGATATTATGAAAGACAAATAAAATAGCGCTAAAACTTACAATTAGAAAATTGATAACAATACTAAGATCCTTTAAGGATTTACTTGAAAACGCTCTGATGTTACTGTTAATTTCAGAATTTCATGAGAGCTCCATTTCAAGTCTAATATTTTTTGTGAGTTGGTCTAATGTTCTTAATTCTATTTATATATATATATATTATGTACAAAATCATATTATGTTTATATGTATACTGTATTATGCATTTACTGAGTTACTAAGCGTATTTATTACTGCAGTAACCATTAGATTTTTGTGCAAAAAGGGTGACCCTTTTCATATGACAGCAAATTTTAGTGGATAATATACCTATAATATAGTGGAAGGTGACGTAAACAAAGTTTTAAAGTCGTGACAATCCTTATGAATTATATTCATAAAAAGTTATGAGAGGTTTGAGAGATGATTTACTTTACTTTACTTTTATTGACTATATTACAACCTCATGAGGTCAGACGTCTTACACATATTAATTAATCAAACAAATTAAACAAATTTCAACATATTCTTCCAACTGGCTCTATCCTTCGCCTTTTCTCGCCAGTGGGTAACACCAAGGATACCGAGGGATTCTGTTGCCTGGTCTTTCCAGCGGAGTCTTGGTCGTCCTCTTTTCCTGCTTCCATCGGGTACGTTATCAAAAATCTTTCGCGCTGGCTCATCTTCATCCATTCTGATAACATGGCCAAGCCAACGCAATTGGCACACTTTGATTTGTCTAGCTATGTCCACGTCAGAATAGAGATTATATAGCTTACTTACTATGTAGTACTCGCCGTTTTCCCTAACAGGACCATATATTTTACGGAGAATTTTTACCTCGAACACTCACAGGTGTTTTTCATCCGCTTGCGATATGACCCAAGTTTCGGAGCCATATGTCAAGACATTTTAAGACATCTCATTTTAGTCTGATATAGCTGGACTTCTGTTCGTCAAGAGAGGGCTTCGATCCTAAACTGCTTGCTGAGCCCAAAATAACATCTATTTGCCAGCACAATTATCCTATCTATCTCCAGGCTGACGTTGTTGTCCTTGTTCACGGCGGATCCAAGGTAGACAAATTCATCTACCACTTCAAAATTAAATCGGTTGTCAACGTTCACGTGCGGACCAAGTCGAGAGGTTTCTCTAGTCGTTGACACCATCAATTTTGTCTTGCCCTCATTAACAGCAAGACCCACCTTCGCTGATTCCTTTTCGATTCTTGAAAATACTTCAGTAACCTCTCGCAAATTTCGCCCAATGATGTCTATGTCGTCAGCATACGCCAGCAACATATGGTTTTTCGTGTTAATGGTCTTGTTCGTATTTACTGCAGCCTTTCTCATTATTATCTCCATTAAGATGTTGAAGAGATTGCACGAAAGTGTTGCGCCTTGTCTAAGTCCTCGCTTGGTACAGAGGCAGATCAGTTTTACCGGAACACCAAGTTCAGACATAGCTTCGTACAGTTTTCCCCGTATGGGGCTATCGAAAGCAGCTTTGTAATCGACTAAAAGGTGGTATGTATCGATTTGCTTTTCGTGGATCTTTTCCAGGATTTGGTGTAGCGTGAATATTTGGTCAGTTGTGGACTTGCCTGGTCTAAAACCACACTGATAAGGTCCAATCAGGTTTTCAATAATTGGCTTTAGTCTTTCACATAATACGCTCGACAAGACCTTATATGCGATGGATAAAAGACTGATACCGCGTTAGTTAGAACAGACACACGGATCACCCTTTTTGAATACAGGACATAATACACTGAGACTCCAATCGTCGGGCATAGATTCCCCCAGCCATATACCGCATATCAGTTGATGCATGTGGGCTATCAGGCCTTCGCCTCCTGCCTTAAAAAGTTCAGCGGGTAGACCATCCGCACCAGCGGCTTTAGTATTATTCAGGCGGGAGATCGCCGTTATATTCTCGTCTTGGTTGGGGGGGGGGTTCAATCTCTACTATCTTCCACTATCATTACCTCCTGATCTTCAGTGGAAGAATCTGAGTGGAGTAGTGCTGAAAAGTGGGCTCTCCACATTTTGAGCACACACTACTTCTCATTCACCAGATTCCCATTCTCGTCCTTGCAGGAGGGCAGCCCATTATTAGGCCCGTTGGTCGATCTTCTTCCCCTCTGGAAAAACTTTCGGAATTCACCATTCATCCTGCACATTTCGGTTCTTTCACTCTCTCTCTCTCTGCTCCCACTGCCATTTTTTTCGCCTAAATAGTTGGTTTTTCTCTTTCTCAGCTTCTTGTACCGCTCACTCGCAGCACGCGTTGTAACTGACTGTATCGTTGCCATACGTGCAGCGTCTTTTTCATCAGTTGCAATGCGATATTTTACCCTTCTGCGGTTTTTGATAGCCAGGTTCAGTCAGTGCAGCGATTTCCAAAGAATGGGTGATGTGGTTCCACTGCGCATCTGGGTCTTCGGGAGGGGGGGGGGGTATTCTGCTCTAACAGGAGAGAGAGTTTCTGTCGATTGGACATTGATATCTCCGGTATTTGTAGCTTGTCAATATCCAGCTTTTCCTGTGTTCGGCTTCGTACGTTTTTCGCCCTGCTCAATCTCGTGCGAACTTTCGCAGCCACCAGGTAATGATCCGAGTCGATATTGGCACCTCGAATCACACGTACATCCATTACACCAGAAGAGTGCCAAGTGATCAATCTGGTTCTTCGTCCGTTGATCAGGAGATATCCAGGTCGCCTTATGAATGTCCTTATGCTGGAATCGTGTGCTACTAACTACCAAGTTCTTTGCAGCGGCGAAGTCTATCCGTCTTATTCCATTATCGTAGATGGTATCATGTAGACTGTGATTACCGATGGTTGGTCGAAAGACACTTTCCTTTCCTAATTTGGCATTAAAATCGCCTAGAAAAATGGTGTCCCTTAACATCCCATGAAGGGATTGGGGAGAGCTTCTCACAATCAGTGAGATGTGCGCTTTCTAGTTTTACACTCACTGATTGGGACCTACAGTTTTACACCGGTTCCGAACGGTAACAATAGGCAAGTGTGGTTACTGAAAGTAAAAGCATTTTTTTCACAAATTTAGTAGCTCTGGAACCGGAGTGGATACTGATTTGCCGGAACAATAACTGGAACTGAAGTGGTATATGCGATCAACTCGCAAAGGGACGGAGGTGAAACAGGTCCAGGTTAAACCCCTTCAGAAGTTCTAAAATTAGTAGACGACGACAATGTTGAACTCTTAATGGGACTGTTTAGTCGAAAAATTTATCAGCGTTCTAGTTAATTGTATCGGTTAGAGGCAAGCCTACTGGGTTGATCGGTACTCCTGAAATGTCTGTATCACGTCAAATTTTTTAAAATATAAATTTTTAACAATTCTCAGATTTTCCTTGAAAAAAAGTTTTTTTTCACTATTTGCAGCCTAACTTGGAGGCAGTGGAATTTTTTAACTGGCAACATTTAGCAGAATTGTAGCCACGGTAAAGCTGAACAACTTTTATGAACATATTAATACAATCTGAACGTGTCTAGGTACCCTAAATAGCTCATAAAGACCACTTTGTATTTTGAAAATGGTCATTTGTATGTATATATCATCATTACTCTAGAACGACGTGTCCGATTTTGTCCGAATAAATTTAGAATTACAATACCTTTAAACTATTTCTATACTATTTCTCAATTTAGTCAATAGTTCGGCAGTTTAAAAAAAAAGAATGGTAAAAAATATATTTTTTTGCTTAAAAACTGTAAATTAAAAAAACATGAAACATAAGAAACGGCTAAAAGTGTAAAGTTTTATTAGTTTATCCTAAAGTCACATGACCTATGAACAGAATGTGACATGTATCATTAGAATCGATGGACGCATTTCGCTCTTATCCTCAATTTAGTGAAGGCATCTCATTTTGTCAAGAATTGTATTACTCATCATATGCAACCCAAACAAAAAAACACAATTCTTGACAAAATGTGATACCTTCACTAAATTGATGGTGTCGACGACTAGACAAACCGCTCGACTTGGTCCGAATTTATCTACCTTCCTACCTATCCGACGTAAACAAAGACAACAAGATAAATAGGCCCGAGATAAATAGGAGAATTGTGCTTGCAAATATATTGTATTTGGGGCTCAGCAAGCAGTTTATGAACAAAGCCCTCGCTCGACAGACAAAAGTCCAGCTATATTAGACTCTCATTTCACATATCCTGGCATATGCCTCCGAAACTTGGGACATATCGCAATCGATCGAAAAACACCTGAGATTAATTGAGAGAAAAATTCTCCACAAAATATATGGTCCTGTTAAAGAAAACGGCGAGTACCGACGTCGTTGGAACCAAGAGCTATATAATTTGTAGTCTGACGTGGACATAGCTAGGCGAATCTAATTAGGCCAATTGCGTTGGCTAGGCCATGTTATCAGAATGGATGAAGATGAGCCAGCGCGAAAGGTTTTCAAAAACGTGCTCGATGGAAGCAGGAAAAGAGGACGACCAAGACTCCGCTGGAAAGACCAGGCAGCAAACTTCCTCCATATCCTTGGTGTTACCAACTGGCGAGAAAAGGCGAAGGATGGAACCAGTTGGAGAAATACGTTAAAATTTGTTTAGTTTATTTATTTGTTTAATTAATTAATAAGGCTGTTTTTTTTATTCTATTAAGCTATTGCCACTTACGACTTTGCAAATAAAACGATTCACACTTAACATTACGAAATGTGGCAATATTTGCCGTAATGGGTGGAAAAAATGCGATATGGCATCAGGTTTGTAACCAGTGCCAACAAATACATGGTAGCAACAGATGTTGTTGTA
The DNA here is from genome assembly GCA_963931995.1 of Phaonia tiefii. Lineage (NCBI taxonomy): Eukaryota > Metazoa > Arthropoda > Insecta > Diptera > Muscidae > Phaonia > Phaonia tiefii. The sequence goes on along the minus strand of OZ008368.1, from coordinate 43,061,550 downwards.
ATTATAAGCAGCAACAACATACATTTTATTTTCGTTCATTCGTTTCAGTTGACAAACTCTACAGAAATATATACCAACAATATAAGAATATAAAAAGTACAAAAACGAAATACATATGATTGATGTGATAAGATCAATGCCTTTGTCACGAGGTTCTAACAGAACTGCGACGCATCGAAGGTCTAAGGAAAGGGGAAGCGGTTATTGTAGTCGCGGAACAGGGGATTGAATGACACACATTCGTCGAAATAGCATAAAAGCTAACCAGCCCCCGCGAAGTAATACCAAACGGCAGTTCCGCGGGGTAGAGTGGTAGATGTTTGTACGGGGTGTGGTTTAGCATGTAGGTATCAGCCAGTACCTCGTGCATGCTGATGGCGCGGGCTGCCAGTATTTATGAAGATTCCACACCAACGGTTCGGAATAAAAACAAACTACACCTTACCATGATATATTTGATTACTGACCCGAACGGGTTTAAAACTTTCCCACAAACGCTTAATGGACTCATTTCCAAATTTCTATGGATGATGTAGGTGTTGAAGAATATGTTGCTCTTGATATTCTGGACATGAGAATGCAGTGGAATTAAAGCTTTTAATTCTTTGACTGTATAAAGCGGTGCCAATGTTTCTTCACTTCATCTTACTTTCTTAAGCCCGGTATACGTGTAAAAAAAAAATTACAAAAATTTCATGAACCAAAAATTACGCCCACTTTTTCGTAGGCAAAATCAAGTACAGGGTTGTTACGCCAAGTTATTTCGTACGAAAACAATTGTTTGATAATTGTTTGGGACCGGAATTTTGACATTTCGAATATTTTAGTCAACAAAAGTAATACCACATGTGTTAAAAATAGAATGGAGTGCAAATATGAATTATTAATGAAATATTTCCAAGGTAAATCAGAAATATGTGGTAACTCTATGTAACAAAATTCTCCGTTTAGAGAAAAATGACAAAATTTCTTTAATAGCTACATCATTTACATTACAAGTGAATATAACTCTCACAAGGTAATTTTAACCGAAAATACGCCTTAGACCCAATTTTTGACTGGTTATTTAAATTGGTAATCAGTTGATTTTGATTTATGTTTGATCTAACTTTAAATACGAAAAGAGTTTTTCAGTGCTTTGTCAAATAATCTTACTACCATGTGCCAACAGTGGCAAATGCTACGAAAATGCTACGAAAAATAACATTTATCGGCTAATCATTACAATCAGGGGGATTCTATGGCACAGCTGATCGAAAGGGTACTAGGCCAATGATGGAGAATGAGAGAGCAAAGAAGACAGGAACTAATGTTAAATATTGTTTATTGATACTAATGACAGCTAAATTATGTTTTATGTTGTTTGAATTAAACGAAAATACGCATTCCCTTTGATTTCTGCCCGTTTTATGTCCAACGAAAGTGTAAAATTGGTAAAATACAGCAGCAAATAAAACTCTATGAAATGGCCTACTACCGACATGAAGAGGCATCGAAGAGAGTAATGGAAACTCTTAAGTATTACTCTATGCTACAATGCACCAAACTGACACCATTTGCAAAACAAAAGTGAAGTGATAAAATACAAAATATTTAATGCAATTGGAGAATATTCGGGCAGAAATAAAGTCCTAACTGCACTACGTGTTAATTGATACGTTGTTATTGTTATTTCAACTAGGATGATGATTATAATTGTTCACATTTACAATTAAAGAAGCTTTGTGTTTGTTCTTCTTTTCTGCCTAAATCATATGGTCACTTGATCATAGTTTAAATGCTGTTTAAACAGCAATCAACTATTAATCTAAAAAATTAATTCAGAGTTTAAATTTTGTTTGATCGTTGATCAAAGATGATTTTTTACTCCAAAATTAGGCCTTAGACCTGCTGAACCGTGTTCAACAAAGAGAACGGAATTTTAAATAGAGAAGAAAATGTACTCATGGAGTGGAATGCAAACAAAGAAATCGTTTCTGTGCTCTCTCTCTCTTACTCTCTTCGTTGGATATTTCATACACGAACAGTTTTCTGATGGTGTTACAGTATCTAACTATAGAAATTCCAAAAATGTTTAAATATAATTAAATAAAGTATATAAAAAGTATGAAATAATCAAGTTATGACGCCAGAGTGAAATGCGTTTGAGTGAGTCGCGTCGACTTGGTGGTTCTCTTTTACGAGGGTTGCCAAATTGTTCGTTTTTTTCTCCCTACCTGTACATCGTTTTTGTTCAACGGACAGAGGTGATGTTTATAGAGTTGCCAGGTTAGGCAACTCTGATATCCTTGAAATATCGTCGGAATTTGGGGTGCGTATATTTACCAAATTTATGGTTCAAACAATTAGTACTGTGAATGTAGAAAGATGCATTACAGGGAAAATTCGGTTTTCAACTGAACAGTCAGTATATGGAATAATTATCCGGGGAGTGTTGTATTTTACTCCTTTCCATATTAACTATATCTATAGAGGACAACTGCTAAAATTTGGGGACTAATAATTTTTTCCGTTCTATCATTCCAATTCTGCAGAGTCGACACTGATTTACCTCATTCATGTTACCCCACAATAATTTTCTATAATCTTCATGTACGAGTACAATATTTAGCCTACAGTGTCTCGTGCTTCTTTTTCTTGGTTTTATTGTACAGATTTTTCAGTTCATTACCGCTCTAGGTTTATTTTTCCAAATGGAAACTACTCGTTTATGTGTTACCATCATGTGGTAAAGCGTTGACTATGTTAGATTTTGTTTTCAGGTTCAAAATCGCATGTGGGTTTTACCTTAAAATCAACTCATTTCGTTGCCAATGGACATACAGGTTTGACCGACAAACCAACCAAAAAAAAAACATGATCGTCTGCAAAAAGTTGGTCTTAATAAATCTGTGCAATTATAGTATAAATCTGTTTGAGAGAAGAAAAGGTGTGAAAACCAAAAACAACTCTGGTTCATACTAATATACAAGTGGGTTACAGTATTCCAAGCTAGGATGTCTTTAAAAGTGTGCGATCATATGTGAAAAATGGACACGATTTAAATAGACATTTTTCACACTCAGGAACGACTTGTGAGGAGGGTAGGAAAATTATGGATTTATGAAAAAAAACCCTTTGGAAATGATACCATACATAACTAGTGCAAACGAACTATGTATATCATCTAGACTACAATCGTTCATAATCAGAATATGCTAACAAAGGATGATTTTTTGCTATTTGTGATATGTATCAAAATCCAAAAAGTTTTTCTTTTTGGCTTTCCATTTCATCATGAATAGACGTACAAACGAACAACAGTTGAAAATCATTGAGATTTATTATCAAAATATGAGTACGTGCTCTATGAAAGATGTGTGTTCGCAAGTTACGCCCATTTTTTTTTTTTGCTTCAACGGAACGTCAATTACCGAATTGCCAAATTTGGTCCGAAGAGCAGCCAGAGGCTGTTCAAGAGCTCCCTGATGAATTCAGTGTTTGATGCGGTTTATGGGCCGTTAAGACGGTGATGACCGCAACTTTACGGTCAATAGGGCAAGACACCGTGCGATGATCATGGACTTTTTTTAGCCCAAAATGAAGGAATTGAACTTGGTTGACATGTGGTTTCCAAAGGACGCTGCCACATGAAATCTTTCGTCTATAGGGACAAGACAACCACGATTGCTGCCTGGAAGGACAACCATTACACGTATCATTAGCCGAAATGCTGGAAAAAGTGTGCCAAAATTAGACTTGCAGAATGAACCACATGAAGCGAAGCCGTGGTCTACATATGCGTGAAACCAAATAAATATTTCATTAAGCTGTACAAAATTTCTATGTTCTTTCTCGCGTCATAACTTGATTATTTCATACTTTTTACATACATTATGTAATTTTATTGAAACATGGTTGGAATTTCTATAGTTATATACAATAACATCTTCAGAAAACTGCTCATGTATTGAAATATTCAACGAAGAGAGTAAGAGAGCGAGCAGAGAAATGACACGCTTCACTCGTTTTCTTTATTGGCATTCAACTCCATGATAAAATTTTCTTCTCTTTACTGTAGTTGCTTTATGTAGGTAGAGACGGAACGTTCACAGATTTCCTCCTGTCTAATGTCGGCCAGATTTTTCTTGAGCATACACGTTAAGGAAACAGAAGAAAAAAAGCAGAATATTTCAATCGAGCAGAATTTCAATTCCATTCCGTTCCAGACTAAATTGTAAATAAAAAAAAAATAAATGGTTTCCCATTACATCCCATGAAGGGACTGGGGAGAACTTCTCACAATCACTGAGCTGTGCGCTTTCCAGTTTTCACTCACTGATTGGGACCTACAGTTTTACACCGATTCCGAACGGTAATTTGAGAAGCTTTATCATGGCTAGATACTCGATAGTGTCGCCGTCACTATGCGAGGTGACCGCCGCCGAAAGAAAATTTGAAGGTGGTCAGAGCCGGGTTCGAACCCAGGATCTCATGTACAAGAGTCGCGCACACTAACCATTGCACCACCGACGGCCACTAAATTGTAACTAAATCAAATTAGAAACAAATGAAATGGCACAATAAAGGCTCGTTCACAATGATAGCAACAAATTCAACAGGCGTTCACAATGCAAGCAACAAATTTGTTCGAATAAGTTCGAAAAAACAGCTGACTGGCAACATTGTATACATTATACAGCAGTATACATATTTGGGGATTGAAAACCATGGAGAATTGCAATACAAACGAAAAAGCAAACAGTAAAAAATAGAAAAATTAAATGTGAGACACGGACCTCAGATTTGTACCACTACCCGGAGCAAAAAGTATTAAGTGTTTTTCTTTAGAAAACTTTTCAAATTTTTCTATAGAAAAGTTTAAAAATTTTTCTATAGAAAAGTTGTCAAATTTTTCTATAGAAATGTTTTAAAATTATTCTATAGAAATTTTTTGAAAAATTTCTGTAGAAATGTTCTAAAATTTTTCTATGGAAATATTTTAAAATTTTTCTATAGAAATATTTTAAAATTTTTCTTTAGAAATGTTTTAAAATTGTTCTATAGTAATGTTTTCAAATTTTTCTATAGACATCTTCTCACATTTTTCTATAGAAATATTCTCAAATTTTTCTATACAAATAGTCTCAGATTTTTCTACAGAAATGTTTTAAAATTTTTCTTTAGAAAAGTTTTAAAATTGTTCTATAGAAATGTTTTAAAATTTTTCTATAGAAATCTTCTCAAATTTTTCTATAGAAATATTCTCAAATTTTTCTATAGAAAAGTTGTAAAATTTTTCTATAGAAAAGTTTTAAAATGTTTCTATAGAAAAGTTTTAAAATTTTCCTATAGAAATGTTTAGAAACTTATGTTCCATAATATGTCATGGCCGTGGACGGTTTCGATAAACCTGAAAAAGTCAGCTTTTTTTAAACTTTTTTCTTTTGTTTATTAAATAAATTGGCGCGAACTACACTTACTACAAACAACTACACATTTCACATTTGCATCAGCTGATTTGTTCGAAAGCCAGCGACAGTGTTGTATTCTTGGTAATAAAAAATTATAATTATATGTGAAATTATTGTTATTGGCAGATTCTACAGATAATATTATTTATTAAAATTTTTGTTTTGATACAAAATGTTTACATTTTCATTCATACTTTCAAGTTTTAAAACAAAATTCTAAGTAGAGCGCCCCTAGAGGTCAGTAGAATAAACCGATTCGAACAAATTCCAATTTGAAGTAGAAGTAGAACCTACTTCTATGACAAATTTGAATTCCAATTTCACGAAAAACATGAGAGGGCATTATATGCAATACTGTGAGTGGGAACGAGAAGGCTTGAATTACAAATTCGTTGCTGCCATTGTGAACGCTACTTAACAGAAGATTTTTGATGGAATGAGAACAAAAAGCAGGAGATGTTACAAAATGTAAACAAACAAAATTGCTAGCAAAAGAAAAATATTTTCTAAAATTGTTTCATCGCTAATATAAATTAACAAACATAAAATATGAAATGATTTGCTGATAATATGAATAAAATAAAGTATTATATTGAAATTAAATAAAAATTGTTTTGTTAAACGAATATTGGCAAATTTTAGTTTAATTATTTTGTTCTGCAACACGAAACAAAAGATTGTGTAGCCCTTCGGAATATAAGAATCCACTCCGGAGACACATACAAATCGAGTGCTTTGTTGGTCATTGGCCAGAAAATAAAATTGTGTGAGCTATAGGGTGAGATAGTGCAAAACATCTTCATAAGAGTGGCCAAAAAATGCACTAGCATTTCCGGCCACCAGCAGCGAACACCACATTGTGCGTTCATTCCGAGTATAAGGATCTCCTCGGGAGACATGTACAAATCGATTGGTATATGTCTCCTTATCCAGAAATTAAATTTGCTAGAGCTATTAAGCTCTCCTGAACTCATTTGTGCGTATGATATATTTTATTTTTAAAGAAATGCGTTTGAGTGTATCGCGTCGACTTTTTTGGTTCTCTTCTACTAGGGTTGCCAAATTGCGCCGGTTTTTTCTTCTCTACTTGTACGTCCTTTTTGATTTGATTTTTGATTTGATTTGATGGAAACTGACCATATTTAAGTCGTATAAACCACAGACCGTACAATTTGAAAGCATTAACGACAAACTCTACATCAATCACAAATGATTATCCTTAATCTAAGTTCAAATGGGCATTGGATTTGTTTTATTAAGAGGATCATACCATCTATCTTAACTTTCTCTTTTAATTTTCCTATCGAATTCAAGTGAACTTTCTAAGCGGCATTATAAAAGCAATTTACCTTCCATAAAAAATTTCCAATCTATTTTCAAGCCCTCTTTTTTTTATTATTTTTTCATATAAAAGTATCCAGCCATATTTTTATAAGTTTCTTCCATATTAACTTTAATTTAAGCGTCATGGTTGATGATACAAACATAAATATTTTCTATGTATTCGCGTCAATATTGATTGAAAGTGAAATTGTTGTGAACCATATTCCGATGAATTGACATTAACTCTCTGAAATGCTTTGATACTCGTACTGACTTTTCGCCTCCAACTAAACTGGATTTTACGCACCGACGTTTGCAACTATGTGCTTTGAATGATGCGTAAACTATTATGAGCCAATTTAGGTGGTGCTGGTGGCGGTGGTTCATGCCACATACTGTTATGACAAAAACACCAGACAGGCAAAACCAACGCGACTATTGTACGATGCGTCGAAGAAATTTGTGACAACGCCTAAACGAAATGGAAAACGGGAACGCGGCGCCAAAAGTTGTTTGAACTACAATCATCACACAACTTTTATTTGAAGTTGGGTTGAGATTTCCACGCATGCGCGCATTGGAGACGCAATCATAACACTGCAATGTATGGGCCCTGGTTATGGTCACGTTCAAGAGATTACTTGCATTATGATGTGTTGAATTTAAGTGGAGTAGATGCAATTTCCTTTTAAAATTCAATTTAAGTTTAAAAGAAAATCAATTTAAATTTTTTCTTATAAACAAAAAAATATGTGTTTATGTATTACAAAAAAAAAAAAAAACAATTGAAGTGCTGTCATTAAAAAGGCTTGTAGCAAACTTGCATTTTAGTCTATTGTATGATCAATCTAAAGGCATTGGTTCATCATCCTATTCAGTCCAACAATCAGCCGAATATCTCGTGTGTGCAGAAGAAAAATGTGCTTTTGCCTATAGTCTATGGGCAAATGCAATGAATCGCGAAATGTTGGCAATTATTGAAATGTTTAAAAAAAACTATCATCTCGACGATGTGGGTTGGATTGTACAACAGATAACACAAAATTATCGACTGACCCGTCTATTGATAACTTGGGATCAGTGAAGTAGGCAGTCCGTAAGGTGAACCACTCAAAACCTTTTAACTGAGGCTTAATTTTTGAGTGAAAAATCATCTTTGATCAACGAACAAACATAATTTTAACTCTGAATTCACTTTTTAGGTTCCAGATCCAGTGACCATATGATTTTGACGGAAAACCACAAGAAGAACAGACTCAAAGCTTCTTTAATTGCTAATGTGAACAATTATAATTTCCATCCTAGTTGAAATAACAGTAAAAACGTTAGAACTTTATTTCTGCTCAAATATTCGCCAATTTCATTAAATATTTTGTATTTTATCACTTCACCAGTGTTGCCAACTTAGCTCTTTTGGGGGTAGATTTAGCACTTTTCGACCTAGCAAAACGCGGAAAAAAGTCATTGGCGCTTTTTTGGAAAAACGCATAATGTGGACTCGTTTTGAATTTTTATTTAGCCCCTTGGCCCATTTTTAATACAACACCAATTTGCTAAAGAATGTTACATTTTTGCCTCTACCGTGTAACACCGTTGACCGTTGGCTTTTGTATTGGTCATTACGCTTAATACTTATAAATTTTTAGGTGCACAGAAAAAAATAAAAATCAATTTCAATTAAAAAATTTGTTTATTTGATTAATTTTTTAATTGATTTCGGTGTAATCACGCAAATGATAATATTAATTAAAGGTATTTATAAATTTGTCAAAAAAAACTTCAATTAAAAAATTTGTAAATTTGATTAAAACATTTATTGATTTTTTTCAAAAATATTGATTAAGTATGTAATCAAATTAATTAAAAAAATTATTGATTTTTTTTTCGCGATTTTTGATTAAATTTTTAATTGAATCAATTAAAACCGCTATTGCATTTTTCAGCATGCAACCCCCACCCCCGGCGACGACGCTAAAAAAATAAAATGTTCTATTTTTAAATCGATTTTATTCAAGGTTTCGCAGATAAACATGTTATATTTATAAAAAATTAAATTTTTTCGAATTTGGATTCATAATCGGAACTAATGTCCGGTTTGTTTAAACTATTATTATATATTAAACATTTACGGTTTTATTCATAAAAAGTTATGAGGGGTTTGAGAGACAGTTTGTCATACAAAAACCGTCCCTCAAATCTCTCACAACTTTTTATGAATAAATCGGTTAATGTTTAAACGATTTATATTAAATACAAAAAAAAAATAGGTACATCTGGTGGTTCTGGAGAAACATTCAATTTATCTGCTCCTGCCATTGTCGCATTCCATCTCTTCTGCATATTGCTTTTATCCAATTCCGGCACTCTTGTTGTAAACGTTCAAAATGTCTAAGAAGGTGAGTCCTAAAGATTCTTTTTACGTGAAATTTTTGAAAACAATTTTCGTGTAAATAATTGTATGTGGCATAAGGCGGCAAATTGTGTCTTTTCAAGTGCATAAAAAATGTTTGGGGACAGTCATTTTTTCCATTGCAAACCAAACACTCGATGCAAACACTCATTTCCAATAAAATTTATTCAAAAACACTTTCCAATTAAACACAATTACAAAAAACGCAGTTTTAATCACCAAACAAGGCTATTTAACACTATTATTCTTTAAGTTCACAAAATAAAATCTTTCAATCAACAATAAACGAATTACAAATTACAACAGTGTTGTATATCAAAAACTAGAGCCGTACGAAAAGTGACAACGACGGCTGGTGACTCAGCCGCTACATATATTGCCTCCCAACGGCGCTGTAAAATTCAACTTTCTGTAAAATACTTTATCACAACAATTTTTGTTCACAAAAATTATTTACATTAAGGTTCGTTAAGAACGCATATTTATATTAATTTAGAAAGATTCACAGCAAAAATTCGATAATGCACTCAAAAATTAAACATTTTTAGTGCCGTAAATTTGCGCCTTGCCAACTAGTAGTTCTGTTGTAAACTCAAAAATGAATTGTAAATACGATTAAAAATTTAATTGATTCTATTAATTTATTAACTGATTTTTTTAAAAAAATTCAATTATATTTTTAATTGAAATTTACAGACCAATATTTTTGTCTGTGTGGAGAGACACCCAGAAATATCGTAAGGTATGGGAGGTAAGGTATCGTAGGTGGTGCAATTGATAGTGTTCCCTTCTCTTGCACTCTTGCATCACTGCTCTGACCACCTTACATTTCCTTTGGCGACGGCTACCTCGCTTAGTGATGGCGACACTATCGAGTACTTAGCCATGAAAAAGCTTCTCAAAATTGCGTTCGAAACCGGTGTGAGAATGTAGGTCTCAAACCCGTAACCTTCCCATTACATCCCATGAAGGGATTTTCACTCACTGATTGGGACCTACAGTTTTACACCAGTTCCCAACGGTATTTTGGACGCTCATCATGTAATGAGTAACGGGTTTTTTATGGGAAACAGAACCCTCTTTTAAGAAGTGGCTAAACCCCATATGATGAGTCCAAGGCAATATGTATTTATTGGAAATGAGTGATTGCTGAAAAACACTTCTGCTTAAATATACGTAACGGACTATCCTAGATTATATAAACTTATGAATGACATGAAACCTTTCGACAGAATTCAGTTGGTACAACTAAATGTCAGGCAATGCTGGTATACGTCAAATCTGCACTACAAACATCGTTTTCTTCGGGTGAACATCTGAAAGGATTTTCCAAGAGAGGATGTTAAAATTTAATGAAATAAGTTGCGTATGAGATATCACCGAATTTTTTGTTTTATTTGAAAGGCCTATCAATAACACTATGCGAAGTATACGCGTTTTAGCACTTTTGGGATTTTTCTGGTTGGTTTCGTTGTTTGTCGCGTTTTAGCACCTTTTGGGTACTTCGACGGCGCGTTTCGTTCCAGCAGAATTGGCATCACTGCACTTCACTTTTGTTTTGCAAATGGCGTCAGTTTGATGCGCTGTAACGATTACCCGATAAATGTATGAATACCGGTTATTTTTCGTAGCATTTACCACTGTTGCCACATGGTAGTAAGATGATTTGGCAAAGCACTGAAAAACTCTTTTCGTATTTAAAGTCAGATCAAACATAAATCAAAATCAACTGATTACCAATTTAAATAACCACAAAGGGATAGAGAAGTGTAAACAGAGCCAAAAATAGTTGGTTCGGGATTAGTAAAATAGATAGACTGTAAAGTGAATCACAAAAAGTTGTTAACTGACTCCACTCTGCTTCATGAAGCGGCAAACAAATATCGACTGTTCCGACAATGGATAACTTAGGGATAGTGGAGTAGACAGTCCGTAATATGAGACACAGAAAACTTTCAACTGACTCCTATCTGTATCACCAAGGGGCAGAAAAGGTTCGATGCGCGTATCAATAGTTAACTCGGGGCACCGCTCCGAGATGTGCATTACAAAAACAATACCAACTGGCTCCTATTACAGACAGCACAAAAATTACAAATCTTCCGACAATGAATTAGTTTAGCATTAAGGCTGCGCCTGATGTTACCCACGTGGGTCATAAAACACAAACTTAAACGGAACGAGTTCGAGACCTTTCAAGTGTTATTCTAACCAGCAAAAGGTACAAGAAACAAAATGCCTCTGGTCAGACCTGGTGGCTAATCCAGTTCCATATTCGTCTCCGACAGTACAACAGTACCGACAACAGATTTGAACCAGCAAAACTATCGCTTCTGGAGCACCGAAAATCCACGAGTGATGCACGAGGAGCCATTACACTCGCTCAAAGTGACTGCATAGTGCGCTGTTCACGCTGGAGGGGTCATCGGGCCATATTTTTCAAGAACACCGCTGGTCAAACGACAACAGTGGACGGTGCGCGCTATAGGGCCATGTTAACCGAATTTTTTCTGCTGCAATTCGACGAATTACGATTGGAGGACATGTGGTTCCAACCAGACGGAGCAACGGCACACACTGCGCGAGCCACAACCGATATTCTGAAGGCGGCGTTCCCGGGTCGCCTCATCTCTCGTTTTGGCGATTTGCACTGGCCCGCAAGATCGCCCGATTTAACCATTCCAGACTTTTTTGTGGGCTTTTTTGAAGTCCCGTGTTTACGTGAACAAGCCCGAGACCCTGGAAGCCCTCAAGGTCAACATTCGACACGAGTGCGAGAATCTGTCGCCCGAAGTTTTCGCCGAAGTGATGATGCCATAAAACGAGCCCGTAAGTTAATCAATTGTGACGGCGGCCATTTAACCGATATCATCTTCTCAATTTAACCAATAAAATTCTAAAGGTTCAAATAAACATAATCAAAAAACAGAATCGAAGTTTTTCATTTAGAAAAAAATGAGAGCCAAACCACATCGGATGACTTCTTTTGAAACACCTTGTATAGGTCCACCAAATTATAATTGTCATACTCGTATAATTCATTTGCCCCATGCATGATAAATACAAATCGAGGAATTAATGTACTTACTCTTTATGGATACAAATTGATTAGACTTGCAACCGAATTGTTTTCATATTCGGCTGTTGCAACCGAAGTTATAAAAAATGGCTTTGTTAGAACGAATATAGTTGATAATTCAGTTGTCACAACCGCACCAATTAAGAAACGAGCGGTTTTCAAACGAATTTCCGTTGTGAGTACTAAAGTCAGTGGGAACAATTTCAATTCCCTTGTGGCAACCGCTATTCAGTGGCAACAGTCAAATTTACGGTTGCTACAATCTCTATTTAAACAATTATATTAAATATAGTTGATCTCATAGTAAATATCCCTGATGGTTAGTGCTGGATACATGTAAATATTATGCTTAGTCCATTCGCTTTTTTCCTCATCTCGAGAACTTGTACAAAAGTCTTTTGCTGTGAACTGTAGTCTTGCCACATATCTATAATCTCACCGCAGATGGAAATCATTGAGATTTTGAGCTTCATATATCTCATGAAATCCAATGTCGGCGAGATGTGTCTTAAGCATACATGGGACAAATGAATTATATGACAATTACAATTTGTAGTTTAATTTTAATTACATCTACAAATGCAAATTGAAAAAAATATAAATGTGTGAAAATCAAAAAGTTGACCAACTCCCTGTCACCGGTCAATAAATAGGAAACTTAAATGTACTTTGTTTAGATTACAATATATTATTAACAAGCTAAATCCTCTCTACGTGGACAGTCACTTTCAATCCCGTACTACAAAAACGGGTCCGCCAAATAACTTTTTTTTTTGAAAATGCTATAAAAAAATACTGAATATTTTCTTAAATTTCTTTTTTTATTTGAAAGTACAATCCTTCCAGTTAAGAATGGTAAATAATTTCATTCAAATGGCTGCCTCGGCTGACCATGCAGTAGCCTACACGATCGGTCCAATTTTTAAGCACATTATCGATTGCGTGCAGCTGTATTTCACCAATGGCTTCACGAATATTGTCCTTTAAAGCGTCAATTGTCTCTGGCTTGTCGGCGTAACACTTATCTTTGAGGGCACCCCACAAATAATAGTCCAACGGTGTCAAATCGCAGCTCCGAGGTGGCCAAACGACATCAGCTCTGCGGCTGATAATGCGATCTTCAAAAACAGGGCGCACAACATCGAGTATAGCTTCGGCTGTGTGGCACGTAGCGCCGTCCTGTTGAAACCAAATGTTGCCAATATCCAGTGCTGCCAGTTTAGCACTTTCAGTGCAATTCTAGCTTCTTTTTTTGACTTCTGCACTATTTTTCTGGAAAAACATGCTAAATGCTTTTTATCACTTTTTTGGGCAATTTTTGTTACCTTTGCCGTTTCTTGCTTCATTTTCAGCATTTTTTGTCGATAAATTGCATTATTTCTATAATGTATGGCTGTTTTTCGGAATTGAACTCTGAAATTATGCTACGAACTATGCCACGGGTGTGGATGTCATATATGGACGTAAGTTGCCATTTAAAAAATCCTTTACTGCAAAAGTATGTTGGTTAAGACTTTTTATTAGCAATTTCATTAAATGTGATGTACGGAGAACGTGACCCTAAAAAACAAAAATAAATTTTTATTTGCCTCTAAGTATATTACTGGTCAAAATCTAATAGACGGTTCAACCATAGAGCAATACTAAAGAGCCTCCATTACTCTCTTCGATGCCTCTTCATGACGACGAGGTACTTGGCCATTTCATCGAGTTCGAGTTGCTTTGGTAATTTACTCTTAAATATAATTTAGCTGTGATTAGTATCAATCAAACACTTTTAAACTTAGTTTGCTGCATGGTCTGTAATCTGTATGTCTTCTTTGGTCTCTCATTCTACATCATTCCCCTAGTACCTTTTCGATCAGCTGTGCCATAGACACCTCCTGGTTCAACCTTCTAACAATTTTAATAAGTTTAAAAAACGGAAACAGCTTTCATTAAAGAGGTAAACTTGGTTAATCGCTCAGTTTTTCTATGGCCAATTTTCTCGAGTTAAGTACAAATTTGCTGATTAATCAATTTCAATTTACATGCTGACAGTTCGGACAACGGTATGATACAGATTGACTTTGCTGCGGCAAAAAAAACATGGTATTTAGTGGCACAAGATACCAGCATAAAGACAAGGCTACTTGGGTATCCCCTGATCAAAGATCGAAGAACCAAATTAATCCCGTGGTAATTGATGGTAGGCACTCATCTAGTGTAATGGACGTAGGAGTGATCTGAGGAGCTAACAGCGATTCTGATCACTACCTGGTAGCAGAAAAGGTTCGCACAAGATTAAGTAGCGCGAAAATCGTACGAAACCGGACGCAGAGAAAGCTAGACATCGGAAAGCTGCAATTACCAGATATAGCCAGAGCCTACTCCAGGAAACTCTCGCAACTTTTGGCACAGAACCCATCCCTCCCGATGACGATCCTGAAGCGCAGTGGAAACCCATTTCTGACTCTATAAAAACTGCCGTAACAACCGTACTTGGTTTTGAAAATAGCTTCGCAACAAATACGATGAAGGCTGTGGCATAGCAAATGATGAAACGAAGTCTGCACGTATGACAATGCTTCAGTCAATGGTAACGCGAGCTGTGGCTGTGAGGTATTGGGGAAAAATAAAGAATCACAATTTGGACAATTGATCACAATTGGACAACGACCTCGATTGCCCCCTCCAAACCAAGACGCAGACGTTGCAGACAAAATCATTTTTTGTGTGTGCGGTTTCATGTCAGTTAGTTCGGATCATTTTCGCAGTCACAGTCAGCAAATCAATTTAACAATGAAAATCATCCAGGAATTTTAAACCCTGATCTGAACACCCATTTTCAATCCTAAACTAATTTTGGTTAAATAATAGGCAATGACAAAATTTCATTGCGGTCGTTAAAGGCTTACGCCAGTTATCCTGTTGACCAGTCAGCCAGTTATACATATAGACGGGCACGGCTCAAAAGTCCCTAAACTTCTTCTATGCGTTCCAATTTTTTACGTATCAAATGATATATACCAAATCCCTATGGGTGAGGGTGTTCGAATATGTATGGTTTACAAAATTGTGTTTTTTTTTTATCGAATATAGGCCGTAAAGTACTACAATTTTTGATTGTTTCAGTTTTAGCACTTTTTTTTGCTTGTTTTTTTTGACAGCTTCTGGCAACACTGCCAATATCCTCCTCTTCAATTTTTGTGAACAAAAATTCGTTCAACATGGCCCGATAACGATCGCCATTGACTGTAACGGCCACTCCTTGCACATTTTCGAAGAAAAATGACCCAATTATGCCTCTGGACCAAAATCCGCACCAAACAGTGACTCGTTTTGGGTGCATCGGCTTTTCAATGTATGAGTGCGGGTTTTCTGTGCCCCAAATGCGACAATTTTGCTTGTTTACATACCCGCCAAGATCAAAATGAGCTTCATCTGAAAAGATGACTTTTTTTTGGCAAAATCGGCATCTTCTGTAAGTCGATCGCAATCGTAATGTCGCAATATTTCCCAGCGGTGTTCAAGCGTATACACAACCATATTCGCTCAGCGGAAGGATAAAACTAATTACCTGTCAAATCAGACATGAGCTAAGTGTTACCATTCACGAAATAAGCACTAGTTGAAAAAAAAACGTTAGATGGCGGACCCTTTAGTATTTAAAATTATACAAAATATACTCAAAACGTCAGTCCTTTGGCATGTCACAAACGCAAAATCGCTGAAAACAATGATCGTATTATAAAAATATGTCCAATATGTGATAAATATTATTATTTGACTCCATATATTTCGGACAATAAAATATGCGAGGAAAAACATCAAAAGGTACTGATATTTTTCAGGCACTTTCTAATTTCTTGGTGAACAATAATATATCGTGGTAGAAAATAGTGGGAATATGCACTGATGGAGCGTCAGCAATGATGGGGATCCAGTACGGTTTCTTAAAATTGGTAAAGGATAAACATCGCAATACAATTGGATCACACTGTATAATTCATCGACAAACTCTTGCTGCAAAAACTTTACATTTTGAATTAAAAACTGCATTACAAATTGCTATAGATGTGGTAAATTTTGTGAAAACAAGCGCTTTGGAAACGCGACTTTTTGAAGCCTTACGCCTGGATTTAAATGCAGATCACACTAAGTTATTGTTTTTATACCAAAGTACGCTGGCTTTCTAAAGGCAATATTCTTAAAAGGTTGTTCGTTTTGAAGACAGAAACATACATTTTTCTATTGAGTGAGGGGAGTGACATCCTTTACAAGAGCTTTAATGAAGGCAGTTTCATTTAGTATTTTGCTTATATAACAGACTTTTTCGAAGCACTAAGCATGCTTAATTTAAAATTGCAGGGTAAGAAAAATAATATTTTAACAGCATATGATTCTATAAATCCATGAACAAAATTACATTGTGGAAGAGTCGGCTACAATAACCTTTTCCAAACTATTCGTCCTTCCCGCTTCTTAACGATGCAATTGATTCAAGTCATGGACAAAATTCAAATTTGAAAAAATTAATTATAGAACACTTAGATACGCTTTCTGATGAGGTTAAACGTTATTTCCCGGAGCTAAAAACAGAATCTAGCAAAGCAATTTGCTTCGAAATCCATTTATAAGTATTTCTGATATACCCGACAATATCCAAGAAGAATTTATTAAATTAAAATGCAACTCTTATGCTAAACAAGATTTTGAAGCAATGGACGTGGGTGGTTTGGTTAAAGTATTCTACAATTTATCCTTTGATGGAGACTGAAGCTTTAACACTTTTAATACAGTTTTCATCAACATATTTGTTTGGAACTGGGTTCTCAAGCCTTTTATGTATAAAAACAAAAAATCGATTGTTTATGAATGTTGAAAGCGATATACGATGGGCGTTGCCAGAAATTCATCCGAATATTAACGAATGTATCTCCTGATCAGCGGACGAAGGACCACATTGCTCACTTGGTAATAGATGGCAGGCACTCTTGTAGTGTAATTGTGTGCTCAACATGTAGAGACCACTTTTCAGCACTACTCCACTCAGATTCTTCCACTGAAGATCAGGAGGTAATGATAGTGGAAGATAGTGTAGATTTTCTCCCCTAACCACGCCGAGATTAGAACGGCGATCTCCCGTCTGAAGAATAATAAAGCCGCTGGTGCGGATGGTCTACCCGCTGAACTTTTTAAGGCAGGTGGCGAAGGACTGCTAGCCACATGCATCGACTTATATGAAGTATATGGCTGGGGGAATCTATGCCAGACGATTGGAGTATCAGTCTATTATGTGCTGTATTCAAAAAGGGTGATCCGTGTGTCTGTTCCAACTATGGCGGTATCAGTCTTTTATCCATCGCATATAAGGTCTTGTCGAGCGTATTATGTGAAAGACTAAAGCCAACTGTTGAAAACCTGATGGGACTTTATCAGTGTGGCTTTAGACCAGGCAAGTCCCCGACTGACCAAATATTGACGCTACACCAAATCCTGGAAAAGACCCACGAAAAGCAAATCGACAGCTGCGACAGCGATCGATTACAAAGCTGCTTTCGATAGCCCCATACGGGGAATCATCATTGGGCGAAATTTGAGAGAGGTTACTGCAGTATTTTCAAGAATCGAAAAGGAATCAGCGAAGGTGGGTCTTGCTGTTAACGAGGGCAAGACAAAATTGATGGTGTCAACGACTAGAGAAACCTCTCGACTAGGTCCGCACGTGAACGTTGGCAACCGATTTAATTTTGAAGTGGTAGATGAATTTGTCTACCTTGGATCCGCCGGGAACAAGGACAACAAGGTTAGCCTGAAGATAAATAGGATAATTGTGCTTGCAAATAGATGCTATTTTGGGCTCAGCAAGCAGTTTTGGAACAAAGCTCTCTCTCGACGGACAAAAGTCTAGCTATATCAGACTCTTATTTTACCTATCTTGACATATGGCTGCCAAACTTAGGTCATATCGCAAGCGGATCAGTAAAATATATGGTCCTATTAGGGAAAACGGCGAGTACCGACGTCGCTGGAACCAAGAGCTATATAATCTATATTCGGGCGTGGACATAGCTAGGCCAATCAAATTAGGTCAATTGCGTTGGCTAGGCCATGTTATCAGAAAGGCGAAAGGTTTTCGATAACGTACCCGATGGATACAGGAAAAGAGGACGACCAAGACTCCGCTGGAAAGACCTGGCAGAAGAATCCCTTCGTATCCTTGGTGTTACCAACTGGCGAGAAAAGGCGAAGCATAGAGCCAGTTGGAAGAATATGTTGAAATTTGTTTAATTTGTTTGTTTAATTAATATGTGTAAGACGTCTGACCTCATGAGGTTGTAATATAGTCAATAAAAGTAAAGTAAAGTATATTGGACAGGGCTAAGTTAAATTTATTAAGGAACAACAGTTTATCACCGTTATCTCAAGGAACTCTGCTCCTAATTCCCACTAGTATTCTTCTTGTGACCGTCGATGGTTCAATGGTTAGTGTGCGCGACTCTTGTACATGAGAACGTGGGTTCGATCCCTGCTTTCACCACCTCATTTTTTTTCAACGACGGTCACCTCGCTTATTGACGTTGACACTATCGAGTACTTAGCCATGAAAAAGTTTGTCAAAATACCGTTCGGAACCGGTGTAAAACTGTAGGTCCCAATCAGTGAGTGTAAAACTATAAAGCGCACAGCTCACTGATTATGAGAAGCTCTCCCCTATATCTTCATGGGATTTAATTGGAAACTAGTTGTTTATTCTTCCAGGCGTAGAAAACACTCTTTCGAGTGTGGAAAACGGAAGATTATTAGTGTGGGATAAGATATTAGAAGTCTTCCAAAAATACTTTGTTTAATAAAGTAAATATAGTGCTCACGCACACTCACTTCACGCCAATCACGTGACTGGCATCCATCTCTAGTGGGTACCGCATAATTTGTAAATCGCTCAAATGCATTCTTGCACAGAATGAGACTTGCGGATCGGGAGTCGTGTGATTGCGAAGCGCCAATCGAAGATTGGCTCCATGTTTTGTGCGAGTGTCCCCTTTACGGGGCTTTTAGGGATTTAGTCGGCATGGGTGTCACCAGATCCGGTGGTGAGTGGTGTGTGAGTAGTATGCTTCTGTCTCCGGATGCGTTGTGTGAGGCAACGCGGTTTGCCTCTCGTGTTTTCGCGAGTCGGCGCGCTAGGACGGTTTAGTTGTTGTTGTGGGTTTCACTGGTCTCTATCGGTGTCTCTCTTTTGTAGTGGTTAAACGTTTTTCGTGATCCTGACTTTTTCAAGCTAGTTATTCAGCCGTTTAGGATCTTGTTGTCGGTACTGCTGAACCCTTGCGAACACAGGGATTGCCAGTCCCGGACTTCGTCGGAGTCGAATTTGGAAGTGGATTAGCCGCGAGGTCTGACCAGAGGCCTGTTTCTGGTACCGTGTGCTGTTTGGGATTGACACGTGGAAGGTCTCGAACTCGTGCCCTTTCAGTTTGTGTCTTGTTGTTGTGACCCACGGGCGCATCATCGGGCGAAGCCTGAAGATTGGCTGCCGGTCGCTGTTATTGACCGGAAGAGGTGGAAACAGCCTTGCTCCCACGGTGAGAAAGCTGAAGCCGTCTGACTGTAGTTATTATACCGTTTAAATGGCAATTTTAGCATTTAAATGGCAATGTCACGTGATGTTGTTGTTGGTGTTGATTTTGTAGAATTGTTTCACGATTGATGCTTTTGTCGCCGGGGGTGACCAGTCCCCTACTTAGTACAAAGTAAAAACTGGGAGCAGCTTCACTGCGAAACTCGGACCAGAGAGTATGCCTATCTGGTAGCATGGGTGGTGTTGGCCCCCTTGTGGGAGATCGTGCTGGCTGTGGTTGCCACCAAAATCGCTGGTAGAGGCTATGTAGTTGCTTTGTATATCAGTTACTTGTAACGAAGTATGCTAGGCAGGTGCATATCCTCGAAATATGGGATCCGTGGCCCTTATCACGGAAGAGGTTTGGATAGTACCTCACTCTTTACCAAGGAGGAGTAGCTCATGTACAGAGAGTTTGCTCAATTGGTAGCTCGTGGACGGAAGAAAGAAGTCGCGCTGGCGGATATGCGAATACGGGGCGTTTGTTCTCCCACGTAGTCGTGTATACCAATGGTGTAAGGCTTCCTATTCCTGATCTCTTGGCTGCCCCTCTATGCGGGGTAGCACGGATATCTCACGGGCGGCGCTAACAGTCGTATCAAACATGTTCTTGGTGGGGCGGTGCTCACCTGTGGTTAAGGACTTCACGTCGAGAACCACATTAAATCACGCGGACTCTGACCTCATGATGTTGTAAAATAGTGAATAATCCTAGAATAGTAGAATAGTAGTCTTCATGAAAACTCGAAAGAACCTCGTAAACCCGAAAACATCGTAGACTTGCACAGGAAATGTCAAAACAAACAATTTTCCCATATAAAGCGAATTGCACAAAAGTGGAAAGTTTTCGATGCAAATTTGCTGAGCAAACCTGGAAAAAGAAACGTGAAAACTTTTGACATTTCAATGTCAATTTTTTTGTATTGAAAAAAGAGAGGTTTTTTGATTTATGTGAAAAAAATAAAATAATGTAATAGATAAAGCATATACTTTTAATTTTACTTTGCTTATTTACTTTATCAGGCTTTTTTTGGCAATTGCTGCATATACATATACGCTGAGCAACTTTATTTGGTACCTCATGAAACGCTTCGGGACAAACTTACGCTGAGCAAAAGTTCTAGGGTTTCTTGTTTGCATGAATACCGCTATTAAAAATGCATTAACTGAGGATGAAATAGCAATGCTTAAATTAAAACAAAAAAAGCACCACGACGAGGCAGACATGGCATATGAATGTAAAAACATGATAAAGAACTGTCTTGGAAGGACAAATCTATCAAAATGTATACTTTTGAACTGCAGCAATGTTTGCCACCACCACACTTAGTTTCATAATTTTTACAATAACTTGCACGTTGAAGGTGAAGAACAATTAGAAGTTGATTGGGATATTGACGAATATGATTAGCTGTAGAGTGATATGTTCTTTATTTTTTCTAAATTATTAAAATTAAAACAATTTAATAATATATGTGAACTACAATATAATATATATGTGAACTATTTATTTTTAATTCAATTTATTCCAAGTTTTCTTTTTCGTACCAAAAATACATGTACATACTTGGTCTAATAGAAAACATAACTTTTTATAATATTTGTTTAAAATAAACTGAATTCTATTTAAGAGAGTAACATATTGCACTGAATTTTTCTTATTTCCTTTTAACAAAAGAACTAGTCCCGACAAAAGTTGCGAAATATTTGCTACTTTTCATGAAAAAAGACTTTATTTGTCAAAAATATTTTTGACAAAACAATACATCTCGGTTTTTGGACATTTTCTCGGCAACAGTTTTATCTGGAAAAAAGATGCAAATTGGAAAATAAAGGTATTTAAATTCTCCACCATAAAAACAGCTTACATTTGCTTAGATATGGTCTGGGACGATTCTGTGACCCTATAAAAGTGTTTTTTGGTCCTGTAAAATTCAGTTTTTTGACATTGGTTGTTTTGTCAAAATTCCACAGATATGTTTCATCATATTTGCTCAAAATGTTGTCAAATCAATACAGGGTTGATTTTGTGTTCACACTTTGCACATTTATTTGCCTCTTTTTGTTTGATCAAACAGGTATCAAATATCATCAAATAAACAGTAGGGCAAATAAATTTCCCCTGTGGTCACACTTGCACAAATATTTGCAACAAATAATTGTTTGATCAACCTGCCAGAAAATACAAACGCTACCCAATGGGTAGCGAAATATTGAAGAGAACAATAATTTAAAATAGACCTAACGCTCAAACATTTTAATTTTAAATATAATACGTAAGGTCGAACAAATTATCACGTTTTAAAAAATATATATCATATTCCAATTCGGAATGCATATTTATTATAAAATTTAAAAGTTTTATTCAAATTCGCATTAAACTCATTTAAAATCGAAAATCATATTCAAATTTGAAAAAGCGTTTCATGTATGAAAATCTTATTAAGTTTAAACATTTATCGAAATATTACAAAATAATTTTAATTTTGAAATTTGATAAAAAAATGTTTGAAAAGCTTAATTAATTTTTAATTAATTCTAATTCAAATCAAAAAATCATTTGGAAAGAAAAATTGTTTGGATATGTATGTGAGTTAGATCACATTTCAAAAGGGAAATCATATTTCATAATTCCAACATTTCACTAAAATTCGAAAATCATATCATTTATTATTAATTTTTTTAATCTTCGGAATTCTCTTTTGGATGTTATTTGGCCTTCCTTTAAGGCAGACTTTTGTGTTGATTTTGATCAATTTTATGATATGCTACGTTCCAATTTTTGTTCATCGGTGCCAGTTGCTAGTGACAAGAGTAATTCGTTGAGTCCTCCTTGGTTTTCAAGGGAACTTAGAGGCTTAAAGAATCGTAGAAATAGATTATATAAAAAGTTCAAGGAAAGTGGGTCCTGCGTTGATTATATGAATTATTCTATTGCATAGCCATGAAAAAGCTTCTCAAAATACCATTCGGAATCGGTGTAAAACTGTAGGTCCCAATCAGTGAGTGAAAACTGGAAAGCGCACAGCTCAGTGATTGTGAGAAGTTCTCCCCGGTCCCTTCATGGGATGTAATGGGAAACCATTTATTTATTTTTTATGCATAAGTGTGACACTTTGAATCGTAAATGTTATGCTGATTATCTTAGGAAGATTAAGGCCAAGTTAAATCTGAATCCTAAGTGTTTTTATCAATTTGTCAATTCTAAAAGGAAGTTCTCTGGAGTATGAAGGTGTTTTAAAATCAACTGCTAGTGAAATTGCGGATCTTTTTGCTAAATTCTTTCAATCTACCTATTTAAAATGTGCTAATTCATCGTCTGAATATCCTTACAGTATTCAAAAATTTGATGTGATGTTTGATCTGTCACTGTCCTATAACGATGTTTAAATGGGTCTCCTATCGCTTAAACCAACCTATTCCCCACGCCCTGATGGGGTACCATCAATTGTTTTACGAGAATGTGCTGATGCTTCATATATCCCGCTGACGAAATGTTCAACTTTTCTTTGTCCAAAGGTGTGTTCCCCCCACTATGAAGGGAAAACTATAGGGGAATAGCTAAGTTGAGTGCTATCCCCAAGCTTTTTGAGAAACTGATAACGTGTAAGCTTATCCACTCACTACAGGATATTATTTCTCCTCATAAACATGGGTTCTTAAAGGGAAAATCGACGGTTACAAATCTATTGGAATTTATCTCATTTATATTTTCATCCTTTCAGTCTAAGTTACAGACTGATGTCATTTACACGGATTTTAGTTAGGCCTTTGACAGAGTTGATCATAGACTTTTACTCAAAAAGCTTGACTTGATAGGGTTTCCATGTGGTCTTCTGCACTGGCTGTCTTCTTATTTCTTGAATAGAACTCAGGCAGTATTGTTTAAGGGCTGTGTGTCGCGTCGGATACTTGTCACTTCTGGTGTTCCCCAGGGTAATCATTTGGGTGATGTCCATTTTAATTTGTTTTTAAATGACCTTCCATTAGTTATTAGGAATTCGAAACTTCTAATGTATGCGGATGATGTAAAGCTATTCAGACAGTGGGAGAAAGTCACTTACTACAGGAGGATTTGGTGAGGTTAGCTAATTGGTGTCGGTGCAATAATATGTTGTTGAACTTAAAGAAATGTAAACAAATGTCTTTTAATAGGAAAAATTTTTTACTTACTTCATACTTGATTGATGATTATATATTGGATAATGTTTCTTCGTTTGGTGATTTAGGAATTATTTTTGATCCTAAACTTACCCTTAATTTGCATATTGAATCCTGTGTGAGTAGGGCGTCAAGTTTATTTTGTTTTATAAAACGATGGTCAAGGGAATTTGATGATCCCTATATAGCTAAACGATTATATACTAGCCTTGTTAGACCAATACTTGAATATGGGTCGTTAGTATGGTCACCTAATTATAGGTGCCACATTGACAGAATTGAATCAGTACAGAAACAATTTTTGCTCTTCGCCTTGAGAAATCTTGGCTGGCATTCTGATACTGTTTTACCTCCTTATATTAATCAACTTGCTTTGATTGATTTGCCTACTCTTGAACATAGGAGAATCATGTTAGGGATATGCTTTATGACAAAATTAATAAACGGATAAATTAATTCATCACATCTGATATCTAATATATACTTTAATGTTCCTATTCGTGCTTCAAGATATTTTTCCGTTAAATTTACCTGCAGTTAAACATAATTATGAGGCTTTTAATCCTCTTTATAGTCTTTGTAAACATTTTAATGAATTTTACCATTTGTTTTCAATTTCTGACTCTGTTGAAGTAATAAAATGTAAAATACTTAGTAATAATGTACACTATTAGTCCAAAGGATATTTGGTCCTGTTCACGCTAATTTCATCAGAGTTGATGCTTCTCGGCGACACATGTTCCTGTCATCATCGCTAATTTCTGGCTCTCCCTTGCACATATTTAATATATTTAACCTGTTCCTGTTTTCCTCGATCCGATTCGACTTCTTCAACTTCTCAATGTTCCTTTTTTCCCATCAAGTCATCAAAGTTCCTGCTCATCCTCTGCATATGTTTTATCCGTTCCTGTTTTTATTGTTCCTGTTCATCCGTCTTCTCCAATTTCTCAATGGTTCCTGTTTTCCTTCCTGACATTAAAGTTCCTGCTTAATTCCTCCACATGTTTCATCTGTTCCTGTCTTCATCGTTCCCGTTTTTTCGCCTTCTTCAACTTATCAATGGTTCCTGTTTTGTTATCCCGTCATTAAAGTTCCTGTTCATCAATTACATATGTTTTCTCTGTTCATGTCTTCATTGTTCCTGTTCTTCCACTTCTTAAAAGTTCCTGTTTTCTTTTCCCTGTCATCAAAGTTCCTGCTCGCTCCCTGCACATGTTTCATCTGTTCCAGTCTTCATCGTTCCTTCTCATTCGCCTTCAACTTAACAATGGTTCCTGTTTTTCTTTTCTTTCCCGTCCTTAAAGTTCCCGCTTCAACAGTTCCTGCTTCAACAGTTCCTGCTTCAACAGGTCCTGCTTCAACAGTTCATGCTTTATTTGTTCCTGCTATATCTATTCCTACTCCATCTGTTCCTGCTTCATTTGTTCCTGCTTCACCAATTCCTCCTTTTTCTGTCCTTCCTCATCTGTTCCTGCTTCATCGGTTTCTGATTCATCTGTTCCTGCTTCATCTGTTCCTCTGTTCTTGCTTCTTTTGAAATTGTCGTGTTTATATAATTCCTGCTGCTGATGTTCCTGCATTCCTGTTGTTCCTGTGTTCCAGTGTTCCTGTGTTCCTGATGTTCCTGGTGCCTGTAGTCACGCTAATCCTGTTGCTACGTTCAAATAATTTCGTCTGTGTTTAATACATTTTTTTTTCTCCAATTTTCTTGTTATTGTTTTTTTTTCTCTATTTGTTAGTATTATTAAGAAATCTTTGACTTAATAATTATGTAATTTATTATCATTTCCACTCATTTAAATATTTTTGCCTGTGCTTTATGCATTTTTCCAATTGTCTTGTTATCGGTTTTTGTTATATATTTGTTAGAATTGTTTTTTTAAGTCAAAATTTTTTTTTAAAGTTAATTGTTAAGTAATTGTTTAAAAGATTTTAAACTTTATTTTATATCCCGGCTGTTTTAGCTGATGAAATAAATAAATAAACACAAAGTAAGTGAAATCCGATTAAGCGGTTAACCGAAACGTGTTCGAAAATTACGTTTTTTAAAAAACCGGCACACGGTTAATAGCAAAAAAAACCGGTTAACCGGTTTTCCCGTTTTTTCGGTTTCGGTTTTGGACACTCTAGACCCAATACATCGATTGCCGTCAAAAAAAATACATATATGCTCCGGATACTAATAGCCACTTGGTTCGAGATAAATGAAAAATTCCACACGTGAAATTCAGGTTGAAGTGAATACTATAGCTTACCCATTACTTTGAATGCAACCATTACATTTTGACTTTTGCGCAAACCCATTTGTGTGCGTCGACATATCGGTTGTGTGACCGCAAAACCAAATCATTTCCAGGCAAAACAATTTGTGCAAACTCCGATGACAAAATTTTTGTGGTATGTCTGACCGACAAATAAAAATTTGACAAAAGTCATATGATTTTGTCATACGTTTCCAATGACATTTTGTGCAAATTTATTTGCCTGTCTGACCTTAGCTTTACTTTCTGATGTATACCAACTATAAACCTAACAAAAGAAAATATGAAGCCTGTGTTAGATAACACGGGCGCATAGGTCAGACGTAGAATACGTTAGTCATTTTGTAATTAAAATATATGAATTAAATATAATTTTTGATAAATTATTTAAATCTATCAAATTTATCTTTAATTTTTATGTTAAAAATTTAGGATAGTTTTTAACAAAATTTGGGTACACTTTATATCAATTCGATGCACTTTTGAAAACAAGTGTAAATACTGCATGTGGCAACACTGGTTCTGTAATGTTCACATAAAACATGCATTGTCATTATACTTCTTCTCTTTCTCATACTGGTTCTGTGATGAACACACAGATACTCGTACTGCTCTTACACATGATGTTATAATACATAAAATACAAAGCATATGAAAATTAATACAAAATTTGAAGGAGTTAAATTTTGATTTACTTATAGAATCAAAAAAATTATATGTAGCAATATGATTATTTAAATACAAATCTAAAGAAGACATATTAAATATGTTACGACCATTCTTGAATTTTCTTCAATGCATGCATAAAGTATTAAAATCTTATAATGAAAGTGACAAACATTTTCTCAAAATTTTGTGCTCCAGATCAACACCCCTACCTTACCGTATAACGTATTCTACGTTAAAATTTCCAGGAAAATTTGCCCATATCTACTTTCAAATCCACCACTTATCTTTCACCATCTATGGTGTTTTATTTATCTGTGGTGAGTACCAGGCAAATATACCGATAAATATGTGACTTGCTCCACGAAAAGGGAGCTCTGCGCCGAAAAGAAGTTATTGAGAAAAACGCGTTCAAAAAAAGCGCTTCGTTTTTCCGTGTTTTGCGCATGGTTATGCAACTCTTCGTTCAACCTGATCATCTTGCGATGTAAAATTTTGATATTTTTGTAATTTTGTACCTTTGATATTGAACTTTTTTTAAATTTCAAATATTATATATATTATCTGTTTATATCACATTTTTAAATTTTTTCATTAAGCATGAAACACATAGACGACGACAGGCTACATGAACACACGACTACAAATGCCGCTGACTGCAAATGTAGACGTGTGGCAGCTACTGAATTATTTTCAAGACGGCAACTGCAAAGTAAACAGCTGATCTGTAATGTTGACGTTTGTGTTATTTGTGTTAGAAGAAAATAAAATGTCTGGAGAATATTTAATAAATATTATTACAAACATAACAAAAATTGTGAAAACAGTTGATTATTCTGTCAGTGGTGCCACTTCAGGCATTGACAGCTCTACCCTGTTGATTGTCGCCCACACAAATAGAAATTAGTTTAATTCAACTTCAGCTACATAAGTAGCATAGACAACAACCTGCAGTCGTGTTGCCTTGCCGTCGTTAAAATATTCACTTGCATATAAACGCATGTATTTTATTTTTGACAGGTTGTGGTCGGTAGCCTGTCGTCGTCTATGTGTTTCATGCTTTAATTATGTTCATCTTTACAGGTGATTTGTAAAAAAACTAAAACACATAGAAACTTGCGGTTTGCGGCATTTGAAAGAGCGTTTCCTATAAGAATCACTCAAAAAGTAAAAAAAAAATTTTCGGCGCAGAGGTCCCTTTTCGTGGAGCAGGTCACATATGCTGTAAAAATAGATTTTTCAGATAAATTAAAAGGAGAAATTTTTAATACGAAAAATTGTGCCGATTGCAAAAAAATTGTGCTAAAAAACTGCACTAAAATTAAAAAGATTGGAAAAATGTTGAGAAGATTGTGCTAACCAGCATTTGGCATAATTTTTCAAAAAAATTGCTCCAAAACGGCATAAATTATGCGAACATGGTAACACTGTCTACAAATATAGAAAAGTTTCGAGTCATTTGTTGCTGACAAACATTGAAATCGAAACGTCGGACATTTGTGCAAGTCGTTTTGTATGAAACATTTTTATCTGTATTGACGTTTGCTGTGCAAGTTTTCGAGTTTTCGCCTTAACTTGAATACCACTAACATAATAAAATAAAATACTACCTAGTGTGTGGACCTATGGATAATGCGTGAGCATCTAATATTCCGTGCTATTTATAACTGTCAAAAGTTATTAACGAAGCTTAACATACCGGCCACGTAACAACATAATAAACTTCGTAGTTATTTACACGAAACTTGTGGAAACGTGTGTGCGGGTGAGTACATGGTAGAAATACAAGGTAGTAGCGTTAGCCCAGCTGATTTCCTTTGTTTACAATTCGTCGTACCCAGTACATGTCAAAGCTGTTGGTGTGAGTTCTTTTTCTTTTGATTTCATATACATATGTACATACATATCTACCCAGTAAACAATTTGTTCCGAATTTGGTCAGATGTCGCGTATGTGTATATTTTATCAGCTGATTTTGATAATAACTCGGTACGGAAATTACAACAATGCTTATGCTACTACCTAGTATTTGTATCATGAGTGTGTACCGCAGAGTTTTCCACCCCAGCTTGGTAACACAACGAACTCGCTTTTTCTCGTCTTGTTCGTGGTGATCTCTTCGCTTATTCTCGCATTCAAACCAGAG
The DNA here is from genome assembly GCA_963931995.1 of Phaonia tiefii. Classification (NCBI taxonomy): domain Eukaryota; kingdom Metazoa; phylum Arthropoda; class Insecta; order Diptera; family Muscidae; genus Phaonia; species Phaonia tiefii. The sequence goes on along the minus strand of OZ008368.1, from coordinate 43,032,448 downwards.
AAGCAAGCCGTATCGGCGCGGTCGGCGGCTAGCCGACCCGCCGACTATTTTTAACAAGTCGCGCCGCCGCCGAAACTCTCGGCTGATCGGCGGCTCAAAATGCAGTCGATTGCACCGGCTTAGCCGATTCATTTATTTTTTTCATATTGTTTTGCTGTGTGCAACTGTGTGTGCGCTAAATCGACCATCTCGGTGAAAGTAAAAGAAAGAGAGAAGAAGTAATACTTTAACACATAAACAGGTACCAAGTTGTTATGTAGTTTATGTGTAATTGAATTTTTCAGATATTTCAAAATGAAAAGAACAATACGGGGCTATTTTCATCCATCCAGTCGTGATAGCAGAGAAAATGCGGAAGACATTAGATTTGATGAAAGTATGGGGAATCTGGAAAGTGGCTTCGATAGCGACGACTTCAACGCTGTAGAATTCATCAGAATAAACGCAGACCAGAACCTAATTAGGCAAAACAAAAACGCAAAGTCTGTTGCAAAAATAGTTTTGATCGAGCGTAAAGGAACCGGATCGGAAGTGTGGAACTATTTTGGATTCCTCTTTCCAGACAAGAGTGCCGCCCTTAATAAGTCTCGTTTTTGCAAGCTTTGCTTTGGGATGGAGCTTACAATTTTAAAAGGGTAAGTTAATTTCGATGGATTTTTATGATCTTTCCATATGATTTTGAAAATGTTAAGATGTTAGTTAGTATGCTTCCATTAAAATAGAATAATAGTGTTCATTTTGCAGCAGTACATCGCCAACATATATTTCCGGTCATCAGAATAGGTTCACTTTAATGCCAAATATACTGAAGTTAACATTTTTGCAATAAATGTAACTTATGCTTCATATGAAAATCTTAAGGTGCAATAATTTTTTTCCCACGAATAACAACTGTTGAAAAAAATGTTTTTTATTCTTTTTGAATGAGTTTTATACGCAACACAAGTAACATTTATTAAAACACTAGTATATTTTAATAAATAAGTGAACCAATTATGCTGGCCGGGATGTTATATATAACGTTAATAATATTTCGTTTAAACACACAATGGCAGCCTCCTTCAGACCAAACTTAAATTCGTACAACATTGGAAACGGAAACTATGAATATTTCTGTATATGTATATAGATTTATGTATATAAAGATTTATATAGATTTAAATATCTTCCTTTTATAGAATCTATCTGCGACTCGGAAGTCAATGCTGGAATTTATGGCATCAACTAGCTCTCAAGTAGTTGATGGTGACCTTCGTAATGAGATCCAATCTTATTTCAATGCTCCTCACGAAGATACCGAATGTTTGGATAGGTGGCGTCAAAAAGAACAGGTGATTTTAATGAATTTAAAAATGAGAAATTTTCATGCCAACACCTGTGGCTATATTTTTAGATTTTCCCAAGAGTGTCTAAACTAGCTGAATTTTGTTTCGTTATTCCTGCAACTTTAGCTTCGTCCGAGGAAGCATTTTCTGTCGCAGGTGCGTGCATTACAGCGAAGAGAAGTAGACTGAACCCATGTACGGTCAAAAGGCAGCTGTTTATACACGATAACCAGCACCTAGTCGAACCAATATTGAAAAATCAATAATATTTCATCATTAATATATAATATTACATTTTAAAAATGCTAATATTCTGAAAAGTAAGTACAAATTAATTTAAATAATTTGCATTTAAATGTTTATTTTTAATAAAAAATTAATAAAATTAATTAAATTTTTTTGCTGTTTTGTCTACGTTTTCTTTTGAAGTAGGAAAAATAACGGCGCGAGCCGATAAGCCGCCGCCGCCGACAATTTTTGCATTAGCCGCCGCCGCCGAAAATTTTGGTTCGGCTTGTTTCTCTGATTCAAACTCTCTATAAACGAGAGCTTTTGTTAAAAAAAAAATCACCACAAACCGTAATTTCTTTGTTTGCTCATCATCGTTCCTGCTCAATGTTTTTGTTTGCTTTATTTGTTTTCTTCTTGTTCTTTGTGTTTGTCAATGTTAAAATGAGAGAGGCGCAACAACAACACAAAAATAATTCCAAAATTCAAACATATAAAAAGTGTAACGACAAAAGTGACACCAACAACATAATCATGTTTAGCGACAACGAAGAGTAAAAATCAACCAAACAAAAGAAGTTTATGTACAACTGATGCGTTCCATGATGTTGTTGCTGTGTGGTTTTTTTTAGTTGCTGTTATAATCATAGAGTAAATTTATAGTAGAGCCGCCATTTGTCTCATCTGACGTTTCCTTTCACACTCTTCGTGATGCGGTCGGTGTGATAGAGAGATGTTTGACGAAAAGTGATATACACCAGGTGGAATTACAATAACTTCTTGCATTAATTTTTCATGCCATTTTGGTGAAAAACTGTGAAATTTATATGTGTTTTAAACTTTTTTATTGACTGTTATTGTTAGCATACATTTGTGTTGTATTTAACACAATAATTTTAACACACGAAACGAAATGCCGTTGTTGTTATTTTGTTCGTTGTTTTGAACCATTACCTCTATCTGGTATTAGTAAAGTAATTCTTTTCAACATCAAACGTATACATCACACGAGGTCAAATGTCAGAAATTTAGCGAGTGAAAAATGTTCTCTACCCATATTTACTCTATGGTTATAATTGTTGGCATGTGTGTGAGTGAGTTTGAATACCCAGCGGCGGAATTTGCGAGGCCTTCCACGAATAAGGCATGCGGAATCATTCTTTGGTAATGCCTACATTATAAGGCTTCCACAGGCCTGTTAAAAGAATGCCAAAAGACGCTGTTGTTCATTAAACCCTGTCTTTCCACATGTTCGCAATTCGTCGTTGCAAAATCATAACATTCGATAGCCCAGTAGATAAAGCGTCCGATTGTAAGTTCTAAGGTCGTGTGTTCGATTCCTGTGGCTGCAGGCAGAATTAAAAAAAATCATTTATATGAATTACAATTGGTTAAAGTATAAATCTGAAATATGAAACTATTTTCCACATATATTTTTTTATTTTTACGTAAGTCCTTCTAAAACTACTCTTTTTGCAGGGGTTAATGAGGCCTTCTAGTAGTGAGGGATGGAAGGCCTTGCCACCCAATCTCACACAATGTTAAAAAGAAAGGAGGAGGTAAGGTGTAGGGAAGGCCTGTCGTATTTTAAAGAAGGCCTGTTTGGTCATGATTTCAGGCCTTCCAGGTCATGACTTCCGCCGCTGGGTAATTGTGTTGATTTCCATTTGAATAAAGTTCGCGGAAATGGGAGATGTTTCTGTGTGTACCTTTTTTGATGCAGCGACACAGAAATAGTACTTGCTGGAAAATGTACAATCACTTAGTAAAAGCATACAGTTCTAGATAAAGGTCGCGTTAGACTATTAGATTAATCGTTGGATATGTCAAATTTTTTATTTGAAGGGATGATGGAATAGTGCAAACTTGAGGAGATTGATTTGCGGAAAATACATAGTATATTGAGAGATCTGGGCTTAAGTTAAGTTCAAGAGCCACTTTCGTATCCCGTCCAAATTATCATCACTCCATAGACCTTATCATCCAGAGTAAAACTATTATTTTTTTTTCTGGGGAAACCCATACTTCCCGGATTACGTGCCTCCACAATGTGAACATACTATATCCCCCCATATATTCCACATATGTACATATATTGACAGATATTGACTGCAATATGGGTACCATTGGAAAGCTTATGAAAATACTTTTCAGACTAATTAACCCATTGCGAGCCTATACCCATTGTGAGCCTATATCGACTTTTATAACCCCACTTTTTGAGTAAAAAGCCTATTATTTTTATCGAGCGATTTTTTTAAAATAATTTTTTCTGACAAAAAACTAAAAAAATAGAACACATAAAACAGTTTTGACAAATTCTTCGCGCATTGTCTCAGTCCTTGCTTGGTACAGAATGGTTCCGTGAGGTCTTTCCCCTCCTTCACTGCTGATTTGGTGTTCGTCAGTTCAGACATATATAGCTTGGTAAAATTTTCCCCGTATGGGGCTATCGAAAGCAGCTTTGTAATCGACAAAAATATGATATGTATCGATTTTCGTTTCCTGGGTCTTGTTTTGCAGGAGCTAGCGCAGCGTGTTTCTTGGGTCAGCCGTGGACTTGCCTAGTCTAAAACCACACTGATAAGGTCCAATCAGGTTTCCAGCAATTGGCTTTAGTCCTTCACATAATACGCTCGACAAGACCTTATACATTCGAGATGGATAAAAGACTGATACCGCGATAGTTGGAACAGACACGCGGAAATGATTCCTTCATTGGGCAATCCAAGCAGCTCACTACTTCCACGCAGTATGTCCTGGACAATGGCTTTATCGGAAACCTCCGTTAGCTAGCTAAATTGAGAAGGCGAAACGAATGAGCAGCCTGATTGGTAATACGATCACTGATACGTCTCAGAAATATTAGGTGACTCTGTCACTGAGGCTCTTCGAAGTGGTGGACATATTCTTCTATCCCTACAGCCAACAGCCGTAGCCAACGGCGGATCAAAATTGAAGTATCCAAAATCCAGTTTTGACACACTGCATTCTGGTCAGCGTCTAATCCGTAATGGGTGGCTGGGCCATAATCTTCGTGGCAGTAGGTAAAATGGAAACTACGGTGGGCTGGGTTTGCCTGAAATGAATATATACAAAGAATACAATAACCGAAGACTTTCACGCACGATGCGAAAATTTGCGGAGAATTTTGACGTTTCTCATTCTTCGCCTTCGAATTTCTGCCACTTTATTAATTCTCCTGTCGAAGTGAAAAAGTGTAATCGATCGTTACAAATATTTACTTTTTTAATAAATTAACTGAGATTTCACCACTTTTAAAACTCTGACGAATGTAAGACAAAAAATTCAATACAGAGAATTTCCTCTTTTGATAAATTTAATTGGAATGGACCACTTTTAAAAATTTTTACGAATGTAATAATGAGGGACATCAGCCGATTATACATCAAAAACTGCAGGGGTGGTTGCAAGCCAAAACGCTCAATGTAATGTAATCGTGATTTACGTAGGCTTTTTCCAAGAGAATAGCGTGATAATTGTAGATCTTATGGGTCCGATGTAACCACCTTTTTATGTAAAATGAGGCGAAATGAAAAAAATTAAATAATTTTTTTCGATAACTCGGTTAGTTATCGATAAATTTTTTTTTTAAATTTGACAAAAAAATGTTTGCTAGTAGGAAATGAGGAAATAAGTCAAATATATTAAATAATTTTTTCGATAACTCGCTTAGTTATCGAATGATGAATTTGAAATAAGTGTTGAAAGTTCATTGAATTTAATTTTTGTGGTAAGTACTTTTTCGGTCAATACGAGTATAGCAACACTTCTCCAAACGAGGGGAATTACCGTTTAAGTACATTATGCATTATATTATCTCGCGAGCGTCTTATTCACTAAAGAAGTGCCATGGAAATAACAAGTGTGTTTAAAATTTACGAGATTTTCGAATGTTTAGACGGGCCTGTACCTGAGAGAGGCATCCAGGCTTTGCAAGTTCACTATATTCTATAGGCCACCCTATGAGATTAATTAGATATACAAATTGTGATGGATGGGTATGAAGGTAAGTGCAAAAGTAAGTAAAATATTTCAAAAATTAAGATTATTATTATTTTAGGTGTAGGGAGACTATAAAAGGAACCCACAAAAAAACACCCGGTGCAACGTGCGGGTTTCCATAAGGAAAAATACATTTTTTGGTAAGTCCCATTAAACTTAAAAATCTTATCTCAAATTTGTATTTCTTAATACGATTTTAAAATAAAATTCATATTCTTATTAAGTTTATAAGTCCAAAGTGAGTACATATTTGTTTCAAATTTGAAAATCATATTGTTATATTTAACGTGTAAGTTTTTTTTAAGCCAATTGAAGCAATTTGATTAACAAACTGTAACATGTAAAATAATAGGTTCTATTTGTTCGAAAATTATATATTTAAATTAACTGGAACACGGTTGAAATATATAAAAACCGAAGTAAACGCGATTCATACTTGTAGTTACCGAGATACGGTCGTCCAAATAAAAAATGGTCGGTCATTCAAATCGTGGATATATCAATTTATGCAATTTCGTTATTAAATGTCCTAGTCCCTGGTTTTTTGATCATATTCATTTGTCGATTACATTAACCCACTAGGGAGAGGTATAAAGTTTTATGTTTTTTTGACCTATTTTTCTTAGGGAAAATTCTCATTACGGCAAAATATAACCCTGGGGAGAGCATATAATTTTATGATATGGCAAACAATTAAGATCTAACAGCCTGTTTCACTAGCTCGAATGATACATATCGTTTGTGTTCCAGGCGAAAGAATGTTGATTTGGATTCCACAATCTTGTCGTTTCAAGTCGAACGAAAACATAAAACTTTTCAGTACAAACTTTTGATTCTCTATTTCGAATGTGCTGTCAGTTGTGAACACACATTTCCACACAAATTTCGACTTGGAGAAGCCAAATTTAAGTCGAATGTGAGTGACTGATTTTCGTTGGCTTAGCTTTTCATTCGAGATAGAGAATCAGCCTGTTAAGCTTTAATTTGCCCTATAATTTTAAATCTTTAACCTCTTCAACTAAAAATAAGATTAACAATTTTAATAACATTTTCCGATAACTTGAGTGTTCCACACCGGCAATTGGAATAGGGTTTATGTGTCAGAAAGAATTACGTATGATTGACTTTCGGCCGGTTTTAGAGATTTTCTCCTCTGGGGAGGGAACAACACCTTCTTCGCTGCTTCGAATTCTGTTTTGTAATAAATCCTGCAAAACCGATATAAATAAAATAGTTTGTTTATTCTCTTTAATTTGAGGACTAACATTTAATGTTTTTGAATGTTGACTTGTTTGCCGAACCTCAAGACCCCAATGTTACATGCTAAAATAGATTTATCTGGATTCACAGATGTCCCTCAGAACAATTAAAGGTATCATGGAATATGTGAGAACAATATCTTTCATTTGAACATACTTGCTTGCTCCTACACTGATAAAATTCATAACTTTCGTAACTAGTCATAACTGTAAGAACGGTAAGACCTCTGGACTTCATTTAGGTAATTTTGGAAAGGTAATAGGTAGGGCTATCTTTAAAGAGTTGTTATCTGCCATCGGGAGGAGAAAATTGAGGTTATGTGCACGTTCTTATGTCCTTTTTTCCATTTTTTGTTAAAGCTCCGTATCTCGGCGATTTGACTTTTTTTTTATTTTTTTAATGATTCTGAAAGGTATCTTAAAGGCCTTTCCAACAAGAGCACTGGTTCAGAACTTAGCAATTTTACCCGAGTACCCTCTTAAAAGCAATCCGAAAATTTTCAAACCGCTGCCATTTCGCCTCCTTGAATTTTCGTAGATGGATATATTTTCATGAAATGATCCAAGGAATACGCTGGTGAAATTTGTCCAGTTGTGACTGAACCACCCTGTATATTAACCAAACATTTCAGTACATTTCAACGAAGCACAGGGTTGTGTTGACGTAGCCATATTAACGGAGGCATAGCTAACTCAAATTAACTACGATGAAGTTAATTTTTAGCATATAGTTGGTAATATTGATTGTTTGGAAACATTTTCGTTAAAATCAACTATGCGTCAGTTCATGGTGAGATTACCTGTCAATTCTGTCAAAACCACAAATTAGTTGGGCTGACGCGTTAACCCTATAGATAATTCTACCGTGCGCAATTTAATATATTTATTTTTCTAAATATATATATGTATATATATTTATTATATTATATTTTGTTTTTGCTATTTATCATTCACCAATTAATATCAACTACACAATAGTTAGGGAATTTCACCTAAAACATGGTTGAAATATTGGTTATTATCAACTACGGAATTCTTTGGGTGCAGATGTTCTTAGGTAACCCATAGTTCCCATTGTTCGGTACGGCAAAAAAATTATTAATGTTTCAAGTACTCATTTTTAGATCAAACCTATTGTAGCTCCCATTGGCGTAGGAAATAATTGTTTCAGGGGAAATGGTAGAATACTGTTTTAAGTAGACAATTTCCTGAGTTGTGGGCTTTTTTGTATAATAAGTATATGGCAAAATAAAGGTGGGGTAATAAATGTTAATTTTCGATAACGCTCTTAGTTATCGACATATCGTATGTTGAAATATTGCGGAATACATAAGTATTTTTAAAAAATTTTTCAATTCTGGTTTGCGAAAAGTTATCTCGACGATTCATCGAGTTATCACAAATTTTCATTTAATTGTTGTCCTTTTTGACGTAGAATACGTCTTACCTTACGGTATGAGGAGTCATGTCAGGTTTTTATTGTTGTAATCTTTATTTCATTGAATTTGAGGAAACGGCTAGATGAATTTTTTTAAAATTTTTTTTGTAGGTAAATGAAGATTTTATCTTTCGTTTGATATACATTTCATAATGGTTGATATATTTCTAGTATTTTAATTTCTCAAATGAAAATTGTTTAAACACATACACTCAAACATATGTGTGGTGTTTGGTTGAGTGTTTTTGGTTGCTCAACATTGCTTAGGAACATGTATCTAGTAAAAAGTGAAACGAACAGCAAGCTAATGTTGCTTGGCAACATGTATCTAGTAAAAAGTGAAACAAACAGTAAGCTAACGTAATAAAGCTTTTTTGCGAAAGCTTCAATAAAGCTGTTGTAACATTAATTTTGAATTGTAAAGCGTAAAGCTTTCACACAACGCTCGAATGCTAATGCGAAGACTCGATAAGGTATTAATATTAGGGCGGCCCTCTCAACATTCGCAGAACTTATTTCAATAAAAATATTAATTAAAATACATAAATTAAATTAAGTTTAAAAAAATTGAACATAATATTTTTTTTTTAAACGGACTTGAATCAAATGCCGTTGGTAAATATAAAAATTACAGCAGACAGTTGTCCGACTGTCCTGCAGGCTGTGTCAGAGACACGGCCATTAAGTTTAACGTAGAATACGCCATCCGATAAGACAGAAAACATATATAACAATAAATGATAAATAATATAAGCAAATCAATTTATTGTTATATATGTTTTCTGTCTTATCGGATGGCGTATTCTACGTTAAACTTAATGGCCGTGTCTCTGACACAGCCTGTAGGGACAGTCCGTGGCCGAAGGCCTCGGACAACCGTCTGCTGTAATTTTTTTTTGAAATGTTTCACAACAACACAGTAGCAGTCAGATCAATCGCTTAAGTCGGTTCGTTAAACGTAATAGCCTGCCGTATATTCGAACTTTTGGGACCCATAACTCCAAACATAGGGGTCGGCACCGAGTTTGTTTCCTACGCCAATGCGAGCTAAAATATGTCTGTTCCAAGTATATAAGAACGCCGAAAAATTAATCAATGTGCTAACTGTGTCCTTTTTTTGATAGGCAAGTGAGAGCTAAATTAGGTATAAGACTGGAGGGCATAAAAAGTTGTCGACACAATTACAGTAAAACAGAAGATCACCAAAAATTAAAAAAAAAATGTAAAACTTTATGTAAGTAAAACTTTCTGAAAATATTCAGGGCTATTATTATGAAAAATTAATCATATTAATATATGGTGCAATGGTTAGTGTGCGCGTCTCTTGTGACCACCTGCTCTGACCACCTTCAAAAAAAAATTTCTTTCGGCGGCGGTCACCTCGCATAGCGACGGCGACACTATCGAGTATATAGCCAGGAAAAAGCTTCTCAAAATACCGTTCGGAATCGGTGTAAAACTGTAGGTCCCAATCAATGAGTGAAAACTGGAAAGCGCACAGCTCAGTGATTGTGAGAAGTTCTCCCCGGTGCCTTCATGGGATGTAATGGGAAACCATTTATTTATTTATTTATTATTCATACATCTTGGTGTGAACAGAATTGGTGCGTACTGCGTATTTTACGCAGCGTAAATACGTCGCCAAAAATAGAACACATTTGTGTATATGGAAATGAGCAGAATCACGACGGCGTCGTAAAATACGCAAGTACGCAGCAGCTGAAAATAGATTTATTTCTATTTCATACGCCTGCGTACGGCGTACAAAACAGTACCGAGTGACCATATTGTTTTAATATTTTAAGTATTTCAGTAATTAAAGTTACTTTTTACTTAAGAAATTGTTTATTTTTACTTATTAACATTTAAAATAATAATATATAAATAATATTAAGTACAAAAAAGCTTTTTAGTTGAGTTTTTGTTTATGTTTCATTTGTGAAGTACTTTTTTTTACATATGGTCACCTTATCAGTTGTTGACAAAAAGAAAACTTGTAATTATAAATTATTTCAGTGAGAATATAGCGCAAGTTATGAAGTGAAAATGGATAAACATTATGTTTATTAATTTAATAATTTTCATAACATTTGTATGCTTTTGATTAATTTTTTCCATTATTAATTTTTTGCAATGTTCGCATTCACAAATAGTAAACAACTTTATCAGCTGTGTTTAGTTTTACGTCGTACGTTACGGCGTTATTGTGTTTCATACGACGTATTTCCACTGCGTTTTCTTGACCTGCGTAAATTTACGCTGCGTAAAATACGCAGTACGCACCAATTCTGTTCATAGCATCTGTCATTAGGATTTTCAATAAATTACTCCTGATAAAGTTGGAAACAAGCCAACGAGACATTGAGTAGAAAAATGGAATAAATTCGGTTTATTTATTGTCATTAAGCTGCCTTGACCAAATAACCCGTCAACAAACAATATTTGGGTAATTCAAATTGGCCAACAACAATATAAAAAAATTTTGTTAGTCGCACCCATGGGAGTCACGGGATCCAAAAACTGGGTCCACCTAGAGACATATAGCAACAGGCAAGTGAAAGGTATTCTTCTCAAGAGTTAATTGATGCATTTATTATTCCCGTGAAACATCTGTAGACCAAGATAAACCCATTTTAAAATATAAAATGCGGGTTCTAAGAATCGGGCAACGCGTATTAGCTATAAAAGAGTAAGTGCTGAAATTAAAGGGAATTTCAATCAAAACATTTTCTTTGACAGCGTTTGCTTAATCCTTCTCAAAAAATAGTTTAAAAAGTCCCGCTTTATAACACAAATAAAAAACGCCGAAACCACAAAGCCGGTCTTGGACCTACCCCGGAGGAGAAATTCCCTCAGCCCAGACGAAGATCGTCCACGCAGAAAGCTTTAAAACACAAAAATAAAATATACAAAAAAATACTATGAACTTTAATTTGAACTTTAGCTTTGAACTTTAATATAAGTGAATATAATACCTTGAAGAAAGGTTAAGGTCTTGTCTATTATTGGAGCTTGCCAAAAAATAAGTACAATAGAGCATTTTTTTTTTGAAAAAAAAACTTTGTGCCATAAAAGTGCGGTTAAAAAAATAGTATTTTTATTACCCTCAATGGGTTAATAAAAATAAATATATTTTTAAACTGATTTATAGAGTTTAGAAAGACCTTTGTAAGGATACTCATTTCAACCATATCGGATAATAACTGGCTGATTTTGGCCGATTATACGATAAGCTTTGGAGGCCTATATTTCGGAAAATATGGCCCATCCCACGTATTTTTGTTTTTATATGTCATCTCCGTTTAAAGCCCTATCTGTCCTAAAAACGAAAACCCTATGGCATTTGGTGCTACAGTAAATTTGCTCCAAAATATGGGCTGAAATGCTTGAGACCGTGCCCGGCTCTAAAAAAAACCGAAAATCGTGTAAAATATGGCAATTTCAGAAACCAAAAAAATTGTTAACGGGCTCCTAGGGTCCAAAAAACGGTTGCACCTAGGTACATCTAGGAACAAGCAAGTGTGGGTACTCTAATTAAAGGTATTCGCGCATTTGGTTGTATATATACATATGTGGCCGTCGGTGTTGCAATGGCTAGTGTGCGCGGCTCTTGTACATGAGAACTTGGGTTCGATCGCTGCTCAGACCACCTTACATGTCTTTCTACGTCGGCCACCTCGCTTAGTGATGGCGACACTATCGAGTACTTGGCCATGAAAATGCTTCTCAAAATACCGTTCGGAACCCGTGTAAAACTGTAGGTCCCAATCAGTGAGTGTAAAACTCGTAAGTGCACATCTCAATGACTGTGAGAAGCTCTCCCCAATCCCTTCATGGGATGTTAAGGGACACCATTTTTTTTATATATTTCGAATGTGCAGCATCTGTGGACCGAGATAACCCTATTTTAAGATATTATACCGGGTTGGGTAAAATTAAAAAAATAAAAACTTCAAATAAGGAATAAAAATAATGCAAATTTGTTCGAAAAATTTCCCTGATTACGGGTCTGCGCAAAGGGAAAAGATTCGCTATTTTTGAAAAAAGTACAACATTTTCTCGCGATTTGTTTAAAAACTATTTTTGCCTGCGGCGCAATTCTCGCCACAAATTACAAACTCCATCAAAATAAAGGAAATAGAAATAAAGTTTCACAGTAAAGGAAATAAAAGCCCATTTGAAGCGGGAAACCCGACCACAAACGTTTGTTTTGAAACCTCAACGAGCATTTTTTTAGATAAAAAAATTATTACAATTTATAAAAAAAAAATTTACATTTTTTCTAAATTCACCTTTAAAAACAAGTAAAATGGAATCTTTGTCAATTTTAAAGTCCGAAAAATTAAATATTTCAATTTCATCAGGAAAATCATGTCCGTATTTACGGAAATTATAGGAAATCATAAGAAAACGCAGTTGTGAAGGGGAAAAGAGCAATTTTTTTTTTACAAAAATACTTTTTTTAAATCTGTATAAATAAAAAAAAAATACAAAATTTAAACAAAAACTCATTTTTTTTATTTTTTTTTTGAAATCCGCTTTTAAGCCAACTAAAACGAACTCATTCTTTTTTCTTTTCGACCAGTACCCGTATATAAAAATCATTTTTGGGTCCATTTTTATTGGACCCAGAGGTCGGAATAAGTCCGATATCCTAATTTTTAAATTCTCATACTTTGCTCGATTTTTGGTTTTTTTTTCGGTGGGAGTTTTTTCAAGCCGTTTTCGGCCCCTTTTTCGCCCCTAAGGGCTCCCTGGGTTCGATCGTTAAAAAATTGGTTGGTTTCTGAAATTGCCATATTTTACTCGATTTTCGGTTTTTTGAGCTGGGCCCGGCCTCATGCATTTTTGCCAAAATATATTTAATATTTGTTGTTGTTATATTTTGCTCTACTTTGGGTTTTTGTTTTTTTGAGACCCGCTTGGAGTTCTGCACATGTTTGAAAAGCGCTAAATGAAGTACACATCATGGTACATTTAGTATATATTCCTAGTTTTAAAAATCCCATCCCTATCTGATCTACACTTGCACACACTCACACATAAAAGTTTGGTTTATGTTTTATTGTTTGTGTTTTGTGTATTTTTTTGCTGTTAACGTTTTGTTGTTATTGCTAATGATGTTTCTTCGGTGCTCGTGGGATCACCAACTACATACGAATGAGTATAAAACGATCGTTGTTGCTGTACATCGGGTTTATTGAGATTTCGCAAATTCGGCATCATCATAACAACCGCGGACGCTGTGACATAAAGACGTTTTCGAGGAAAACTTGAAATTTAATTGTGATTTAAAGTAATAAATAAGATCTCTAAACATTTAAAAAGAGCTGATCGATTTTGAAAGAGATTGGAAGATAATTTAATGAAATTAATTTAATTTCGTGAAGTTGCAAAAACCTTGTAAAGTGGTAACAAAAGGGGTTCTTGTGTTTTTCTTTGCAATTTGTGTAATTGTGTCTTTAAGGTGTTTATCCCCTTCGGAATCTGTGTTTAACTTGTGAATTAGTGTCTTTGTTTTATTTGTGAAAACCATCATACCGGTGTTGTGAAAACCTAACCCTTCATTTGTGGATTAATCTTTATTTGTCGTAAGTATCATGCATTATTTACTATTCCTGCTGTTTTTATTCACATACCAAGTGCATCAGAATGTCTTCGTTGTATTCGCTTCACTTAAGAGGTTAATAGGGTATTCGTTTATTCTTGCCGTTGTGCCCTTTTGTATTCCTTTGTAGTTGGAGATATCTATGTACGTACATGTGTATATATTTACATACTTTGTATGTATTTTTGTGCATACACGGAGTTCTTTGTCCAATAAGAGTAGATGAATGGGTTGCCATCGTTTTATTACTATTTAACATAAATTTGCATTTTTGACTTTGTCATGGAATTTGTAGCTGAAGTGCCGAAGTTCGGGCACAGCTCAACACTCGATAACAAAAAGCGAAATTAGAGAAATATATGTATAAGGACATGAACCGGGCCCGGCTTAAAAAACAAACAAAGAAAACCGAAAAACCACCATTGGATAGAAGTTTTAATTTTAAGGAAAAAAAAATTAAATAAAAAACTCGGCAACGCCTATTTTCGGAGTTATGGGCGATACTACAAGTGTGGTGCCGTGTTATGGGACCGATGTCACAACTTTTGTATGTAAAAGGAGTCGAAATAAACAAAAAAAAAATTAAATAAATTTTTTCCATAACTGTCTTAGTTATCGAGATATCGGATGATTAAAGCATGAAACACATAGCCGACGACAGGCTACATGAACACACGACTACAAATGCCGCTGACTGCAAATGTAGACGTGTGGCAGCTGCTGAATTATTTTCAAGATGGCAACTGCAAAGTAAACAGCTGATCTGTAATGTTGACGTTTGTGTTATTGTGTTATTTGTGTTAGAAGAAAATAAAATGTCTGGAGAATATTTAATAAATATTATTACAAACATAACAAAAATTGTGAAAACAGTTGATTATTCTGTCAGTGGTGCCACTTCAGGCATTGATAGCTCTAACCTGTTGATTGTCGCCCACACAAATAGAAATTAGTTTAATTCAACTACAGCTACATAAGTAGCATAGACAACAACCTGCAGTCGTGTCGCCTTGCCGTCGTTAAAATATTCACTTGCATATAAATGCATGTATTTTATTTTTGACAGGTTGTGGTCGGTATAGCCTGTCGTCGTCTATGTGTTTCATGCTTAATTTTTAAAAATATCGTTATTTTCAATTTCAACATTTCACAGTAATAAAATTTAGGCCTTAATAGAAATCAAAAAATAAGCCGAAAAAATTAAATAAATTTTTTCGATAACTATCTTAGTTATCGAGATCGCAACAAAAAAAATAAAAATAATTTTCAAAAACACTATTCACGTTCATCTTACCGTTTCGAATGAGACGGCCGCGAGATATACATATAAACAACATCATACTCTTAAAAGGTACTTTCCAAGGCAGATTGAAAAGATAGAAGCAATACTACAAAATTTACAACAAGGCAACAACAACCAGCATTCTGTTTTTGTTTGGTGTGTAGTTTATGTCAATATCAACGTACTGCGAACAATGGACACAAAACAAAGGTAAACAGCATTTGACAGCTAGTGTGCACCACTTTGACACCACCACATGAAAAAAAAAAACAAATCAGCTGTTCTTATACCACAACCTTCTTAAGCAGCCTTGGTACTTCCCCTTTTTTTTGGTGAAATACAATTTGGGGCAAATGTTGCCATATTGACTGACTATATAAATGTTGCCATATACAAGTTCAGCACTATAGTAATATGCAATCCAATTTTATCACTTTTTTCTCGATTTTATTTTATTTTTAAAAATTTTACTTTTTTAAAATTAATTTTTTCGGTTTAAGTTAAGTTTAAGGGCCACTCTCGTATCGCGTCCAAATTATCATCACTCCATAGACCTTACCATCCAGAGTAAAACTGTATTTTTTTCTGGGGAAACCAATACTTCCCGAATTACGGGCCTCCAAAGTTTGAAGATACATCACCCCGTATATTGCACATATATTGACGGGCTGCGACAATATGGGTATCATTGGAAAGCTGATGAAAATACCTTCAAAACACCTTTAACTTTTCGGATTTATTAACCCATTGCGAGCCTATATCCAATATTCGACTTCTATAACCCCACTTTTTGAGGAAAAAACCTATTATCTCAGATTAGTACACAACATACATATTTTCACCCGTTATTGTATAGTTTAGACATTAAGCTAAAAAATAAGATATTATTTGTTCCTTTAACCCATTAATGACCGAAGATATCAAGGGTCAAAGTTCGCGAAAACAAAAAAATAAAAAATTATTTTAAAAAATAGCGCAATTTTTTTAAAATAATTTTTTCCCGATAACAAATATTTAAAACCAATCCTTTTTTTGTGGGACGTCTGTAAGTCCATATATGTCCACTTTTGTACGCACAATGACCATGGGATTGTGGTTATGGTAACCATCCAGAAAAATAATTTTTTTTTTAAAAAAATCGAGCGATTTTTCTGATTTTGCCACACATCGACTTAAGGTACAGAAGGAATTTTATCCCCCCCTGCCTGAGCCCGGCCGGACGACTAAGTGGAATATAAATTTAACGATTTTCAAAAAGGTCTACCACACGGTACGAGCAACATGTGCGGGTCCCCCTGCGAGGGCTAGTTTTCCATTTCCTCACATTCTTTACTTTTTCTTTAATTTAGTTATTTTTTAAAAATTTTTTTTTTGCTTGCCGAAATTTTTTATTTTACATTTTTTGCTTAAAAAACGTTTTGCAAACAAAAATTTGGATAGTGGCCCTTAAAGTTGGCCTGTTCCATATTTATATACAGAGTTATAGAGTTTCACAAGGGCTTTGTAATGATACATATTTCAAGCAGATCCGATGATAAATACCTGAGATATGACCGACTATATACTCAAGCATTAAAGGCCTATATCTTAAGAAGATGGACCTAGCGCCAAAAACAAAACTTTGTCTTTCAACTCAGCGCAAAAGACTTTACCGTTGGTAAAATTTTGGTGCAGATCTGATTTTGCTGCTAAAATAATTTTATGCCACAAACAAAAAACTTTTATTATAACAAAAAATAAAAAAATAATTTTCTAATACAAGATTAAAATAATTTTCGCAACAAAAAAAAATAAAAAATAATTTTAAAAAAAACCACGCGGTTTTTTTAAAATTATTTTTCGCAACCAAAAAAATTATTTTCAAAAACAAACAAAAAAGTTTTATTATAATTAAACTAAACAAACATTTAAATCATACTTAAAAAAAATTAAATAATTAAACAAACTATATTGCACTATCACCCTCGTCCGGCGAACCGAAGAAATTCTTTAAATGGGTCAACCTCATTGGCTTTGCACCACCTCAAGAAAATGAGTTTCTGCACAATTGCGGCGATTGTACTGAGGAATCGGTATTTTATGTTCCATTTATGTTCGTGTGTTGGCCCGATTCCTCATCCACAAACGCCACACTGTGGTTCACGCGATAATGAGTATATCCCTCATTTTTCAAAGTGTCTTATGCCTGAAAATGTAAAAAGCAATTAAAATAAAAAAAATAATAACTTCATTACATCTACCTTCCAGCAGACCGAGATTATTATTGACCTCTGCCGGATGTATTGCCGAATCAGGGGTAGCAAGGTTTCTCGACTCCTGTCGGGAACTGGCAGCATAAAGCACTTCCCGCTTATGTGATATTTCCGTTTACCCAACTTCGATTCGTCGATCTCGACTATGATTCCGGGGCCTCCTATTATAAGGTTTGTTTGGAAGGCCAAGGGGTGACCCATGGGGCATATATGTATATGGCTCCCCTGGAATTAAACCCCAATCCTTCAATCCCACAATAATAATATTCAATTTACTTTCACCACTTATTTCCAGTTAACGAAGAAATTTTTGAAAAAATTTCATATTTTCAGAAAAATTAAACATGTGATACCTCGATAACTAAGCCAGTTGTCGAAAAATATTGCTTATTTTTCGTTTATTTTTTGATTTCCTATTATAAAACCTATTCCCACCCTGAAACTTTTGAAAATATAAATCGGTATTTTTTAAAAAATTGTTTTAAAAAACATCGGATATCGATCAAATTTCTATATAAAATTGTTCAAATCGGTCCCATAAAACTTTAGGCGCCCATAACTCCGAAAATAGGGGTTCACACCGATTTTTTTATTTCATATTTTTTGCTTAAAACAACGAGTTTTACTCACAAAAAAAAAAACGCTATGAAATTTGCCCCCAAACTCCCAAGGTGTAATACGGCTCAGCAGTCCTTGAAAAACCGGGAATATTAATATACATAATATAACGACCTGTTTTCATCAAAATATCAAAAATTATTTTAAATAAATCTCGCGATTTTTCTTATTTTGTCACACATAGACTTCAAGTGAAGAGGGAATTTGAAGCCATCTGCCAGAGACCGGCCGGGCGGGGCGATTAGGTGGAATATAAATTTAACGATTTTCAAAAATTTATTTTCATTTTTTCATTTCGACGTTGCGGAAATTTTACTCGAACCGAACATGTTACATATCTGAACTTTGAAGGGGCGTAACTCGGGAAATATAGGCCTCCGTGAAACAATGAAAAAAATTGCTCAATTGCCCCAAAAATAGAGTTGTTTCCTAAGAAACTTAATTTTCACCTCAAATATTTCGATAACTAAGAAAGTTATCGAAAAATGCCACTATGAGCAATAGAATCGTAGCAGATATGCCCAACCTGTTTGGCCCTTTTGACTTGTGACAGGGACAAAAACTAGTGTGACCCTCGTAAAAAAAATTGAGATTGACCCTTTTTACGCAACATATTGACAACCGCTTACAGCCACCCAGGTTTTTATACATGAGGTACCAGAATGAGCGTGGCAGCCTCGCCAACTTTCTTCTGTTCAGTAGACATTTAAAAATTAAAGCAGAGTCTGAGTAGAAGCTAATCACACATAAGAAATATGATTTTGTACTAAATGTGTCTAAACTAGTGATGGGCACGTGAGTAAGGTTTGATTCACGTTCACGAAAGGATGGTTTTTCGTTCACGCACGCTCAATTGAGCAAAATTTGGTCCTGCTCACTTTCACGCGTGATTCACGTGAATAACGCCAATCAGGCAAAAATTACTATCTCAAAGAAGAAAGAAGTTTGCCTCTTATTTCCATTAGTATTCTTCAATTTCAAAAAAAGTGGTAATAATATTAGAAATTTTAAACTAATTGTCAGATTATTTTAGAATGTACCAGGTATTTGCAGGAGAGGAGTCAGTCAGGCTTTCAGAATATTGTATCCAGAGGAACCCTGTTTCAACGTAAGTTTTTCAACTGGGTGTCTGGGTGTTGGTGATGTTCAAACTTTTACGGCATGTAGCGATTCAAAATCTAACTAGCAAAGACACAAACCACTTCACATTACAGAGCTAAGTTACAGTGTTAGCAGAGCTATGTTAACATATTTAAAGCGAGATATATATAAATAAAAGCGAATTATTGGCGATCGGAGCAATATATAACAACAAAAATCTAAATTTCAGAAGATTACTTTTCAACAAAAATATCCCTATCACTAAAGTGTAACGAAATTAATATATACCATACTTTGCCGGGTTGCAATAATTTCACTTCGTAGAAACATTTACCGCTTTTATTTTTAAACGGGAGCAACTGCAACATAGCCAAGTGCGGGAGCAACTGCAACAACAAGTGCTCAGCACGTACTTTTCAACCTCCTCTTCTCGTTGAATTTAAGAACAGAAAATATATCAAAAAAATATTTTCATAGAAAAAGAGATTTTGGCCCACTGTGCCAAAACGAGACCAACTGCAACATAACCACCTGTATTCTGGGGTAGGGCCCAGCATGTACTTTGCGAAAATGTGGATCTGAAGTTCCTGTCGAATTTCAGAACAGAAAATAGATCAAAAACATATTTTCATAGCAAAAGAGATTTTGGCCCGAATTTCAGAACAGAAAATAGATCAAAAACATATTTTCATAGAAAAAGAGATTTTGGCCCACTGTGCCAATACGAGAGCAACTGCAACATAACCACCTATATTCTTGGGTAGGGCCCAGTATGTACTTTGCGAAAAGGTGGGTCCTGAGTTCCCATCGAATTTCAGAACAGAAAATATATCAAAAACATATTTTCATATGAGAAGTGATTTTGGCCCACTGTGCCAAAACTAGAGCAACTGCAAGATAGCCACCCATATTTTTGGATACCGATTAGCATGTACTTTGTGAAAAGGTGGGTTCAGAGTTCCCGTCGAATTTCAGAACAGAAAATATACCAAAAACATATTTTCATATGAAAAGTGATTTTGGCCCACTGTGCCAAAACGGGAGCAACTGCAACATAGCCACCCATATTTTTGGATAGTGTACAGCAAGCACTTTCCAAAAAGGTGGATCCGAAGTTCCCGTCGAATTTCAGAATAGAACATAGATCCAAAACATATTTTCATAGAAAAAGAGATATTGGTCCACTGTGCCAAAACTAGAGCAACTGCAACATAGCCACCCATATTTTTTGATACCGCCCAGCATGTACTTTGCGAAAAGGCATTTTGTGTGCTAATAATCATTGAAAATAATCACACTGTTACTTTTTGTCCCTCAGCACCACAAACTAATTATATTACAAAGGAAATCCTCTCCCAAAGGCCAATGGAATATGAAACCATCCGTTCACCTGCTTGCAACAAAAACCACATGTTTATAATACAAACAAAACGAGAGCATCTGCTTCACTTTTTGGTTGTTTGTTTGATTCATCTGCCAACCACAAGAGGAGACCCATTTCCTGTATATTCAAACCACTACAATCTAATAAAATGTTGCAAAATAGAAGAAGAAGAAGAAGAAAAAACACTTGTTTGCTTATTTTCCACCTTGTTAGTGAAGTATAATTGTCGCTGTAATGAAAATTCTAAAGAAAATCTTGTAACCGAATCTGGTTAATGAAAGTTGTTTGTTTTTTTTTATTAACTCAATTACATTTTTTCCTATATAAGTGATTACATTTGACATTCAGAGAAAGTTTTGGATTTTTGAAAATCAAAAAAAAAAAAAAATTGAAAACTAACAAAAGCTGGATGATATTACTATTGTTATTACACAGGCAAACAAACAAATCACTGTTCAAAAATTATGTGCGTGAAGATAAATTCGAATATAACTAGCAAATACACAAACCACTTCAGTTAGCAGAGCACTGTTATTGTGTTAACAGCGCTATGTTAAAGCGCTTAAAATGGCAGAATATATAAAAATAATTACTTTTTAGCCGATTAGAACAATATTTTAAAGTCAAATTTAGAAATTAGAAAGCATATATATTCGGAATTTATATTGTTTATGTACTAATTCAAATATATACATATATATATGTATGTAATTTTGTCGTTCAAAAACTTCAAGTTTTTAAAGTACATAATAAACACTGTGGCCAAATGCGGCTTCAACCACGAACCAAATATACACCCACTGATAGCCCTCGAGGTGCACTTTTTGAATTTACTATCCCCAATTTCCAGCAGTATTTCAGAATCGCGTAATTTAAGATTTTCAGTTTCGGGACCCTTTTTCGAATTTCGCCCACTGTGACCAAATGAGGAGTCAACCATGGACCAAGTGTATACGCTCTTAGAGCCCTCGGGGAGTACATTCTAAAAATGGTTACCATATATTTCAGAACAATTTCAGTTTGTCCAAATACGGTTTTTAAATTCATATACGAAAACTGATTTTGGCCCACTGTGGCCAAATGCGGCTTCAACCACGAACCAAATATATACCCACTGATAGCCCTTGAGGTGCACTTTTCGAATTTACTATCCCCAATTTCCAGCAGTATTTCAGAATCGCGTAATTTAAGATTTTCAGTTTCGGGACCCTTTTTTCCAATTTCGCCCACTGTGACCAAATGAGGAGTCAACCATGGACCAAGTGTATATGCTCTTAGAGCCCTCGGGGAGTACATTCTAAAAATGGTTACCATATATTTCAGAACAATTTCAGTTTGTCCAAATACGGTTTTTAAATTCATATACGAAAACTGATTTTGGCCCACTGTGGCCAAATGCGGCTTCAACCACGAACCAAATATATACCCACTGATAGCCCTTGAGGTCCACTTTTTGAATTTACTATCCCCAATTTCCAGCAGTATTTCAGAATCGCGTAATTTAAGATTTTCAGTTTCGGGACCCTTTTTCGAATTTCGCCCACTGTGACCAAATGAGGAGTCAACCATGGACCAAGTGTATACGCTCTTAGAGCCCTCGAGGAGTACATTTTAAAAATGGTTACCATATATTTCAGACTCTAAGAGCGTATACACTTGGTCCATGGTTGACGACGCATTTGGTCACAGTGGGCGAAATTCGAAAAAGGGTCCCGAAACTGAAAATATTAAATTGCGCGATTGTGAAATACTGCTGAGAAATGGGGATAGTAAATTCGAAAAGTGCATCTCAAGGGCTATCAGCAGGTATATATTTGGTTCATGGTTGAAGCCACATTTGGCCACAGTGTTTATTATGTACTTTTGAAACTTGGAGGTTTTGAACGACAAAATTATATACTTTGCAACATGTTTTTGAATTACTACATAAACAATATAAATTCCGAATATATATGCTTTCTAATTTCTAAATTTGACTTTAAAATATTGTTCTAATCGGCTAAAAAGTAATTATTTTTATATATTCTCCCATTTTAAGCGCTTTAACATAGCTCTGTTAACACAATAACAGTGCTCTGCTAACTGAAGTGGTTTGTGTCCTTGCTAGTTATATTCGAATTTATCTTCATGCACATTTAAGTATTTTCGTACTGCAGGTAAACTTTTTGGCACTTCAGTACAATTTTTATGATAAGTAGATGTTTTGGTACGTCAAGTAAACTGGTACTTAATACACTAATACATTAAGTGTAGTTTTTGGCACTTTATGTTAGCGTTTTGGTACGGTATGTACACTTTTTGGTACTGTGGAAATCCACTTTTCAAGTTTATATACTTTACATTAAAATATAAAATATAGTAACCATAAATATTTTCAGTTATTTTATTGTCAAAAAATATTTTCACTTATTTTTCTTTGTCAAAAACATTTTTTATTTTATGCATTACAAATTTTAATTTCGAGAAGGAAACATTTGAATTATAAAATAAATATAATTTTTTACAAAATAAAAAATAAAATTATTCTGTTTTCCTCATTGGTGACCCCGACGAAAAAATGTCCGAAGAAGAAGTTTTTGAAGTTCCTGCCGAGTTTCCAACAATCGCACGCATTGCCGTTAAAGTCCCTCCTTTTTGGAAAGCTAATCCAAAGCTTTGGTTTAGTCAGATGGAGAGCCAATTTATCAACGCAGGGATTTCTCAAGACGCCACGAAATACCATACCCTAGTTGGAGCCATAGAAAGCAATATTCTTAACGTTGTCAGCCATATTATTGAAAATCCGCCAGCAAGAAATATGTATGATGCTCTAAAGACCGCCTTGCTTGCTGAATTTCAAGAATCAGAAGAGAAGCGTTTGCAAAAATTGTTAGAAAACGTAAGTATTGGCGATAAACGACCATCTGCAATGCTCCGTGAAATGCGTCAACTATCAGCTGGTAAAGTTTCGGACGATATGCTTAAATCTTTATGGTTTCAACGTCTACCATCTACAATCAAAGCTGTTTTGTCAGTAAGTTCTGACAGTTTGGATAATATTGCTGTTATGGCAGATAAAATAAATGAGCAACTCGATAATTCCAGTATATGCCCTATCACCACTTCGCAATCAAGTTCAAATTCTCGGTTTGAAAATTTAGAAATCCGAATGGCTGAAATTTTAAATCGAATTGAAGGTCTTTCTTTTCCTCAACAACGCAGTCGTAGCAGAAGCAGAAACCGCGTCAGAACTAATACCAACAGAGAATCTAGTGAAAAATCGGAAGCTGGACATATGTGCTGGTATCACTATAAATTTGGTGATAGAGCATATAAATGCAAATCTCCATGTGCTTTTCGGGCGGAAAACCGTTAACTTCCTCATCTATGGCGACGGATGAAGGGGGTTTGAAGTTATGTCGCCTATTTTTGCGAGACGGTTCTTCAAATCAACAATTTCTTATCGACACGGGTGCTGATGTATCCGTAATTCCCGCGTCTAATCAAATTAAACGCACCGAAGCAAAATCATTAGAACTTCAAGCAGCAAATAATACTACAATTAAAACTTATGGGAAAAAAATTCTTCGTTTGGATCTGGGTTTGCGTAGAGAATTTTTATGGCCGTTTATTATCGCGGATGTTCCGCAGGCGATTATCGGTTTCGATTTCCTGGAACGTTTCGATTTGTTAGTTGATGTAAAAAATCGATGCATTATCGATAAGAAAACTAACTTACGTTCCCTTTTTTATATATCTGATAAAAATACTGAATTCGCTTTAAAATGTAGTTCCATTTCGCAAGATTCTCCATTTCACTCTTTACTATCTGAATTTAAAGACATAACGCAGCCTTTAAAAACATTGCCATCAGTTAAACACAATGTGACTCATCACATTGAAACAAAAGGTCCTCCAATACATCACAAGCCTCGAAGACTAGCACCTGAAAAGCTGAATATTACCAAGAAGGAATTTGATTACATGGCGCAACTCGGAATATGCCGTCCATCAAAGAGTAGTTGGTCAAGTCCCTTACATTTAGTGGCAAAAGCAAATGATGGATGGAGGCCATGTGGAGATTATCGGGCATTAAACAAGATAACTATTCCGGATCGCTATCCTGTTCCACACATACACGACTTTGCAAGCAATTTACATGGTAAAAACGTTTTTTCAAAGGTTGATTTGGTCAAAGGGTATTACCAAATACCCGTCGAAGAGCAAGATATACCAAAGACTGCAATAATCATTCCCATAGGATTATATGAATTTACTCGAATGCCTTTCGGGTTGTGCAACGCTGCGCAAACCTTTCAGCGCTTCATGAACGAAGTCCTCAGTGGTCTTGAATTCTGTTATGTTTATATAGATGATGTCCTAATAGCTTCAAAAGACATGGATGAACATGAGAAACATTTAAGGATGTTGTTTAAAAGATTTAGAGATTTCGGTCTAACAATTAATATAAAAAAATGCGAGTTCGGAAAACCTGAAGTAACTTTTCTTGGATACTTAGTTAATAACAGAGGACTTTTACCTAATCCCGAACGAGTTGAAGCTATTAAAAATTATAAACTGCCTGAAACAATCCACGAGTTGAGTCAGTTTCTGGGTCTTATTAACTTTTATCGAAGATTTATTCCCAATGCGGCCGAAACACAAGGAGCTCTTCATAATTTGAAAAAAGGGCAAAAGAAAAGGGATAAACGCAAAATTAATTGGAATAAAGATCTTAAAACTGCTTTTGAAAACTGTAAAAATCAACTTGCGAATGCCTCTTTGCTTTCTCACCCAGTTGAAGGATCGCCACTTTCTTTGTGGGTAGATGCCTCTGATTTTGGTATGGGCGCGGTACTCCAACAGTTTGTGGATAATCAATGGATACCCTTAGGATTTTATTCAAAAAAATTTACGGAAACTCAACGACGTTACAGCACTTATGATCGTGAACTACAAGCAACTTACTCTGGGCTCAAGCATTTTCAATATTTTCTAGAAGGTCAACATTTCTCAATCTACACCGATCATAAGCCGCTCACGTTCGCATTTTCACAACGCCTTGAAAAAGCATCGCCAAGACAACTACGCCATTTAGACTACATCGGTCAGCATTCTATGGATATTCGGTTTGTTAAGGGCAAAGATAACATAACAGCTGATGTTTTATCGAGGTTGGATGCCATCAGCATGCCTTCATCATTTAATTATGAAGCTTTAGCAAAGGACCAACAATCTGATGATGAATTGACTTCGCTGTTAACATCTAAAGATCATAGTTTGGTCTTAAAAAAGATAAAATTCCCTGGAACTAAACAAGATATATATTGTGATTTTTCTTTAAAGGTCATTCGTCCTTATATTACGGAAAAATTTCGACGGGATATCTTTAGCATGGTCCATAATTTATCTCATCCTGGCTCTAGGTCCTCAGTAAAAATGATTACTCAACGTTTTGTGTGGCCAAAAATGAAAGCTGATATTTCGTCATGGGCGAAAAGCTGCATTGCTTGTCAGAAGTCAAAAATTGGAAGACATACAAAAACTACAATAGGAACATTTCCTGTTCCGAAAGAGCGTTTTGACTACGTGAGTATCGATATTGTTGGACCATTGCCATCTTCACGAGGCTTTAGATATTGCGTAACATGTATTGATCGTTTCACAAGATGGGCTGAGGCAATTCCAGTTGAAGACATCACTGCAGAGACAGTAGCAAATGCATTTCTACATGGATGGGTTTCAAGGTTTGGAGTTCCAAGTCAATTAACAACGGATCAAGGCAGACAGTTTGAGTCTTCATTATTTAGAGAATTTGCAAAGGTGATTGGTACAAAGGTTATTCATACAACTTCCTATCATCCTCAGGCTAATGGTCAGATTGAACGATGGCACAGAATATTAAAAAATGCCATCAAATGTCATACGGATACAAATTGGGTGGATGCGTTGCCACTAGTTCTGCTTGGATTACGAAGTGCTATAAATTCAGACGTTGGATGTTCTCCGGCTGAAATGACATATGGCACAAGCTTACAACTTCCTGGTCAAATTATATCCGAAAATCCTGTTACAGCTTATAATAATTGGGTTTCTGATTTTTGTGGACACATGCAAAAGATAAGAGCATCTGAAGTTAATCGTCATGGCGGCAGTTCGGTTTATATTCCTCAAGATCTTTCAACTTGTACACATGTATTTCTGCGAAACGATGCTGTTAGCAAGCCATTGCAACAACCATATAATGGCCCATATCCTGTTATTTCTCGTTCTGGTAAAACATTTACAATTAAAATTAGGAATACTGAAAGGGTTGTATCAGCAGATCGTATCAAACCTGCAAGAATTTTATTGAATGAAATTGAAGAACTTCCTCCAAACAAAGATATTAATCAAGATGCACCACGAAGATCTAAGAGAGTTCGTTTCCAACTTGGTTGAAACTGGAGGGGGGTACTGTGGAAATCCACTTTTCAAGTTTATATACTTTACATTAAAATATAAAATATAGTAACCATAAATATTTTCAGTTATTTTATTGTCAAAAAATATTTTCACTTATTTTTCTTTGTCAAAAACATTTTTTATTTTATGCATTACAAATTTTAATTTCGAGAAGGAAACATTTGAATTATAAAATAAATATAATTTTTTACAAAATAAAAAATAAAATTATTCTGTTTTCCTCAGTACCTTATGTTCACTTTTACAACTTTCACTTTTACAAACTTGTTGGTATTTTATGGAAATTTTTTGCTCCTTTATGTACACTTTTGGTTCTTTATGTACACTGTTGGTACTTTGTGTACACTTGTGGTACTTTATGTACACTTTTGGTACTTTATGCACACTTCTTAGTACACCATGTATATTTTTTAGTTTTAATGCCACTGTTTGTCACTCTATGTAAACTTTTGGTGCTTTATGTAAACGTTTATGTAAAATGTTTGGTACTTTATGCACACTTTATGGAACTTGATGTACATTTTTTGGTATTTTAGGTACAGTTTTGACACTTTACACTTTAGTTACACGTTTTGGTATTTTATATACACTTTTTGGTATATTATGTGCACTTTTTGGTACTATGTGTACACTTTTTGGTACTTTGTGAAATATCTTTGGAGCTTTATGCAATCCTTTTGGTACTTTAAGTACACTTTTTGGTAGTTTAAGTATTCTTGTTAGTACTTTAATTATGCCCGTTTTACTTTCAGTACACTTTTGGAACTTTGAGTACTCTTTAGGTACTTTGACTACACTTTTGGTACTTTGAGTACACTTGTGGTACTTTTCATCTACTTTTTGGCACTTTATTTAATGTTTTGGGTACTTTAACTAACTTGTTTGGTACTTTAAGTACACATTTTGGTACTTTGTTTACACATTTTGGTATTTTATATATAGTACATTTTGGTAATTTATGTGCACTTTTTGGTACTATGTATATGTAAACTTTTTGGTACTTTGTGCAATCTCTTTGGAACTTTATGCAATCCTTTTGGTACTTTAAGTACACTTTTTGGTACTTTAAGTATTATTGTTGGTACTTAAATTATTTCCTTTTTACTTTGAGTACACTTTTTGAACTTTGAGTGCACTTTTGGTACTATGAGTACACTTGTGTTGCGTTTAATCTACGTTTTTGGCACTTTATGTAATGTTTTGGGTACTTTATCTGACTTGTTTGGTACTTTAAGTACAATTTTTGGTACTTTAAGTACACTTGTTGATACTCTAAGTAATTTTTTGGTACCGTAAGTATAGTTTTGGTATTTTGGGTAAACTTTTGGACGTTTTCAAAACACTTTTCAGTACTTTAAGTACTCTTTAGTAATTGACGTACACTTTGTGCTACGTTAAGTAAAATTTGTGGTACGTTAAGTAAACTTTTTTGGGCATGAAGTTCTTTCTTTGATAAATTAAGTACCCTTTTTTCATTTTTAAGGCAACTTTGTGTACTCCTTAAGTTTGGTACGTCAAAAACGCTGTTACCGGAGTACAATTTTTTGTACGCTATGCAGATTTTGCGATTTCGTTAAATATTTTTTTGTATGTTAGATAAAGATGTTTTGGTGCTTAAGGTGGACTTTTAGTGAAAGAGCTGATGACTAAAGTCGATGACAAAGTGCGCTTTGGAGACTATTCGGAGGAGTTGGCATTTGACTGGGGAGATACGTAATCACAAACATGGGGTATCAACTAGAGACGAGCGTGAGCCACGTGATTGCTGTAAATCACGCGTGACTTACGTGTGCTTGTTAGTAGGATCAAAATTTAATCACATATTTAATCACATAACATATTTAAAGCGAGATATATATAAATAAAAGCGAATTATTGGCGATCGGAGCAATATATAACAACAAAAATCTAAATTTCAGAAGATTACTTTTCAACAAAAATATCCCTATCACTAAAGTGTAACGAAATTAATATATACCATACTTTGCCGGGTTGCAATAATTTCACTTCGTAGAAACATTTACCGCTTTTATTTTTAAACGGGAGCAACTGCAACATAGCCAAGTGCGGGAGCAACTGCAACAACAAGTGCTCAGCACGTACTTTTCAACCTCCTCTTCTCGTTGAATTTAAGAACAGAAAATATATCAAAAAAATATTTTCATAGAAAAAGAGATTTTGGCCCACTGTGCCAAAACGAGACCAACTGCAACATAACCACCTGTATTCTGGGGTAGGGCCCAGCATGTACTTTGCGAAAATGTGGATCTGAAGTTCCTGTCGAATTTCAGAACAGAAAATAGATCAAAAACATATTTTCATAGCAAAAGAGATTTTGGCCCGAATTTCAGAACAGAAAATAGATCAAAAACATATTTTCATAGAAAAAGAGATTTTGGCCCACTGTGCCAATACGAGAGCAACTGCAACATAACCACCTATATTCTTGGGTAGGGCCCAGTATGTACTTTGCGAAAAGGTGGGTCCTGAGTTCCCATCGAATTTCAGAACAGAAAATATATCAAAAACATATTTTCATATGAGAAGTGATTTTGGCCCACTGTGCCAAAACTAGAGCAACTGCAAGATAGCCACCCATATTTTTGGATACCGATTAGCATGTACTTTGTGAAAAGGTGGGTTCAGAGTTCCCGTCGAATTTCAGAACAGAAAATATACCAAAAACATATTTTCATATGAAAAGTGATTTTGGCCCACTGTGCCAAAACGGGAGCAACTGCAACATAGCCACCCATATTTTTGGATAGTGTACAGCAAGCACTTTCCAAAAAGGTGGATCCGAAGTTCCCGTCGAATTTCAGAATAGAACATAGATCCAAAACATATTTTCATAGAAAAAGAGATATTGGTCCACTGTGCCAAAACTAGAGCAACTGCAACATAGCCACCCATATTTTTTGATACCGCCCAGCATGTACTTTGCGAAAAGGCATTTTGTGTGCTAATAATCATTGAAAATAATCACACTGTTACTTTTTGTCCCTCAGCACCACAAACTAATTATATTACAAAGGAAATCCTCTCCCAAAGGCCAATGGAATATGAAACCATCCGTTCACCTGCTTGCAACAAAAACCACATGTTTATAATACAAACAAAACGAGAGCATCTGCTTCACTTTTTGGTTGTTTGTTTGATTCATCTGCCAACCACAAGAGGAGACCCATTTCCTGTATATTCAAACCACTACAATCTAATAAAATGTTGCAAAATAGAAGAAGAAGAAGAAGAAAAAACACTTGTTTGCTTATTTTCCACCTTGTTAGTGAAGTATAATTGTCGCTGTAATGAAAATTCTAAAGAAAATCTTGTAACCGAATCTGGTTAATGAAAGTTGTTTGTTTTTTTTTATTAACTCAATTACATTTTTTCCTATATAAGTGATTACATTTGACATTCAGAGAAAGTTTTGGATTTTTGAAAATCAAAAAAAAAAAAAAATTGAAAACTAACAAAAGCTGGATGATATTACTATTGTTATTACACAGGCAAACAAACAAATCACTGTTCAAAAATTATGTGCGTGAAGATAAATTCGAATATAACTAGCAAATACACAAACCACTTCAGTTAGCAGAGCACTGTTATTGTGTTAACAGCGCTATGTTAAAGCGCTTAAAATGGCAGAATATATAAAAATAATTACTTTTTAGCCGATTAGAACAATATTTTAAAGTCAAATTTAGAAATTAGAAAGCATATATATTCGGAATTTATATTGTTTATGTACTAATTCAAATATATACATATATATATGTATGTAATTTTGTCGTTCAAAAACTTCAAGTTTTTAAAGTACATAATAAACACTGTGGCCAAATGCGGCTTCAACCACGAACCAAATATACACCCACTGATAGCCCTCGAGGTGCACTTTTTGAATTTACTATCCCCAATTTCCAGCAGTATTTCAGAATCGCGTAATTTAAGATTTTCAGTTTCGGGACCCTTTTTCGAATTTCGCCCACTGTGACCAAATGAGGAGTCAACCATGGACCAAGTGTATACGCTCTTAGAGCCCTCGGGGAGTACATTCTAAAAATGGTTACCATATATTTCAGAACAATTTCAGTTTGTCCAAATACGGTTTTTAAATTCATATACGAAAACTGATTTTGGCCCACTGTGGCCAAATGCGGCTTCAACCACGAACCAAATATATACCCACTGATAGCCCTTGAGGTGCACTTTTCGAATTTACTATCCCCAATTTCCAGCAGTATTTCAGAATCGCGTAATTTAAGATTTTCAGTTTCGGGACCCTTTTTTCCAATTTCGCCCACTGTGACCAAATGAGGAGTCAACCACGGACCAAGTGTATATGCTCTTAGAGCCCTCGGGGAGTACATTCTAAAAATGGTTACCATATATTTCAGAACAATTTCAGTTTGTCCAAATACGGTTTTTAAATTCATATACGAAAACTGATTTTGGCCCACTGTGGCCAAATGCGGCTTCAACCACGAACCAAATATATACCCACTGATAGCCCTTGAGGTCCACTTTTTGAATTTACTATCCCCAATTTCCAGCAGTATTTCAGAATCGCGTAATTTAAGATTTTCAGTTTCGGGACCCTTTTTCGAATTTCGCCCACTGTGACCAAATGAGGAGTCAACCATGGACCAAGTGTATACGCTCTTAGAGCCCTCGAGGAGTACATTTTAAAAATGGTTACCATATATTTCAGACTCTAAGAGCGTATACACTTGGTCCATGGTTGACGACGCATTTGGTCACAGTGGGCGAAATTCGAAAAAGGGTCCCGAAACTGAAAATATTAAATTGCGCGATTGTGAAATACTGCTGAGAAATGGGGATAGTAAATTCGAAAAGTGCATCTCAAGGGCTATCAGCAGGTATATATTTGGTTCATGGTTGAAGCCACATTTGGCCACAGTGTTTATTATGTACTTTTGAAACTTGGAGGTTTTGAACGACAAAATTATATACTTTGCAACATGTTTTTGAATTACTACATAAACAATATAAATTCCGAATATATATGCTTTCTAATTTCTAAATTTGACTTTAAAATATTGTTCTAATCGGCTAAAAAGTAATTATTTTTATATATTCTCCCATTTTAAGCGCTTTAACATAGCTCTGTTAACACAATAACAGTGCTCTGCTAACTGAAGTGGTTTGTGTCCTTGCTAGTTATATTCGAATTTATCTTCATGCACATTTAAGTATTTTCGTACTGCAGGTAAACTTTTTGGCACTTCAGTACAATTTTTATGATAAGTAGATGTTTTGGTACGTCAAGTAAACTGGTACTTAATACACTAATACATTAAGTGTAGTTTTTGGCACTTTATGTTAGCGTTTTGGTACGGTATGTACACTTTTTGGTACTGTGGAAATCCACTTTTCAAGTTTATATACTTTACATTAAAATATAAAATATAGTAACCATAAATATTTTCAGTTATTTTATTGTCAAAAAATATTTTCACTTATTTTTCTTTGTCAAAAACATTTTTTATTTTATGCATTACAAATTTTAATTTCGAGAAGGAAACATTTGAATTATAAAATAAATATAATTTTTTACAAAATAAAAAATAAAATTATTCTGTTTTCCTCATTGGTGACCCCGACGAAAAAATGTCCGAAGAAGAAGTTTTTGAAGTTCCTGCCGAGTTTCCAACAATCGCACGCATTGCCGTTAAAGTCCCTCCTTTTTGGAAAGCTAATCCAAAGCTTTGGTTTAGTCAGATGGAGAGCCAATTTATCAACGCAGGGATTTCTCAAGACGCCACGAAATACCATACCCTAGTTGGAGCCATAGAAAGCAATATTCTTAACGTTGTCAGCCATATTATTGAAAATCCGCCAGCAAGAAATATGTATGATGCTCTAAAGACCGCCTTGCTTGCTGAATTTCAAGAATCAGAAGAGAAGCGTTTGCAAAAATTGTTAGAAAACGTAAGTATTGGCGATAAACGACCATCTGCAATGCTCCGTGAAATGCGTCAACTATCAGCTGGTAAAGTTTCGGACGATATGCTTAAATCTTTATGGTTTCAACGTCTACCATCTACAATCAAAGCTGTTTTGTCAGTAAGTTCTGACAGTTTGGATAATATTGCTGTTATGGCAGATAAAATAAATGAGCAACTCGATAATTCCAGTATATGCCCTATCACCACTTCGCAATCAAGTTCAAATTCTCGGTTTGAAAATTTAGAAATCCGAATGGCTGAAATTTTAAATCGAATTGAAGGTCTTTCTTTTCCTCAACAACGCAGTCGTAGCAGAAGCAGAAACCGCGTCAGAACTAATACCAACAGAGAATCTAGTGAAAAATCGGAAGCTGGACATATGTGCTGGTATCACTATAAATTTGGTGATAGAGCATATAAATGCAAATCTCCATGTGCTTTTCGGGCGGAAAACCGTTAACTTCCTCATCTATGGCGACGGATGAAGGGGGTTTGAAGTTATGTCGCCTATTTTTGCGAGACGGTTCTTCAAATCAACAATTTCTTATCGACACGGGTGCTGATGTATCCGTAATTCCCGCGTCTAATCAAATTAAACGCACCGAAGCAAAATCATTAGAACTTCAAGCAGCAAATAATACTACAATTAAAACTTATGGGAAAAAAATTCTTCGTTTGGATCTGGGTTTGCGTAGAGAATTTTTATGGCCGTTTATTATCGCGGATGTTCCGCAGGCGATTATCGGTTTCGATTTCCTGGAACGTTTCGATTTGTTAGTTGATGTAAAAAATCGATGCATTATCGATAAGAAAACTAACTTACGTTCCCTTTTTTATATATCTGATAAAAATACTGAATTCGCTTTAAAATGTAGTTCCATTTCGCAAGATTCTCCATTTCACTCTTTACTATCTGAATTTAAAGACATAACGCAGCCTTTAAAAACATTGCCATCAGTTAAACACAATGTGACTCATCACATTGAAACAAAAGGTCCTCCAATACATCACAAGCCTCGAAGACTAGCACCTGAAAAGCTGAATATTACCAAGAAGGAATTTGATTACATGGCGCAACTCGGAATATGCCGTCCATCAAAGAGTAGTTGGTCAAGTCCCTTACATTTAGTGGCAAAAGCAAATGATGGATGGAGGCCATGTGGAGATTATCGGGCATTAAACAAGATAACTATTCCGGATCGCTATCCTGTTCCACACATACACGACTTTGCAAGCAATTTACATGGTAAAAACGTTTTTTCAAAGGTTGATTTGGTCAAAGGGTATTACCAAATACCCGTCGAAGAGCAAGATATACCAAAGACTGCAATAATCATTCCCATAGGATTATATGAATTTACTCGAATGCCTTTCGGGTTGTGCAACGCTGCGCAAACCTTTCAGCGCTTCATGAACGAAGTCCTCAGTGGTCTTGAATTCTGTTATGTTTATATAGATGATGTCCTAATAGCTTCAAAAGACATGGATGAACATGAGAAACATTTAAGGATGTTGTTTAAAAGATTTAGAGATTTCGGTCTAACAATTAATATAAAAAAATGCGAGTTCGGAAAACCTGAAGTAACTTTTCTTGGATACTTAGTTAATAACAGAGGACTTTTACCTAATCCCGAACGAGTTGAAGCTATTAAAAATTATAAACTGCCTGAAACAATCCACGAGTTGAGTCAGTTTCTGGGTCTTATTAACTTTTATCGAAGATTTATTCCCAATGCGGCCGAAACACAAGGAGCTCTTCATAATTTGAAAAAAGGGCAAAAGAAAAGGGATAAACGCAAAATTAATTGGAATAAAGATCTTAAAACTGCTTTTGAAAACTGTAAAAATCAACTTGCGAATGCCTCTTTGCTTTCTCACCCAGTTGAAGGATCGCCACTTTCTTTGTGGGTAGATGCCTCTGATTTTGGTATGGGCGCGGTACTCCAACAGTTTGTGGATAATCAATGGATACCCTTAGGATTTTATTCAAAAAAATTTACGGAAACTCAACGACGTTACAGCACTTATGATCGTGAACTACAAGCAACTTACTCTGGGCTCAAGCATTTTCAATATTTTCTAGAAGGTCAACATTTCTCAATCTACACCGATCATAAGCCGCTCACGTTCGCATTTTCACAACGCCTTGAAAAAGCATCGCCAAGACAACTACGCCATTTAGACTACATCGGTCAGCATTCTATGGATATTCGGTTTGTTAAGGGCAAAGATAACATAACAGCTGATGTTTTATCGAGGTTGGATGCCATCAGCATGCCTTCATCATTTAATTATGAAGCTTTAGCAAAGGACCAACAATCTGATGATGAATTGACTTCGCTGTTAACATCTAAAGATCATAGTTTGGTCTTAAAAAAGATAAAATTCCCTGGAACTAAACAAGATATATATTGTGATTTTTCTTTAAAGGTCATTCGTCCTTATATTACGGAAAAATTTCGACGGGATATCTTTAGCATGGTCCATAATTTATCTCATCCTGGCTCTAGGTCCTCAGTAAAAATGATTACTCAACGTTTTGTGTGGCCAAAAATGAAAGCTGATATTTCGTCATGGGCGAAAAGCTGCATTGCTTGTCAGAAGTCAAAAATTGGAAGACATACAAAAACTACAATAGGAACATTTCCTGTTCCGAAAGAGCGTTTTGACTACGTGAGTATCGATATTGTTGGACCATTGCCATCTTCACGAGGCTTTAGATATTGCGTAACATGTATTGATCGTTTCACAAGATGGGCTGAGGCAATTCCAGTTGAAGACATCACTGCAGAGACAGTAGCAAATGCATTTCTACATGGATGGGTTTCAAGGTTTGGAGTTCCAAGTCAATTAACAACGGATCAAGGCAGACAGTTTGAGTCTTCATTATTTAGAGAATTTGCAAAGGTGATTGGTACAAAGGTTATTCATACAACTTCCTATCATCCTCAGGCTAATGGTCAGATTGAACGATGGCACAGAATATTAAAAAATGCCATCAAATGTCATACGGATACAAATTGGGTGGATGCGTTGCCACTAGTTCTGCTTGGATTACGAAGTGCTATAAATTCAGACGTTGGATGTTCTCCGGCTGAAATGACATATGGCACAAGCTTACAACTTCCTGGTCAAATTATATCCGAAAATCCTGTTACAGCTTATAATAATTGGGTTTCTGATTTTTGTGGACACATGCAAAAGATAAGAGCATCTGAAGTTAATCGTCATGGCGGCAGTTCGGTTTATATTCCTCAAGATCTTTCAACTTGTACACATGTATTTCTGCGAAACGATGCTGTTAGCAAGCCATTGCAACAACCATATAATGGCCCATATCCTGTTATTTCTCGTTCTGGTAAAACATTTACAATTAAAATTAGGAATACTGAAAGGGTTGTATCAGCAGATCGTATCAAACCTGCAAGAATTTTATTGAATGAAATTGAAGAACTTCCTCCAAACAAAGATATTAATCAAGATGCACCACGAAGATCTAAGAGAGTTCGTTTCCAACTTGGTTGAAACTGGAGGGGGGTACTGTGGAAATCCACTTTTCAAGTTTATATACTTTACATTAAAATATAAAATATAGTAACCATAAATATTTTCAGTTATTTTATTGTCAAAAAATATTTTCACTTATTTTTCTTTGTCAAAAACATTTTTTATTTTATGCATTACAAATTTTAATTTCGAGAAGGAAACATTTGAATTATAAAATAAATATAATTTTTTACAAAATAAAAAATAAAATTATTCTGTTTTCCTCAGTACCTTATGTTCACTTTTACAACTTTCACTTTTACAAACTTGTTGGTATTTTATGGAAATTTTTTGCTCCTTTATGTACACTTTTGGTTCTTTATGTACACTGTTGGTACTTTGTGTACACTTGTGGTACTTTATGTACACTTTTGGTACTTTATGCACACTTCTTAGTACACCATGTATATTTTTTAGTTTTAATGCCACTGTTTGTCACTCTATGTAAACTTTTGGTGCTTTATGTAAACGTTTATGTAAAATGTTTGGTACTTTATGCACACTTTATGGAACTTGATGTACATTTTTTGGTATTTTAGGTACAGTTTTGACACTTTACACTTTAGTTACACGTTTTGGTATTTTATATACACTTTTTGGTATATTATGTGCACTTTTTGGTACTATGTGTACACTTTTTGGTACTTTGTGAAATATCTTTGGAGCTTTATGCAATCCTTTTGGTACTTTAAGTACACTTTTTGGTAGTTTAAGTATTCTTGTTAGTACTTTAATTATGCCCGTTTTACTTTCAGTACACTTTTGGAACTTTGAGTACTCTTTAGGTACTTTGACTACACTTTTGGTACTTTGAGTACACTTGTGGTACTTTTCATCTACTTTTTGGCACTTTATTTAATGTTTTGGGTACTTTAACTAACTTGTTTGGTACTTTAAGTACACATTTTGGTACTTTGTTTACACATTTTGGTATTTTATATATAGTACATTTTGGTAATTTATGTGCACTTTTTGGTACTATGTATATGTAAACTTTTTGGTACTTTGTGCAATCTCTTTGGAACTTTATGCAATCCTTTTGGTACTTTAAGTACACTTTTTGGTACTTTAAGTATTATTGTTGGTACTTAAATTATTTCCTTTTTACTTTGAGTACACTTTTTGAACTTTGAGTGCACTTTTGGTACTATGAGTACACTTGTGTTGCGTTTAATCTACGTTTTTGGCACTTTATGTAATGTTTTGGGTACTTTATCTGACTTGTTTGGTACTTTAAGTACAATTTTTGGTACTTTAAGTACACTTGTTGATACTCTAAGTAATTTTTTGGTACCGTAAGTATAGTTTTGGTATTTTGGGTAAACTTTTGGACGTTTTCAAAACACTTTTCAGTACTTTAAGTACTCTTTAGTAATTGACGTACACTTTGTGCTACGTTAAGTAAAATTTGTGGTACGTTAAGTAAACTTTTTTGGGCATGAAGTTCTTTCTTTGATAAATTAAGTACCCTTTTTTCATTTTTAAGGCAACTTTGTGTACTCCTTAAGTTTGGTACGTCAAAAACGCTGTTACCGGAGTACAATTTTTTGTACGCTATGCAGATTTTGCGATTTCGTTAAATATTTTTTTGTATGTTAGATAAAGATGTTTTGGTGCTTAAGGTGGACTTTTAGTGAAAGAGCTGATGACTAAAGTCGATGACAAAGTGCGCTTTGGAGACTATTCGGAGGAGTTGGCATTTGACTGGGGAGATACGTAATCACAAACATGGGGTATCAACTAGAGACGAGCGTGAGCCACGTGATTGCTGTAAATCACGCGTGACTTACGTGTGCTTGTTAGTAGGATCAAAATTTAATCACGTGAGCGTTCGTGAATGTGAGTGGCGAAAAAATCTTCCTGCGTGAATGACAGCCTACCTTTCGTGAGGGTGCGTGAGCGAGAGCCAAAACTTACTTGCGTGCCCAGCTCTAGTATAGGTCAGGTTGCTATAAAATCTCTGCGAAATGTATTCTTGACTTCAAGAACTGCCCACAACTGAGATGGCGAAGCAAAATCATGCTTATATGGGTACCGGGGTACAGGAACTTTTCATCGAACGACTTAGCAAAAGAGCTGTGCCACTAGATCTGGAGCAAGTGGATTTGCTTCTGTATACATGCAATGTAATTAAATTTTTAAAACTAAATATCTCAGGCTGGCGACAGATGATGGTCTAGAGTCACAAAATGCAGCATCATAAGGCCGGTACTGTCAAGTTCTAACCTGAATCGACTTCTAGACAGGATATCCTTCTGCTAGTCTGTGATCACTGAGTACTGTTTGGGCAGAGTTGCGGCAGGACTTGAAATCTCAACTCCATGATTACTGTAGAAGCTACTCGTGAAACTTCTCCTATGCTCCTGTATTAACAAACATTCAGAGACTTTGACTAAATGATCTACATATGGATGTGTCAGTATATGAAAATTTAAATCGATCAACTTTGGAAAACAAGCCATTCTCTCGTGTTGACACATACGTCGTTAGAATGTCTTCACAAACACTTTCAGAATCTGAAATCAAAATGTGGAAGAAGGCTTTTGAAGTAAGTAAATATCCTTATTTACTTTCAGACCCCCAAAAATAGTTTCGCCCACTGTGCGTGGTATGTGAGGTATTCCTTGTTTTCCAAAGTTGATCGATTTAGAATTTCATACACTAAATTTACTTTGGCCCACTGAGCGAATACGGTAATAACGGCTTTTTCAATAAGAGCGCTATAAAAGTTTTTTTTTAAATAAAACAAAACCGGTTTTAGATACCAATGAAATTCTTTATACCTGTGAAAGTACGAACTCGATGCCATTATGTATGAAACTCGATTTCTTTTGCATGGCCACCACGGGCACGCTTGCAGAAATCCAGACGCTGAACCCAATTTTCGACGGTTTTCAAGTATAAATCGGCCGATACTGCTGCAATTTCACGTTCGATATTCGTACGAAGTTCTCGCTGGCTTGTCGGCATAGACCATAGACTTGACGTAGCCCCACAGGAAATAATCTAACGGCGTCCAATCGCACAACCGAGGCGGCCAATCGACTGGGCCATTTCGTGAGATAACACGTTCACCAAACTTGGTTTCCAATAAATTGATTGTGGCATTCGCTGTGTGGCTTGTGGCGCCGTTCTGTTGGAACCACATGTCCTCCAAGTCCATATTATCCAATTGGGGCCAAAAATATTCGGTTATCATTGAACGGTAGCGATTCACATTCACAGTAATGTGCCGGTCTTGATCATCACGGAAGAAGTACGGCCCAATGACGCCGCCGGCCCATAAACCGCACCAAACCGTAATTTTTTAGGGATGCAATGATGACTCATGGATTACGTGTGGATTGCTGTCTGACCAATATCGCATATTTTGCTTATTGACGAAGCCATTCAGCCAGAAATGAGCCTCATCGCTGAAGATGATTTTCCGATGAAAATCCGAATCATTTTCAAGTTGTTGCTCAGCCCAATTCACGAACATACGACGCTTATGGTGGTCAAGCGGCTTCAGTTCTTGCGTCAATTTGATCTTGTAAGGATGCAGGCCAAGATCTTTTCGCAAACTTCGCCACAACGACGTCACAGAGATGCCCAACGCTTGAGAACAACGTGTGCGAGACACATTTGGGCTTTCTTGAACTGAAGCCTCAGCGGCAGCAATATTCTCGACACTACGGGCACTTCTTTGTCTCACTGGCACGGGAACATTTTGTACTGTGCCTGTGGATTCAAATTTTTCCACTAGACGCTCAATTGTTGATCTGGTAGGACGATTATGACGACCATAAATTGGACGAAGCGCTGTTAAAGTTGAGGCCACTGTCTCCAAATTTCAGTAGTAAATTTTAATAATTTCGACTCGTTGTTGGCTCGTATATCTTTACATGATCAAATGGCAAACCTTGCAGAAGAGAAATGTCAAAAGAGCGGGAAAAAATATGGCGTCGTTTGCTGTCCCTATCGATTTACTTTTGTAGCGTCTCTGTTGAAAACCCCTTTATATGCAACCAAATCCCAAATATTGGTATTTAACTATGTCACTTATAGTGGGACTATTAAGGCAAAATCTTGTAGTCTCCGCTTAAATGTTGATCGTATCCCATAATTGCGGGTCACTGTTGATATTGGTTGTCTACTTGCCTGGGTACAAAGAGACGCATTAAAACAAGCAAAAGTGATCAGTCTAATGAATTGCTTCTCTCTTCCGTAAGAGAAAACAAGGTTATAAACTACGATCTCTCTTGACTTGATATTATGATTGTGTTTCGTCTACGCGCATCCCTGAAGTCTAACTTGTTTGTATTAAACGAAAAAGCAGTTTGTCACAAACACTTGCCATTTCTTTGGAGTTGCTGCTATAAAACTCGAAAGAGCAGTAAATTTGCCGCCTGCGCGCATCATGTGTTGATAGACGCGCTGACTTGGTTACTGATAAGGTTACTCTTACATCCATAATAAATAAATATTCAATGATATGCAAGTATAAATCGTTTGCGTTAAACGAAAAATCAGTTTGACGCAAAACTTATTCGTTTCTTGTAAACTTAAAATTTTTTGCGTTTGGAGTTTTACTGTAACTTATTTGGGGTAATCGACAGAATATTTAATGAAAATGTTTTTCGTTTCTCGTAATTGTTTTTCGTTACATGTGAACGTTTTCCTGTTTTGTTTATTCATCGCAAAGGAAAACATATGTTTGGTTTATTAAATATTTGTTTGCCGGGAGCACATTCATTAAAGAAAGTTCATTTGCCTGAGATTGCGTTAGGGATAACGAAATTTTGATTTCCGTGCGAAAAGTAATCATATTGCAAGTGCATAAATTAATTAAATTATTCATTAAATTGCAGAATGCTCAGATTAACTCTACGAAGCCACGCATTTGTAACAATATCGTATCTGTCTTATTTAATATAACGTCTGCCATCTACAGACTGTACCAAATCGTACAACTTTGCGAAAAGTGGATGTTACGTCACGTTCACTGACAGCTGACGAGTGATAATTAAATCGCATGACAACCAACATCCACTGACCGTTTTAAGCTTCTCTAGTTGGTTTACTGTGTCATTTTCTAAAATCGGATAATATTTAAAATGTTGTTTCTGCTATTTGTCTATTGTACTTTCCCTCTATTTTAATATTCATTTAATGTTCTCTACAAAATTTACTATTCAATTAACTAAACTGCCTTAAATTTACGACTTTTTAATGTCAAGCGTATAGTATGTACGTCAGGATTGACTCTATCCTTTCAACGTTGCGTTTAGCGTTGACTGTATCCTTACGTAAAAAGAAGTAGAAGACACAATTTTTTCCCTCGCATTGACCACCGACCATATTTTATGGTCATTAACATGAGTAATGATAGTAAAGGATATTGTTTTTTTTCTCTCTCTTGTACCACAATTACTTCTAATACTTTGGAGCTAAAACATTTTCACTTTTAACCACATTATGCCGTCGTTGGGTCAGTCTGTTGTTGTTGGGCAGAGTGGCTGCCATCCTTAGAACTGTTGGTTGGTATGATCTACAACCACAAGAATAAACTTACCTTTCACACATCGTAAGAGGATGCATTACCAAGGTGGCAGTCAATGGTTGAGAGTGCGCGCTATGGTCAATAGTCGAATTTATTGGAATGCTACGTCAAATAAGCAGGAAACATTTTTCTACTTGGAATAACTTAAAGCCGCTTCTATAGGAAACATTAAATATTCTTCTAACATCCGGTATGAGGTAATGTATCTCAGAGGAACACTCTCATAGAAATATCGACAGAACTGCTTTCCACAGCTTACACTTCGAAGATGTTTTTTTATACTATTGACCAACACCCAGGGAATACCCTTTATAAACGCAGTGCATTGTATTGGCATCGTATCCCAGCGACGGAAGTCATGAGCTGGAAGGCCTGAAATCATGGCGCAAGCATTCTATAGAATACAGACAGGCATTCCCTGCACATTAGCTCCTCTTTTCTTTTTAACATTGCGTGAGATTGGGATGCAATGCCGTTTATCTCTCCTTACAAGAAGGCCTTATGAACGCCTGCAAAAAGTGTAGTTTTGAAAGGACTTAGGCAACAATATAATAAAATATACGCGAATTATCTTTAAGATTTTTTTTTTTTTTACCAATTTTAATACATGTAAATTTTGTTTTGGTTTTAAATCTGCAGCAACAGGAATCAAACTCATTACCTTCGTATTTATTGTGGGACACTCGATATGTTTTTGTTGTGATCTGTACTGGCTCGTACACCACCATTTGGTTTTTTTGACCTGTTTTTATTTCGCTCATGTTCTCTCTTCTCTCCATTTCTCTCTTGATCTTCACAAAAACTAGTTTCGTTCCGTTAACAACTCAGTTGTTGCGACAACGAAATTGTTTCCTCAACTATAAATGTTGGGAAACCGCGCAACATTTGTGTCGGGCATTGTTTCCTCTTACACTAACCGACTAGCCGGCCGACCGCACCGTAACTGGTAGTTGAGTAGGCCCGACAATTCGCTGGTCTAAGGTGGCCTTAATAAACTATAGAAAAAGTAAGATATATTTCATATAGTTAATTTTTTTTTTATTTTTACCCGTGTTTCCACAAAATGCAAATTATGTGTAATTGTTGAAAGAACGAAAATTAATTGTTGCAGCAAGGAAATGAGAAATTCTCGAAGAAATCAAGTATGAAATGTTTCGTTGCACCAACAACCAAATTGCCGGTTGTGCGAAATTGTTCATTACATAAACGTAAAACATTAACGAATACCTGTCATCCATGCGCCGAATCGTTTTTCTTTCAGTGTCTGCACGCTGAAAAATAACGGCCTCTCTAACATATTCTGCAGGAATCATGTATATGTTTGGAACACGCTTCAAACATTCATATGTTTGCAAGTCCCAAACTCACTTGTATTTAAATATAAACAGTATCATGTTTACTGGCAAATATATATGATTTTACGTGGAAACATATGCGTTCTTCATCCCAAACATCCATATACTTACGTGGAAGCATTCGCGTGTTTCCCCCAAAACCTGCATGTACTTACGTGGAAACGTATGCATATTTCCTCACAAACATAATAATATTTAGAAACGAATTATTCTTTCATTGCAATATATGTATTATTTATTGTAATTAATTTTATCAATATAAATCAACATTTATAAATAATTAATACAACAAATTAAAACGGCCCTTTTTACATTTACTTGTATTGAATGCATTATTTGTTCTTTCATGAAATGGGAATCTGCTGCTCTTTTGCTTCTCCTTTCTTTGTTGTCTCACGTTTTGGTTTTCAGAAGGTTTCAGTTATGCGTTGGTTATCACTTTGCCTTGCTACACAAACAAGATATTTATATAAAATTCAAGTTCGTGCAAACCAAGCGTGGATTAATTCATAATATTATATTATGACTCACTGACTGAGAGAATAATGCAAAAATACAGATACACGCTTACAATATAGACTCTCTCGTAGTCCCTCTTCTATTCTCTAACTCTCGAGAGAGCATAGACAGTGCAACAAACACAGCTGTATTTGTATCACAAACATAAATATATGTGGGACGCAAACACATATACATACATATTATAACCTATTAAGCATTGTGTCTCAAACATGTAATATTGAATAGCAAACACAAGGTGTTTGGACACAATTATATTATATTTGCGACAATATCCAAACACACTTTATATTTGCATCCAATCGACAAAAAAAGACAGATTTTTCAAACGTTTGATTTCTCCTTTTCAGAGTAGACTTTTCTGGTGTGAAGATTAACATATTTTTTTGAGTGTATATTCAAGCATTTAAAATGTATTTACAAACTAAATAGCCTACCAAGGATATCACCCGTCTTAGTGTAAGGAAAAGTCAACTCACATCTTCCACTTCGTACATTCTACGTGAAATTTGTGGCCATGATCCGTCGTTCTACTCGCAGTTCAAGCTGATAATAAAAATGTTGACGTGGCACGCGTACCTTGACCATAAACATTTCAGGTCTTATTGTGTGGTTGGAAACTTGCGGCGGACA
Source organism: Phaonia tiefii (assembly GCA_963931995.1). NCBI lineage: Eukaryota > Metazoa > Arthropoda > Insecta > Diptera > Muscidae > Phaonia > Phaonia tiefii. Next base: position 42,987,919 of record OZ008368.1, on the reverse strand, counting down.
TGATGGACAATGCTGCACCGAAATGAATTGTGTTTCCTTTTGCTTTAACTACGATGGTCACTTGTTCCGCACTAAATGCTGAAGTGGACTACGTGATTGCCTGCTTTTGCGGTTCTTATGGGTCTTTAAGCGCGGACGAGGAGGCATCCAGAGACAGTCACGCCATTTAGAAGGCAATTAAATTAAGGGCAACAATTAAAAAGCACGAAAATGCAGTCCATTTAGGGTGGAGGTATTGTAGTCAGTCAATAAGCAGAAGACAAAGTTGTAGATGGCGTTGCTGTTGACGTTGTTGTCGTCGTCGGGGAACTTTGTTGCTGTAGTTGTCTCTGACGTTGGTCACAGTTTATTACGCAGTTGAAATGTCCATGGCTAAACAAGGACTTTTTCTCTAGTGGGCGGTAGGAGACTCATAAATTTTAAGATGATTCAGTTTTCGTTTTTCTTCTTTATTTTATAATTTTGTCTAGTCGCTTTTGCTGGTTTTGGGACGAAGAGACAAATAAAAGTTAAACATTTATGATTAATGTTTTTATTTGTTAGTTAAGTGAGTATAATTTTGTTTTTCATTTTTCTATTTTCAGAAGTGTCCTCGAATATAAATCGAATATAACAAAAACTCAAGAAAAATGGTTCATCCAGCTGAAAATGTTGCTGCCGCCACTGGAGCTGAGCAAATTGTGGAAGTGGAATCAAAAGAAGGTAAGTTTCCCCAAGATCTCAAATGCCAGATTTTGCATATCATGATGTACTAAGAGATAATAGATTACATTCCAATTAAAGAGATCGCGTGCTACTACATAAGGACAATAATAAACTAAAGAGCTAATAGGTCAATCATCTATTTTATAACCCTACCAGCGGCCGTCGGTGGTGCAATGGTTAGTGTGCGCGGCTCTTGTACATGAGATCCTGGGTTCGAACCCTGCTCTGACCACCTTAAAAAAATTTCTTTCGGCGGCGGTCACCTCGCATAGTGACGGCTTCTCAAAATACCGTTCGGAATCGGTGTAAAACTGTAGGTCCCAATCAGTGGGTGAAAACTGGAAAGCGCACAGCTCAGTGATTGTGAGAAGTTCTCCCCTGTCCCTTCATGGGCTGTAATGGGAAACCATTTATTTATTTATTTTACCAGCGCTAAGGGACTTTATTTTACACGTAATTCTTACACTGATAATAAATGGCACTACCTCGTAATCTCTAGGTTATTGGGGGAATATCGGTTCATATACACCGCCCATCCATGCGGGTGCGCAGTCTTCAGCAATGTCATGGATTTACAAATTGGCTTGTAAAATTGCACCTTCACTTAAATTCATCACATTTCGTAGAGTTCAAGCAGGCCCCATTATTACGAGGTGGATCAATTGGTCCGTGACTTTTGAATGAAACTGTTTTTTTGCAAGAAAAAAAATTTATTTTTCAACATAATCTCCTTTTAGCTCAATACACTTAGTCCAACGTTTCTCCAATTTTTATATCCCTTCCCAAAAATAGAATTTTTCGAGGTCCATAAAATAGGCATTTGTTTAATCAATAATTTCATCGTTGGAGCTAAATCACTTTCCACCCAGCCATTTCTTTAGGTTTGGAAATAGGAAATAGTCACTGGGGCTAAGTCCGGAGAATATGGCGGATGAGGTACCAATTCGTAGCCCAATTCATGGAATTTTGCCATTGAGACTACACACGTGTGAACCGGGGGGTTTATGGTCAATTGAGAGCAAACGCGGCACCCATCTTGCATACAGCTTTCTTAAACCCAACTGATCATTTGAAGTCGAAACCACACTGTCATAAGAAATGCCTATGGTATCAGCAATCTAACGCTCTATTACTCTTCGATCGGCCAACACCATACCGTGGACATTTTCTGGTGTATTGACCTTAATTGGCCATCCAGAACGTTCAGCGTCATTTGCACTTGTCCGACCACAACGAAAGTCAGTCAACCGCTTTTTTACCACTGAAATCGATGGTGCAGAGTCCCCATAGTATTTATCAAGCTGTTCCTTGCTTTGATTAATGAGCACTCGAATTTCACTTTTTTTCCATTTTTAATGTTTTGAACATTTGTATGTTTTGACGGAACTTGTTTAAAATTTGACAGTAGTCTATTAACAGGTGGTACTTGCATTTCATATAACTATGAGGGAAGTTCGAAAAGTCACGGACTTATTGCTCCGACCTCATATCAACATTCGAATAATTATTGGCGAAATACTGCCGCAAATCCTGCGAAAACTGTGTGAAAATTGGAGTTCCAGATTGCGCCATGTGTGCGCTAGTCGTGGCGGCCACATGACCCAAATCATATTTAAACATTAATGGCATAAAGGTGTCTATCCAATAATAAAGCCAGTTTAATTGATTTTAATAATATTTCTCTTTGCTTTATTTTCTGTAACTCTGTAACTCTAAAAAAACACCCTTTAATACACCATCACGGAGACATTTCCGAAATACTTACTGCCGGTCTCTGCAGCAGTTTTGATAGAGTGGTAAATCTAATTCCACTCAGCTTCAGGACCATGAGGCGGGGGTGCGTTCAGCGCCAGTATCTGAGTGAGCTTCTCTGCATAGGCCGCGGCTATCTCTTGCAGCGGCTCTCTGGTAATTGCAGCTTTCCGATGTCCAGTTTTCTGTTTGTCTAGTTTCGTATGACTTTCGCTCTGCTTAACCTTGTGCGAACCTTTGCCGCAAGCAGGCAGTGGTGGTGGCATCGTCTTTTTCTTCCTACGGGGGATATAAAGGGGTTTTCGATCAGAACGCTACAAAAGTTTTTTTAAATAAAACAAAACCGGTTTTAGATACCAATGAAATTCTTTATTCCTGTGAAAGTACGTTCGATGCCATTAAGTATGGAACTCGATTTCTTTTGCATGGCCACCACGGGCACGCTTGCAGAAGTCCAGACGCTGAACCCAATTTTCGACGGTTTTCAAGCATAAATCGGCCGATACTGCTGCAATTTCACGTTCGATATTCGTACGAAGTTCATCAACCGTCGCTGGCTTGTTGGCATAGACATAGTTAGGAATAATCTAACGGCGTCACATCGCACGACCGAGGCGGCCAATCGACTGGGCCATTTCGTGAGATAACACGTTCACCAAACTTGGTTTCCAATAAATTGATTGTGGCATTAGCTGTGTGGCTTGTGGCGCCGTCCTGTTGGAACCACATGTCCTCCAAGTCCATATTATCCAATTGGGGCCAAAAATATTCGGTTATCATTGAACGGTAGCGATTCGCGTTCACTGTAATGTGCCGGTCTTGATCATCACGGAAGAAGTACGGCCCAATGACGCCGCCGGCCCATAACCCGCACCGAACCGTAATTTTTTCGGGATGCAATGATGACTCATGGATTACGTGTGGATTGCTGTCTGACCAATAACGAATTTTTTGCTTATTGACGAAGCCATTCAGCCAGAAATGAACTTCAGAATTCAGAAATTGGACATAGCTCTCATAAAGTTGAGGCCACTGACTCCAAATTTCGGTAGTAAATTTTAATAATTTCGACTCGTTGTTGGCTCGTATATCTTTCCATGATGAAATGGCAAACCTTGCTGAAGAGAAATGTCAAAAGAGCGGGAAAAAATATGGCGTCGTTTGCTGTCCCTATCGATTTACTTTTGTAGCGTCTCTGTTGAAAAACCCGTTACATACATTAGCGATAGGATTGAACCTTGAGACCACATGCTGAAAAATAACGGCCCCAGCAACATAATCCAGAAACCATGTACATGTTAATGCAGAAACCATGCATTGTTTACGTGAATTGAAGATCTGCTACTTTTTTGGTTCTTTATCGGGACACACAACAGTGTTTTCAGCAGTTTTCAACAAACAAAGCCACATTTGAGTTACAATTACTTTATATATATTATAACCTATTAATCATTGTCTCCCAAACACGTTTTATAGAAGAGCAAACACAATGTGTTTGGGCACAAGTATATTCTATTTGTGACAAGCTACAAAAACGTTATATTTGCATCCAATCACCAAAAAGGACAAAGTTTTCAGCTTGCACATGCCGCAGTCTATTGCCAACTACAAATTCGCAACCATATTCATGCTCTATCCCATGGCGGCTGTAATATATGTCACAGTTCTTCTTCCTTGTATAGCCATGACCTGTCCATCACATCTCCTGGGTTGCAGTAATGTCAGCCTTATAATTCTTGAGGACATCTGCCAGTTGGAGATTGTCAGGGGATCTCTATAGTGCTCTAACGTTCCAAGTGCATATCCGTGAATCGTGGTCCTTATAACGTTTGCGGGGACCGTCAACAGATATTAGTATTTAGGATTTTGCTCATATAACTATATTTCTCATTTTGTATTTTCATTGCCAATATAACGGTGGCCGAAGGCAATATCAGCCCACCGTGGTTTTGCAGTTTACGTACTTCCAGGGTGATTATGATCAGCCGCCCATTATGGATCACACACACGCTGACCATAATGCAGTGTGTCGAAAAGGGATTTTTGTTTCTTTACTGTTGATCCGCCGTTGGCCAGTAGTGTTGGCTCATCCACCTTCAAAGGACAAAAGAATGTGTCCGCTAGTCCCTCATTCTTGTTAGCTAACGCAGGTTTGCGATAGCCATTGGCCGGGACAAATATCGAGGAAGTAGTGAGCTGCTACAACTTCCCTATGAAAGAATTATTGCTGGCCACTCCCAAATAAGTGACAATCAGAAACATTCCACCTCCACGGACAGTCCCATGCCCCAAAGAAACAGAAGTAAATACAATTATTTCGATATATTCGTTGTTGCTGCCCTGTCTTCGATTACTTTATCAAATGCTCGCTTACCGTATACGAACAAAGCCGAGTAGCGAGAATCAGTGCATGTTATACGAAGCGACTACGATGCCATAACCGGTCCAATAAGCTGTTCTTTTCTTCTTTATTCGTCTTATTGTTTACATTATTCGTTTGCAAAGTGCCGGTACAGCATTCGTTTCTCGTAAACGTTTTTTTTATAGTTTCGGGATACCATATATCGTTTTTAAACGTTCGTCGGTTCTCGTAAATGAAATTCCGAAAATAGTGAACTGTATACATAAAGCTTTTGCCCGTCCGAATATTGCTGTACGGCATTGTCGTTTGGTGATACTGGACAAAAGGCCCAGATAATGGTAAAAGTGTGTATCACAGGTGCCCTACCCATAGGGTTGCCAGATGAGCTGGAATTTCCAGATTTTCTATGTCAAGTCCAGTTACAAGCTATTCAATAATTTTTCCAGCTAAATATACATTTTGTAATAATATTTCAATAGGAAAGACTATACGTTTAGTTATTAATCTATTTCATTCTCAATAAGGTTATTTTTGAGTGCTAATTACTTTTAGCCAGCACTCAATTACACCCAAAGAGAGAAAATAATAGTACGCAGTATTTCCATATTGCCCCATCTCTGATTTGTGTGACCAATACTGATAATTTGACAATTGTTAACAGCTGATCGACAGCAAATGTAAATACAGAGTTTCACATTGCAAGCAAAACATTCGTTCAATAAACACGGAGATCCATGAGGAAGCTGGACCGTCTAGAAAAATAAATTTTACAAGCTCTTCCGATAAATGGAAAATACTGAATTATAAATGTTTTGTTATGTTTTTATAATTTAATTGAATAATTTTAATGAATGAATTTAACAGAATTTATTCTTCATATTTGGAGATTACGAAATCCAGATGTTTTTTATAAAATCCAGCTAACTTATTCAAAATTCCAGACAAAAGGCCATTTGAATCTGGCAACCCTACCTACCCATAACCCCTACCGAGGTGTTGGAGGCTATTCTTCACCTATTGCCTCTACATTTGCTGGGAAGGCAAATGTCTGCAACATCGGAAATTATTCTTCCCAATGAACCAACAACCCATATGGTCAGGGGACGATTTAAAAGATGTGGTTTCATGACATCCACTTCTATCGTATCCCGGACAGGCGAAACCAGAGTCGACGTATACCTGGTGTTAGAAAGTATTTAGGATTGTACTTTTTTTACGGCCTCGGGTGAACTAGTTATTTGTTTTATTTTTTAACTCAAATGACGAGCTTTCTTTTCAACGTAACCTAAATTAGGATTCTACTAGGTTCTAGTCTAGGTTTGGGTCTAGACCTTGCACGAAGGGTACTAGACCAATTCAGTGTTTTTCGTACTGTAGTCACGGCAATCAGAGAAGTTACTCTCGGGCTAGGTTTAATCGCTATCACATCCTGGGGGTATCAACATCTACTCTGACAAAAATGTGTGTAATCTGTATTCCTCATTTCAAGAACTGCAGTTCAATATCTACCTTATATGAGTGGCGCGGCAGAGGAACATTCTAGTGAATGCTGATGAGCTGGCACTATTAGGGACTACCTTACCTGTTTAATTGGATTAGTAGCATGTGGGTATAATCTAATGCTTTTTTGTTGTCTGACACGTTTTTGTTTTCAGCAGTTTTCAACAAACGAAGTCAAATTTGGGTTACAAAACATATATTATAACCTGTTAATTATTGTGTTTCAAACATATGATATTGAATAGCAAACACAATGTATTTGGACACAAGTGTAATATATTTACGATAAGCTACAAACACGTTATATTTGCATCCAAACAACAACAAAAATACCTGTTTTTCCGCGTGTAAGTTGTGGCCACAGATTACAACTGAATCTGTGGGGATGAAGTGGAAGAGGTGAGCCTTTTGTGTTCGTTGGTGACAATATTGTTACGAATTTCCTTATTCGTCCTTTTTGCGTTGTTTTATTCCCAATAATAAAACAAGGTTCGTTTTTAATTACGATAATTACAACGGTATCACTTCCTTTTATTTATTTATACAGTACAACAGTTTACTTTATTTATAACACGTTAACAAGTCTTGTATTTTACTATCAATTCGCGTTGCTTACTTTACGGGGTTTAATCACAAACTGAACTCTCCATTCCAAAGACCTCCGCTATTTATACCAACTCACCATACACAAATGAAGGTACATATATCTAGCGAATTCAAGAACCTTCTAGAAAATAGATGTTGTTGTTGTTGTTTATCTTTGTAGAACATTCTCCTACACAGGAGAATTATCTTTACTGAGGTGAATTCATGCTACTGGTTTAGCGAGCTGGTACGTAGTTACAATGCATACTTTCAGGCGCAGCACTAACCGCCTGATGTTTACATACTGTTAGTAGAGTCATTAACAGTAAGCAAAAGCTTTTACTTATTCGTAACACTGCCCCCCACTTAAGCCTGTTCGTCCCGAGCAGGCTCAATCAACCCTCCGTTTTCCATACAGAGCTAGTCTTTCCAAATGCACGACTTTCATTTTTGCTCTTGGACTTTGGCTTTTCTGGATTCTATAAACCACGTCGTTTATTCGTTTTACAACCCTGTAAGGGCCTTCCCAGTGAGTCTGAAGTTCTGGAGATAAACCCTTCTTGCGCTGTGGGTTGAACAGTAAAACTAGCTGGCCTTCATGGAATCCTTCGGGATTTGCCGCTTGGTCGTACCTGGCTTTCATCTTATTACTGACCAACTTCATTCTGCTGCGAACAAACTCGTGAAGTTCGCTAAGCTCCCCTGGGATACCATCATTCTCCCCACTGTCGGATGTTAGGCGGTTGCCAAACTCCAAATTTCTAGGGAGCTTTAACTCTGTCCCAAAGACGGCACTAGCTGGTGTTCGGGCAGTGGTATCCTGGGTGGCCGACCGGTATGCTAGAAGGAATTTTGGTATGCGTTCGTCCCAGAATTTTCTATCCTTACTGACGATCTTGCTCAAATATTCTTCAAGAGCATGATTAAATTTCTCTACCGTACCGTCAGTCCGAGGACGCACTGATGTCGTTCTTATACCACGAATTCCACTCCTCTCGCATATTTCTTTCAAGATCGCAGATTCAAAATTTCTACCCTGCTCCGAATGCAGTTCTAAAGGGACACCAAAACGACTTATCCAGTTGTTCACCATAGCTTTGCTTATTGTTTTCGCTTCTTTATTTGGAATAGCGTACACCTCGGGCCATTTACTGAAGTAGTCCATAACGACTAGGGCATATTGGTTCCCAGAGCTACTCGTTGGATATGGACCAGCCACACTCATGGATATTCGCTCGAAGGGAGCACTTGGGCTCTCCTGATGTCTCTGTTCGCAACTCCTCCGCGTTGGTCCTTTAGTTGTCATGCACTGGGTGCAGCCTGCAATCCACTCGGATACAGCTTTTTGACGACCAACCCAATAGAAACGTTCCCTTAGTTTCTCCATAGTTTTGCCTTTTCCGAGGTGCCTACCACTCGGACCATTATGAGATTCTGCAATTATCTCTTTCACTTTCAAGGCAGGTACCACAATTAGATTTTTCTCCGTTTTACCATCTTCACTTTCCCATACACGGTATAGACAGCCATCTAGTAATCTCAGGCTATTCCACTGGGCCCAATATGATTTTAAAACGGGGCTTTCTGAAGCGATTTCATTCCGCGTTAATTGTCTATCCTCTTCCTTTGCCAAAATAATTTTTGCCAATACAGGATCACTTCTCTGTGCCGTGAACCACTCGTCGTCGGATTCAATTCTCAGGGATCGGACGTCAATAATTTGCTCTTTGATCTCAGCCTTAAAATCCTGTTTAGGCTCGATTACATGTGGACGGTCATTTACTCGTCCGGTATCGGCCGCTATCGCTGGAGATCTTGACCGTTTTCTCAGGTCTCTACAGTCACGCCCTATATGGCCACGTTCGCCATGACTGTCACCTTTCAATTTTGTTGCTTGCCATAGCGCTTTCGTGAGAATCCGAATCACTTCCTTCAGTTCGCTAACGGCGCCTTTCAAATCTTTTGATTTGCCTTCCGTTTCTACCCTTCGCACATGATATGTCTGTTGACTGGCAACAACCCTCGCCGTCTCATTCGCCAAAGCGAATGAAACTGTTTCCACAAATGTAGCTTTCTGTGAGGCATACACCGAATATCTAACGTCAGGATCGTTAATGCCCCTAACAAATGCCTCTATCTTAAATTGCTCTAGGAAAGTTTGGGGTTCTCCAGGATATGCCATCAACACCAAACGTTCCACCTCGGTTGCGAAGTCCTGAAGCGTTTCATTATGCTTTTGCACTCGGCCTCTCAATTCCATGCGATATAAATCCTTCTTGTGATCGCCACCATACTTGCGTTGTAACGCAGCCAGTATATCCTCGTAGTTGTTTCTGGCACTGACGGGAATGCTCTGAAGGACTTCTGCTGCGTTGCCTTTCAGTGCTAAAATTAGCTCAACAGCTTTGTCGTTGCTGTTCCACAAGTTCTTAATTGCGACCATTTCGAATTGGAATTTAAAAACATCGAAAGGTGTAGAGCCATCGAAACTGGGAGCTTTCAATCTACTAGAGCCTTCAGAAATTACTCGCACCGGACCCTCTTGCAACTGAAGTTCATTCATTTTCCTTTGCAATTCGCTTACATCGTTTTTTAGTTCCCGTTCGACTTCCTCGAACTTATGTTCGACTTCTTCAATCTTCTGCCCCATTTCCTCGATTTTTTCTTCAACCTTTTCGAATTTATCGTTCACTTGAATCTCCATATTGCTCACAACTTCGGAGATTTCTTGCAGTTTCTCATTTGTGGCATTTGATGTTTCTTGAATAATTCTAGAATTTTCGCTTAATTTATCGTCGATAATTCTAGAATTCTCGCCAAATTTCTTTTCAAGTTTTTCGTCCATAATTCTAGAATTCTCGTCCAATTTCTCGTTCATAATTCTAGAATTTTCACCAAATTTCTCATTCAGTTTGTCGTTAATTATTCGAGAATTTTCGCTCAATTTCTCGTCCACAATTCTAGAATTCTCGTTCATAATTCTAGAATTCTCACCAAATTTCTCATTCAATTTGTCGTTAATTATTCGAGAATTTTCGCTCAATTTCTCGTCCACAATTCTAGAATTCTCGTTCATAATTCTAGAATTTTCGTCCAATTTGGCCATCATGGCAGCAAACATTGTAGAAACATCTACATTACCAGTTGCTTCTTTTGCACAAACCTCCATTTCGTCTTTGCACTCGAACTGATATGTGTCAATGTTGATGTTTCGGCGTTTAAATTCTTCTATTAATCGCCTCTGCAGCTCTACTTTATTACCAGCTGTCGGTTGATCCAATTTGCTCAACTCCTTTTTTAGCTGTTCAACTTTGAGTTCCTCAAACTTCATCGTTGTCCTTAATTCGTAATTTCACTTCTGACACCAATGTTACGAATTTCCTTATTCGTCCTTTTTGCGTTGTTTTATTCCCAATAATAAAACAAGGTTCGTTTTTAATTACGATAATTACAACGGTATCACTTCCTTTTATTTATTTATACAGTACAACAGTTTACTTTATTTATAACACGTTAACAAGTCTTGTATTTTACTATCAATTCGCGTTGCTTACTTTACGGGGTTTAATCACAAACTGAACTCTCCATTCCAAAGACCTCCGCTATTTATACCAACTCACCATACACAAATGAAGGTACATATATCTAGCGAATTCAAGAACCTTCTAGAAAATAGATGTTGTTGTTGTTGTTTATCTTTGTAGAACATTCTCCTACACAGGAGAATTATCTTTACTGAGGTGAATTCATGCTACTGGTTTAGCGAGCTGGTACGTAGTTACAATGCATACTTTCAGGCGCAGCACTAACCGCCTGATGTTTACATACTGTTAGTAGAGTCATTAACAGTAAGCAAAAGCTTTTACTTATTCGTAACAATATGTAGGATTTTACTTCATATTAGATCTTACAGATTCAGGGAGTTACGGTAAATGGCTTTAGAACATTTTTGCTGTGCACTAATTGATTCGCCAGAAGCTAGTGTACGTTTCTTTGGCCACTTCCTGGAGTATTGGGATTGAGTATCATAATACGGAAGAAGTCATGTATGATCTTAGATATCTTTGAACCAAATTCGTTTTCAAACCTTTTAAGACTATTGGGCCATGTCAGCCCGTCAACGCGATATCTGCCGTAGTTGTTTAGCGATCACAATGGAATATTGATAATGACATATATTATCGCAGACTTCGTTTGGGATTGGAAATAGGCTGTATGACCACGCCACTTCTCGTATCTCTCATACAAAAGTAAAAATTTACAGACGGTTCCTCGATTTTGAACGAAAGCTTTCGTTCTGGTTCTACACGATTTAAAATTGAAATTAAAAAAAAGTCAGTTGAAATTTAAACACATCAATCAATTGAAATTTAAAAAAAAAAACATCAATAGAAATTTAAAAAAACATCAATAGAAATTTAAAAGATGTCAATCGAAATTTAAAAGACATCAATTGGAATTTAAAAGACATCAATGGAAATTAAAAATACATCAGTTGAAATTTAAGAAACATCAATTCAAATTTAAAAGACATCAATTGAAATTTAAAAAAATCGATTGAAATTTAAAGACATCAATTGAAATTTTGAAAAACATCAATACAAATTTAAAAGACATCAAATCAAATTTAAAAGACATCAATTGAAATTTAAATGACATCAATTGAAATTTTAAAGACCAGCAATAGAAATTTAAAAGACATCAATTGAAATTAAAAAGACATCGATTGAAATTTAAAAGACATCAATTGAAATTTGAAAGACATCCATGGAAATTTAAGACATCAATTGAAATTTAAAAGAGATCAATTGAAATTTAAAGACATCAATGGAAATTTGAAAGACATCAATTTAAATTTAAGAATCTTATACATAAAATCGGTAAATATATTTGATCAGAATGTAGTGTGTCGTAACTGGATTTTTGTCTCTTTCTCTACTTTTGGTCCGTCCGCAGTTGGCCAGTAGTGTTGGCTCATCCCCCTTCAACGAACAAAAGAATATGACCGCAAGTTCGAAGAACTTCATTGACAGAGTCACATATTTAACCTGAGATGTATCAGTGATCGAATAACCAATCAGGCTGCTCATTAGATTCACCTTCTCACTCTAGCAAGCTAACGGAGGGTTCCCATAAAGCCGTTGTCCGGGACATACCTCTAGGAATTAGTGAACTGCTTGGACTGCCCTATGAAGGAATCATTTCTGGCCACCCCCAAATGCGTTGCTATCAGAAACTTTCCATCTCCACCTTCAGTCCCATGTCCCATATAAATATAAACATTTACCTTTCATGATTTCCTTTGCCTGGGGGTATCGGTCTGGTTTTTAAACTTTAATTTTTTAAATTTATTCAAGCTCAAGACCTTTTCAATACTAAGGTTATTTATTAGCTTTATATTATTTTTACAAAAAGTCGAGCACTGAAAAATTTTCCAATACCAGGGCTGTCTGTATAGCAATTTCGGAACTTGCCAAGGTCTTCATCAGCAGACGGTTTTAATATGATTTTTTTTGGTGTATTCATCAAAACTATATGTATCGAAACACTCATCATATTAATGAGAATTTCTTCATACAGTTGTTTGCAGAATACAAAGCATTAGCATTGGAAACACTTTCTTGCACAACTCGTTGCTTCATGTTTGAAAACCAATGGTTTTTTTGCATGAAGCAATGAGTTTGCAAAAGCAATGAGTTATACAAGCAAGAGTTTCCTATGCTTATGCTTGGTATTCATCGAACGTCTGTATGAAGAAATTCTCATTAATATGATGAGTGTTTCGATACATATATCGCATAATACACAAGTATATTCTTAATTGGAGAACATCAATTATAATTATGGTAAATGTAATATTCCAAATATATTATTTTTGGGTGTATATCAATAAAATATGAACAAACATTACAATATATTCCCAGAAACGTATGTGTAGTACATATTTATAATGATAATGTAATAGGAACTATATTCCAAACATATATATGCTAGTTTGCAAAAGATATTATAATTATGTGTGAACATATGTATTCAAAAATTTGTATTTTATTGAATTTGAAGTCTGCAGATATACTCGTACCAGGTTACGGGTTTGTAATCAACAAACTGCTGGATAAAATGCAAACAAATTCTTTTTTTTCGAATTTAAAAACGAAATTCCAAATTCATAGTTAATTTTTATACACCAACCAACTTCATCAACTAAACTTTTAAAGTTTGTATATAAACACTATACAGCTTTAAACAGTCGCCAGTGTGAAACTAATGCAATTTCGTGCAATAGTTTAAAACCATTTTTTTTGTTTCCACCACAATTAATTCCCATTTCGAATTTCTCCTCGCTGTGTTAGCAGTAATAGTTTGTTGTTGTTGCTGCAAACGACTCATCCATAAAACAAAACGGTTTGTGTTGCACTTGCATTCTATTCAACAACATGCAACATACATAATAAGTTTTCTATATACACGATATGTATGAATATGTTGCCAGTACTTTGCTGCAGCATCAACATCGTGGTATTGTTGTTGAAGTATTTAAATAAATTTTAAGCCAAAAACATAATCCTGCCTCTTTTTTGTACGTTTTTTTTGTATGTGTTTGATTCTTCTATTGTATCGTATGAGCAATGATGCTGTATTTGAAACAGCAGGGAGTAGGATTGAACTAGATTCGAAGCTCTAACACTATGTTCCTCTTTGTATAGAATTCCCGTAGATTGGGGAGGTATTTAGGTTTCATTTCTGCTTCAAAGGAAGTTAAGTTAAAAGAGTTGTGTCCGTCTCCCTTAGTTCACAATTATAGTTATCGATAAAAGACATTTGTATTGTAAAATATTGTTCAAATTTTTAAACGAGTAATAAATTTAACTGTGAATTTCGGCTTTGAAATTCCTGTACCAAATAGAGTCGTCTACCCAGTCACCTCGTCAACATTGTTTACTTGTCCGACAAAAAATTTGAAATACATCAACATTTGACTCTATATACGCTGTAAAAAAAAGTGGCACCAACAGCATATTGCAGGAACCATGTATATGTTTGCAAGCATTGTTTTCATGAATTGAAGATGTACTGTGTTTTGTTTCTTTGTTGCCTGTCACGTTTTTGTTTTCAGAAGTTTTCAACAAACAAGCCACATTTGGGCCACAAAAACGTGTTTATTATAACCTAGTAATTATTGTGTCTCAAACATGTAATATTCAATAGGAAAGACACTGTGTTTGGACACAAGTGAACTATATTTGCGACCAGCTATAAAAGCCTTATGTTTGGAACAACAAACAAATACAGATTACAGATAAAGACAGGGTACAACTACACGTACCCACGAGTACTTGTAATGGCGAACACTAATATACGAGGGCGGATCAATAAGTCCGTGACTTTTCGAACTTCCTTCGTAACACTGCTCACTGCTCCCATCATGTACCAACTGTTAATAGACTACTGTCAAATTTTGAGCAAGTTCCGTCATTTACTTTGAGTTTAACAGCTGTTCAAAATATACAACCTCGTGCATTTTTTTAAAAATGGAGAAAAGTGAATTTCGAATGATCATAAGACATTATTTTTTGCTAGAAAAAACCTTCAATCAAACCAAGGAAAAGCTTGATAAATACTATGACGACTCTGCACCACCGATTTCAATGGTAAAAAAGTGGTTGACTGACTTTCATTGTGGTCGCACAAGTACAAATGACGCTGAACGTTCTGGACGGCCCATTGAGATCAATACACCCGAAAATGTCGAAAAAATCCACGATATGGTGTTGGCCGATGGAAGAGTAAAAATGCGTGAGATTGATGATGCTATAGGCATTTCATATGGCAGTATGGTTTCAATTTTACATGATCAGTTGGGTTTAAGAAAGCTGTCTGCAAGATGGCTGCCGCGTTTGCTCTCAATTGACCATAAACGCACGGGTGCACACGTGTGTAGTCTCAATGGCAAAATTCCATAAATTGGGCTACGAATTGGTAGCATATTCTCTGCATTTCTCCATACTCTCCGCATTTAGTTCCCAGTGACTATTTCCTATTTCCAAACCACCTAAAGAAATGGCTCGGTGGAGAGAGATTTAGGTCCAACGTTGAAATTATTGATCAAACAAATGTATATTTTATGGACTTCGAAAAATCCTATTTTTTGGAAGGGATACAAAAATTGGAGAAACGTTGCGCTAAGTGTATTGAGCTAAAAGGAGATTATATTGAAAAATAAAGTTTTTTTTGCAAAAAAAAAATGTTTCATTCAAAAAGTCACGGACTTATTGATCCGCCCACGTACGTTTGATTGTGAGCGAAGAAGTGTCTATCTAGACGCAGGTGTCCTTTAATTGTATCGCTGAATTTAGAAGTACCTGTAACATATACGATTAGAAACAAATCTAGCCATACAAATACTCCGAACGGGCAGCTACTTATATTTAGATATCTGAATGAACTTTAAAATTCCCAGAATCGGCTCTATAAGTATTTGGGGAAGGAATTCAGAGGACTCTCTGGTCAAAAAACGACACAGAATAGTTCTTTCAAGAACAAAGTTTAAATACAAAAACAACAGTTTTCCATTACATCCCATGAAGGGATTGGGGAGAGCTTCTCACAACCATTGAGTTGTGCGCTTTCGAATTTTTCACTTACTGATTGCGACCTACAGTTTTACACCGGTTCCGAACAGTATTTTGAGAAACTTTTTCATGGCTAAGTTATCGATAGTGTCGCCATCACTAAGCGAGGTGGCCGTCGTCGAAGGAAATGTAAGATAGTCAGAGCCGGGATCGAACCTACGTTCTCATGCACAAGAGCCTCGCCATTGCACTACCGACGGCTACAAGTTTAAATGTGGACATTCTAAATTAACGATGTCAGGAAATGTATCCTGAAATCTGATTATACAATTCAGTTCCTGGTCTGTTGCCAATCCAAATTCGGAATTGAAGCGAATATAAATACCAGAAACGTTGATTAACTTCAGGGGTTGCTTTGTACTTAAAACCAGAATAGTCGCATTCCAGAAAAATGTCGGTGGTGCAACGATAGTGTGCGCGGTTCTTGTACAATAGTAAGTGAGTTCGATCCATGCTCAGACCTAACATTTCTTTCGACGACAGTCACCTCGTTTAGGGAAGGCGGCGTTATCGAGTATTTCGCCATGAAAAAGCTTCTCGAAAATACCGGTCGGAACCAGTGTAAAAGATACCATAAAAAGGTAAAAGATATAAAGGACCAGCGATATCTACGTTCAAAGTTTTGAAATGCATTTGGCGCTTTTTATCACCAAAATTAAAAAAGATATTTCTAACAAATGGTGCGATTTAACTCAAAAATACTATGCCGAAGCCGTTGTTGGACCCACCACAGAGAAAGAGAAAGCTTTATAACACAAACATACTATGCCAGAGGAGAATATCCCTAAGCCCGGGCCAAAGCCGGCCACGCAGATCGCTGTATAACAAAAAACTACTTTGCTGAAGCCGCGAAGCTGGCACTGGACCCAACCAAGAGGAGAAACCTCCTACGCCCGGCCAAAGGCCGGCCACCCAGAAAAGTTTTTACCACAACAATACTATACCGAAGCCGGTTTTGACCTATCCCAGAAGAGAATATCCCTAAGCCCGGCCGAAAGCCTGCCACGCAGAACGCCTTATAACAAAAAAACTACATTGCTGAAGACGCGAAGCTGGCACTGGACCCAACCAAGAGGAGAGACCTCCTACGCCCGGCCAAAGGCCGGCCACTCAGAAAGGTTTTTACCACAACAATACTATACCGAAGCCGGTTTTGACCTATCCCAGAGGAGAATATCCCTAAGCCCGGCCGAAAGCCGGCCACGCAGAACGCCTTATAACAAAAAAACTACACTACTGAAGCCGCGAAGCTGGCACTGGACCCAACCAAGCAGGAGTTGGACCCACCCCAGAGGAGAAGATCACCTAAGCACGGCCGAAGTCCGGTCACGCGGAATGCTTTATAACACAAAAATACTCTGCCGAAGCCGCGAAGTGGATGTTCGACCCACTCCAGAGCAGAAAATCTCTAAGCCCGGCCAAAGCTTTATAACACAAAAATACTATGAAGTTCAATTTTGAACTAAAGGTTAAGGTCTTGTCTATTATCGGAGCATACAAAAAAAAATTAGTTTAAGAGGGATTTTTTTTAAAAAAGTTAATTTTTAAAAAAAGTGAGGTTAGAAAATCGTTTTTTTTTAAATTAGCCCCCCAATGGGTTAATATAAAATATATGGTCATACAAAGATTTGTAGAGTTTAGAAGAACCTTTGTAATGAAACCTATTTCAACCAGATCGGATTAGAAATACCTAAGATATGAGCGATTAAATACTCAAGCTTTAAATGCCTATATCTCAAGAAGTTAGACCGATCGCGGGGTAAAAAGCTTTGAACTCAGGGCAGTAGCTTTGGTCGGTTGTGAAAATTTGGTGTAGATCAGAGAGATGTTGCTAAAGTAAATTTAATGAATGGCTGACTTATTCCCGATTATACATTGAAGCTCGGAAAATATGGACCATCGCACGTTATATTTTATGAATTTTTTTATCGCCGATTATTATTATCGCCCTATCAAGCAAAAAAAAAAATAAGGCATTTGGGGGTGCTAAAGTAAATTGGCTCCCGGATTGATATGCCACACTGGGATTCCAAGGGTTTATGGCAAATATACGAGTATCTGTCCAGTTATTACTGCCGAATTGGCTACCTCAACTTCTCAAAGAAGAGAGTAACAATTCATGAGAATTGTCGCCTATGAGTGTATGCATGAGCGAATAAACTATTTCGTTTGTAATAAAACGTTTTTATTAGTCGCAAAAGTAAGTTGTGATAATTTTTGAGCGAAAGGATGATTCGTTTACGCCAAAAGAAACAAATTTTACTAGAAAATCCCGTAGTCATAAAGCATATGAAACGTTAATAAGATAAATAAATATGGAACTTTTATATTCATATTTTTAATGTGCGGTAAAAGTATCATCTATTAAGGCCAACCTTGAGCCTAAGTCGCAAACGAAATATTTTTGGTGCAAAAGAAATATTTTTGCGCCAACGATCTTTAAGCTTTATTTTTTCGTTGCGTGTATAAAATGCAGATATTTTAGATAGAACATGAGTTGAACTACTTGAAAATCCTTAAATCACGTTTGTTTATGTTGCATTATTAAAATGGCTAAAAGGATAAACGTCTGTAACATCTTTTCGCATTGACTCTCTTTGGCCAGCATGTAAATTCTATGCGATACTTGTAAAATGTTAACCAACGTAAAAGTGCGAGTGCTATAAATTGTTGCTACATACGACGTAACTATGCATGTAAAATGTTCACAGAGTTTTCCCCGTTCTAGATCGAAATAAATAGTTGTCTATTGTTCAGTTGGTTTTGAATGGAAATTTTATCGCACATTTTTTTCCATCTTTCGACAGTTTTTGCAAATCACACAAAAAAAAACAGGACTTTAAATTGAAGTATTGTACCGCCCGTTAAAATGTACAATGTTTTAGATCCACATACATTTGCATATAGGCTTACAACAATACTAAAGGATTAGGGAATTCCCGTTTTCATTGCAATGGTTTTAATAAAATCCTTTGTACACGAAACATTTCAATATTGAGGAGAAAGAATTGGATTTTGTTTTGCTCTTGCTGGGATTTAAATTTGTAGGAATTCACGTAACCTGGATTGTTAATCAACAGTGAGAGACCACTGAGAGAGACCTCATAAACTCTTCAAAGTATCACAGATTTGTTTTCCTCTTAATTTATAGATCCGTTTGGGAGAATGTTTAACGTTAAATTTCAATTCCAATTCAAATGGTATTTTTTGCCTTAACAGCAATTTTCTATAGCAGTAGTTACCATACAAAACCTGTATGATTTCTATTTAAGAGCTTGACATTTAAAGGCGACAACAGCAAATGGGAACACTGCACCAATCATCACAAGCAGCGCCACGTTCCACGCACCGTCTACACAATTTACACGTGATTATCGTAAATGTTAAGGATAATATAACTTTATTACCCGTTATAGCATCCAAATGTATGTAAATGTATCAAATCGATGTAAATGAAATGTACGTATGACACGGTCGCCATCGATGGCGGTAGGAATATAAGAACTTTGTTCGTTGAGGTCTACAACAGGGATGGGAAATGACGCATTAAATGGCACTACTCTATGGCACAAGAAACAACGGGGGAATACAAACTGCGTAGATAAATATAGAATGTAGTGCACGCAGATAACTAATTGTTTGAAAAGAGGTTGTGGCAACCTCAATTCGGTGGTAACAGCCGAATTTACGGTTGAGGTTGTGGTTGAATTTAGGTTGCCACAACCGAATTGAGGTTGTTACGACCGAATTTAGGCCCCACAACCGAATTGAGGTTTGTTACGACCGAATTTAGGCCTCACAACCGAAATTCAGTTGAAGCAACCTCGTTTCGTTATTGATTCGGTTGTGATAACTGAATCTTCAATTATATTCGTTCAGTCAACAAAATTTTCTAAAATTTCGGTTGGAACAACAAAATTTGAAATTAATTCCGATACAACAACCGAAATTGGTACCAAATTCGGTTGGAGTTACCGAATCTGGCTTCAATTCGGTTGTAGTAACCGAATTTGACATCAATTCGGTTGTAACTACCGAACTTGCTATCAAATCGGTTGCAATAACCGAATCTAGACGTAATTCGATTGCAACGACCGAATTAGGCGTCAATTTGGTTGCTGTAACTGAATTTCTCATGAATTCTACAGGTACAACCGAGTTCATTTTCAATTCGGTTACCACAACAAGGTTGAGGTAATGCCAATGAGGTTGTGTCAACCTCTAATGAGGTTGTGTCAACCTCCAATGAGGTATTGTCAACCTCCAATGAGGTTGTGTCAACCTCTAATGAGGTTGTGTCAACCTCCAATGAGGTTGTGTCAACCTCCAATGAGGTTGTGTCAACCTCCAATGAGGTTGTGTCAACCTCCAATGAGGTTGTGTCAACCTCCAATGAGGTTGTGTCAACCTCCAATGAGGTTGTGTCAACTTCTAATGAGGTAGTGTCAACCTCTAATGAGGTTGTGCCAACCTCTAATGAGGTTGAGACAACCTATTAATTCGGTTACGGCTAATTAGGCTGTCTCAACCGAACTTTTCTGTGAGTGTGGGCAGGATCACGAAGGCTTTTAACAAGTACTCCAAATATCTTGCACAAGAATGAAGCCAAGGGATTGAAGTAGAAGGAATCCTCCCAGATAGATTGAAGAAGCCACTGAAGTGGAATGGGAACTTTCGTACATTATAAAGTCATACCGGGAACTATTTGAAAGAACCAAGACTTCACGAGTCAATGAGGGCTGAGATATGTTCAAACCCCGTTACGGGTTGCAGATTCGAAACGGATTCGTCCTGATATTTAAAGTTAAAATAGGTATTGAACTACATTTTATATCTCTAATGCCCTGCAGTTATGAATCTGCGACATTAAATATTTCACTGATTCGGTTTTTTTATGTTTTTACGGACTCGGAACGTATTTAAATCGGTTCCGCCAAATCGCATTTCCTCTGATTCGCTTTTCGTGCTTTTTGCGAGAAATCTTTACTTTTTACTTTTATTGACTATTTTACAACCTCATGAGGTCAGACGTCTTACACATATTAATTAAACAAACAAATTAAACAAATTTCAACAAATTCCCTCCAACTGGCTCTATCCTTCCCCTTTTCCCGCCAGTTGGTAACACCAAGGATACGGAGGGATTCTTCTGCCTGGTCTTTCCAGCGGAGTCTTGGTCGTCCTCTTTGCCTGCTTCCATCGGGTACGT
Source organism: Phaonia tiefii (assembly GCA_963931995.1). Taxonomy (NCBI): domain Eukaryota; kingdom Metazoa; phylum Arthropoda; class Insecta; order Diptera; family Muscidae; genus Phaonia; species Phaonia tiefii. The sequence continues at coordinate 42,967,173 of OZ008368.1, read as the reverse complement.
TATCAAAAACCTTTCGCGCTGGCTCATCTTCATCCATTCTGACAACATGGCCTAGCCAACGCAATTGGCCCACTTTGATTCGTCTAGCTATGTCCACGTCAGAATATAGATTATATAGCCCTGCGTTCCAGCGACGTCGGTACTCGCCGTTTTCTCTAACAGGACCATATATTTTACGGAGAATTTTTCTCTCCAAAACTCCCAGGTGTTTTTCATCCGCTTGCGATATGACCCAAGTTTCGGAGCCATATGTCAAAACAGGTAAAATGAGAGTCTTTGTTCCTAAACTGCTTGCTGAGCCCAAAATAGCATCTATTTGCAAGCACAATTCTCCTATCTATCTCCAGGCTGACGTTGTTGTCCTTGTTCACGGCGGATCCAAGGTAGACAAATTCATCTACCACTTCAAAATTAAATCAGTTGTCAACGTTCAAGTGCGGACCAAGTCTAGCGGTTTCTCTAGTCGTTGACACCTTCAATTTTGTCTTGCCCTCATTAACAGCAAGACCCACCTTCGCTGATTCCTTTTCGATTCTTGAAAATACTGCAGTAACCTTTCGCAAATTTCGCCGAATGATGTCTATGTCGTCAGCATACGCCAGCAACATGTGGCTTTTCGTGTTAATGGTCTTGTTCGTATTTACTGCAGCCTTTCTCATTATTATCTCCATTAAGATGTTGAAGAGATAGCACGAAAGTGTGTCGCCTTGCCTAAGTCCTCGCTTGGTACAGAATGGTTCAGTGAGGTCTTCCCCACTTTAACTGCTGATTTGGTGTTGGTCAGCGTCATTCTACAGAGGCGAATCAGTTTCCCGGAATACCAAGTTCAGACATAGTTTCGTACAGTTTTCCCCGTATGGGGCTATCGAAATCTACACTATCTTCCACTATAATTACCTCCTTATCTTCAGTGGAAGAATCTGAGTGGAGTAGTGCTGAAAAGTCGTCTCTGCACATTTTGAGCACACACTGCTTCTCGGTCACCAGATTCCCATTCTCGTCCTTGCAGGTGGGCAGCCCATTATTAGGCCCGTTATTCGATCTTCTTACCCTCTGGAAAAACTTTCGAGATTCACCATTCATCCTGCACATTTCGGTTCTTTCACTCTCTCTCTGCGCCCACTGCCATTTTTCCGCCTAAATAGTTGGTTTTCCTCCCTTCTCAGCTTCTTGTACGGCTCACTCGCAGCACGCGTTGTAACTGACTGTTTCGTTGCCATACATGGGGCGTCTTTTTCATCAGTTTCGAGAAATCACATTTCGATTTTTTATGATTTTACGGACCCGTAACCCTGTCGAAACGGATCCGCGTCCGTTTTTGTGCACATTGCGTTAGTGTGCCCACTTTTTAAAATGTGGGCATTTTCAGCAAAATAGGATGTTGTACTGCAGAAACAATAATTACAATATTTTTTCTTACCCTTCCTAATAACCACACAAAAATCTTGATATCACCGCGAAATTTGATCTTTTTTTAATATAATTTTGCTTTTAGAATTTTAAACATCAGATTTGAAATATGTAAAATTATGTTGTGGTAACCGAATTGAAAATCAATTATATTGTCCCAACAGAATTTCGGTTACAGCAACCGACTTGACGCCAAATTCGGTCTTGGCAACCGAATTTATGTCAAATTCGGCTGTGGCACCCGAATATATGACACAATTTCGGTGGTTGAATCTGGATTAATACCAAATTCGGTTGTTGCAACCGGAATTATGGAAAATAATGTTGACATAATGAATATAAGTGAAGATTCAGTTGTCTCAACCGAAATCAATTAGGTGGGGACTAAATGCATTCCTGATAACCTCAATGCGATTGTGGCAAACGCAATTCTGTGGCAATACTCGAATGTACGGTTGCCACAACTTCTCTTTCAAACAATTAGTTCTCTGAGTGTACCTACCCACAGGGGATTCTCTCTGTCTCCTTGTGAACACCAAGTGAATATACTTCTCTTACACGATGTAAAATCACTCTTTTTGTTGTTGTTGAGATGCAAATATAACGTGTTTGTGGCTTGTCGCAAACATAGTATACTTGTGTCCAAATACAATTTATTTACTCTTCAACATTTCATATTTGAGACACGATGACTACTAGATAATAAAATATGTTTTCGTGGCCCAAATGTGGAGTTTTTGTTGAAAACGACTAAAGGCAAAAACGTGACAGACAACAAAGAATCAAAAAAGCAGAAGATCTTCAATTCATGACAACAATACGTGCAAACATATATATGTTTCCTGCAATATGTTGCTGGCGCCCTTTTGGTCTCACCGTGTAGATAAGAGCATGCCAGGGATATTGTTACTCAATCGAGCATAAAAAAGGCTATCTGCAGTTTCCATCCCTTTACGTCTTCCGGGCTCTATATGGTATCACCAGCCTAACTTCAGGTTGTAGCCGATCTGTTGATAGCCTGGCTGATAAGGTTATATATCGCATGTATAAACTGCAGTTGCGTACCTACAGGAGCAGTCCTGGCAGACAACTCTCAAACCATAACAGTTCTATAAGCCATGTTATGGTTTCTAACGCAGCCTTTGGAATGGCTGATATATGGAAAATTGCGGGTAAGTATTGACTTACGATTTATATTTGGTGCTCAGCATAAGACTGCCCTGCATGAACTACTGGGATTCAAAGAGAAGTCATTGACTGCTAAGGCGTACACGAAGGTTGTCTTTCTTTCTTTCTTGACATTGACGCTGCGGTAAATATTAGGCTTAGTGCGACAGAAATGGCGCTGTCGACTGTAAGGGGGGACGTGAATCTGTTAAGCGGCGGGTATACAAAATGTTCAGCAAGAGGTGTATTACGGTCGAATAGAACACCTCAACATCTACCAACTATTTGACATGAGCGCTCCACTTCTAGAGAACCCTGCACTGAATCTTATATTGGTCAGTCTCGAAGTGAAAATAGTTGCATTCGAGGGCAACGTGGCACTTGGTGTAAGTGGCAGGTATTCCAGTTCCCTGTGAGGCTTTATCTGGGGTAACCTAGACAGGGGAATTTACCTGAGTGTAAACCCGGCTAAGCCGAGAAGGTCCTATTTGCTGGAAGGTATAAAATACCTACCTATTACATTGAATAGGTCTGAAAATAAACTTGCAGAGTGTGCAAAAGATAGGGGATCTTGTCACAGATGTGAAGAGTATGTTGGGAATATGGAGAGATCACTTCTATGCTTTACTTGGGTGTCGATGTGCCGTGACCGTCGGTGGTGCAATGCTTAGTTTTCGCGCCTCTTGTACATGAGCTCCTGGGTTCGACCCTTGCTTTGACCACCTTACATTTCTTTCGGCGGCTATCACCTCGCATAGTGACGGCGACACTATCGAGTATTTAACCATGAAAAAATCTTCTCAAAATACCGTTCGGAATCGGTTGGTTGTGAGAAGCTCCCCCAATTCTTTCATGGGATATAATGGGAAACAATTTATTTTTTTATTTGTGGATCACATAGAGGACGATGGCGTCGACTGCCACTCGCCTATCAAAAGCGAAGATAGAACTGTCAATAAGCGAGGTGACTGCTGTTGAAAGAAATTTAAGGTGGTCTGAGCAGGGATCGAACCCACATTCTCATATACAATCATTGCACCACCGACGGCCACCTTGTGTAGATGGATATTGTGCATTTCTATGTGTTTGGTTCGAAGCTGATTTATCTGTTGCGATGGGAGGTCTATTCTAGGAAACCGGGATAGTCTCTTTCTCGTAGACTGAGCGATCATTGTAGGGTGTATCAGGCAAACATTTTGGCGACTAGGGAAGTTACTGGTTGCTTGAGGTATGTATAATAGTGCATCAGCAATGGGTGGGGGGGGGGAGGGAGGGGATATTCAGCTGGGAATCGGGGCACAGTGAGATTCCAGGGAATTGCAGAGCGGATGACAATATTAGTGACCGCCTTACAGTTTGTACAGGCATTGGAACTTGTTGACGTGCCCCTAGGGGCTCGTAAATACATCCTAAATGACCGCTCGTATGTGATAATAGGTGCACACAAAGAAAAAAAAAACGGTTATTGCTCGGTTGCCGCAACAATATTTTGATTGATTTGTATTAATTTATTAATCGCAACCGTTCATGTAGTTCTCCCAAATAAACTCGTATATCGCAAATGTGTATCATGTTGTTGCACACGAGTTCTCGTTTGCATCAAACGCGTACAAAATTACATTTGCCGCAAATTTAAAAAAATTTAAATAACTGAAATTAGCGCCATTTTTCTAATGAGAGTACAGATTACGAAGTACGTAAATTTCTCTCAATCACTCATTCTATCGACTGTATACACAGTCTTATCCAGTCGTTTGGCATACACACTCACGCATACTCATAAAAGTGAAGACACACTCTAATGCTTTTACCATATCAATATTCAAGGGTGGAGCAATAAGTCCGTGACTTTTTGAATGAAACACCGTTTTTTTTGGAAGAAACTATTTTTTTTCAAACTAATCTCCTTTTAGCTCAATACACTTAGTCCAACGTTTCTCCAATTTTTGTATGCCTTCCAAAAACTAGGATTTTTTCAGGTTCATAAAATTGACATTTGTTTGATCAATAATATCATCGTTGGAGCTAAATCTCTTTCCACTGAGCCATTTCTTTAGGTTTGGAAATAGGAAATAGTCACTGGGGGCTACATCCGGAGAATATGGCGGATGAGGTACCAAGTCGTAGCCCAATTCATGGAATTTTGCCATTGAGACTACACACGTGTACACCCGTACGTTTATGGTCAATTGAGAGCAAACGCGGCACCCATCTTGCATACAGCTTTCTTAAACCCAACTGATGATATAAAACCGAAACCACACTGCCTATGAAATGCCTATGGCATCAACAATCTCACGCACTTTTACTCTTCCATCGGCCAACACCATATCGTGGATTTTTTCGACATTTTCGGGTGTATTGACCTCAATTGGCCGTCCAGAACGTTCAGCGTCATTTGTACTTGTGCGACCACGACGACTTGTTTACCATTGAAATCGATGGTGCAGAGTCCGCATAGTATTTACCAAACTTTTCCTTGGTTTGATTGACGTTTTTTTTTCGCAAATAATAATGTTTCATGAGCGCTCGAAATTCTCTTTTTTCCATTTTTAAAAAAATGCACGAGGATGTATGTTTTGAACAGCTGTCAAACGCAAGGTGAATGACGAAACTTGCTCCAAATTTGACAGTAGTCTATTAGCAGGTGGTACTTGATGGGAGCAGTATTGAATTTCATATAACTACGAGGGAAGTTTGAAAAGTGACGGACTTATTGATCCGCCCTCGTATTTTGGATGGAAAATTTACGCGTTGTAGTTTTCTGCGCTTTTAGTCGTGTAGGTAGGCAGTGAAAAAACAGGCTTTTAAACTTTTTTTCAAACAAACTTTATGGGTAAAACCAAAATCATAAAAGTTGGAAATTTCTAATTTTTCACAACTCGTTTACTGCAAACGATTTTCAGTTCTCGCAAACTTTTTCTTAGTTTAGAGTAACTACAACTCGGTTGCTGTAACGTAAAGAATAGTTGGTGGAACCGTTTTTCGTTTCTCGCAAACGTTTTTCAGCTCTAATTTTTCATAACTCGTGTGATGCAAACAGTTTTCGGTTCTCCCAAACGAAATGCCTTTTATAGCTTAAAAGAAGTTCGTTTCTCCCAACTACGGTACCCAAACGAACTTAGTTATCTGAGATTTCGTTTGGGAGGAACGAGTTTTTTTATTTGCGTGTAGTTCGTACAGGCATTGGAACGTTTTGGCTCGTAAACTTATCCTACATGACCGCTCGTATGTGATGATGGGTGTAAGATGGGTGGGTGGCAGATATAGTGTACGCACTAAATAGATCTGACCCGACTTTTATTAGGATGAGGATATGCATAAACCTCCTGTCTCTAGCCAGGGCATAGTTATCAATGTTTGTGCCAGCTTTGACGGGACACTGACTGATTGGCAGAGTAGACATAATCGTACTTTCAGCCTCTCGATTCGGGACGTACAGTTTAGCAACTGTTCCAACAGATAATTCGTGAATAAGCTTTTCCGGGTTTTAAATTCAAATTGTAACACAATTAGTGCCAAATTTCGATTTTTATCATGCCTGATTTTTGTGCATTTGTATGTAGTGGGTATGAGGGCGGTATTGACGATTGGGTATTATGTTGATTTTATCCTTTCGATGGTGTTGTACCTTGAGTTTTGTATTCTTGTTTGCAGAGTTTGACATTTTCTCATTCCAATGTTCTTCTACGGAATGCAAAACATCACAATAATCATTATTCCGCGTGAATAATATCGCACACAAACATCTCTCATACATATCCTTGCGTCCGTCCCACCATCACAATTTGCAGCAGCCAGCCAACTTCATTTGATTCCTTAACATTGGCCTTAGTCCTTTCGACTGACTGGTATGATAATGTATTCAAAACTCGTACGGATTTTTGAACAAATGTTCTAACCTTAAGGCCAAATAGTTGCTTATATTTGCCTCTATTTTCTCGGGTTGTTGCTGCTACTTCCGGTTCTGTTTTAAATGGGGTGGATGGTGCGAATGTGTGGGTGGTGGGTGGCCCCTTTGTGCTAGATGTGATGTGATGCGGCGATATGATGTGATGGTGACAATTGTTATTACTGATGTGGGTTTATGCTCACTCCTGCGTCTCCTTCTCCAGCTCATTGTGCTTTTAGGTTTGTCACAACATTAGGTTTTATATGCCATGACTAGGACTACGGCAGCAGTAGGGGAGAATTGCTTGGTTTCTATTTTGTAGTCTAGCTGAGTCCATATCATAGAGTCGCATCTCATCTCATTTGATTATGTTTCTTGATGTTGCTGTTGCTTGTTTCCATTTGTTTTTGCTTTTTGCTTTTTGTGAGAATATGGAATGCATAATTTATCCTTTTTGTTTATTGTGCTTGTAGGTGTGAGTACTACATGTCCTCCTGTCCTCCTTATACCGGCAATGTCATCTCAATATTGTTGCTTTTCATGTTCTTCGTTGTTATTTTGAGTTGTGTTTTTTAAAGGTTTCTATTGTGTCTCCTAATTTTGAGGGGGAAGAATATTGCCCATCTCTAGTTGGGTGTTTGCTCAATGTTAACAAGTGTTACCTGTTGTCCTTAAAGTCCTGCTCATTTAATAGATTATCCTTAACTAGTCTTTTATTTCGGTACGTAAATCTTATTTTAGTGTTTGACGATCATTTGGTTTTGATTCTAAATGGAATAGGAAAAATTTGATATCAGATGCCAAGGGAATAGGGAAATCTTTTGATTTCTTGTTGGGGTCAAACCAAATTAGTAGGAAATCAAGGTTTTCTAAAAAATTCAAAGTAACAAACAGAAAGATAGGAAACCGTGTTGTTATGCGACAGTGGTATTTTTAAGGGCTTTGGAGGTGCGGTGCGTTGGAAAATTTGGTTGGCTTCTAATTAAACAAAAGCAGCCACATCTATTGCAAGTAAAGAAGCCTCGTAACGAAACATAAGTCGAGTGTTATCTTTTAACTCTCTTGGTAATTCATACATAAACGCCAACGCAATCATGCGTAGACGCCAACGCAATCAGATGGCGTTGTTGCCCAATGGCTGAGTTTTTGCCACAATTGATTGAAGTACAAGTGGACAGGCACAAAAATCGATTAACGTTTGGTCATTCTTACCTACTAGGTTGTTTCCATTACAAACCAAGGAAAGATTGAGAAGAGCTTTTCGCAATTAATCAACTTTTCCCTAAAAAATTAAAGTTTCCCTAAAATTTTGGAAAATCTAATTCCGAATCCAACTCCGACTCGACGAGCAACCCAAACGCATTTAAATGCTTTTGTTTTATGTTGCTACTTATGTGGACGCACGGGAATATAAACATTATTCTACTAAATTAATAAGTAGTTTTTCATAAATCACCGCTTTAATTTTCTTCTAAGAAATATTAATTGGAAGCTCGCCAAGAATGGGGCAAAAACTGGTGTCCGTGCCGGGGGGTTTACACTTTAGCTGCATCTATCTTATTTATGTGGCCTCAAACAACCACGAGGGATTAAGGGCCTTACAAAGTGAGGATAACATGTTTCTCCAACCGGCTAGATCTTCAGCTTTACTCCTCTAGTTCGTAACACCAAGCTGTCGCAGGCAATATTCCACCTGGTCTTTCCACCAAAGTCTTGGTCGTCGTAGTGTTCGATGTGCTTCGAGTACGTCTTCGAATACCTGTCACGGTGGTTCATTCGGTTACATTCTACTGATATGTCCTAGCCAGGGTAAACGTGATATTTTGATCTACAAAACTATGTCGATGTCAAGATATAGATAATACAGCTCGTTGTTCATCCGTCGCCGTCGTGTATTTTTCGGACAATTTTTCTCTCGCCGACTCCCATTGATGTGTCATCAGCATGCGACATTACCCAGGATTCTGCGGCATACAGCAAGACACGTTGTATGAGAGTCTGATACAGTTTGGATCTTCGGTTCTCGAGCTAAGGTCTTATCTTTGAAGTGCTTGCTTAGCCCTAAATAACACCTGTTTGCAAGTACAATTCCCCGTTTGATTTTTAGACTGACGTTATTTCTTCTGTTTACGGCAGCTCCGAGGTAAATAAATTCGTCCACTACCTCGAAATTATAACGGTTATCAACGTTCACCCTTTCATTCAATCGGGTGGATGTTGTGGAAGTCGAAACCATTAGTTTTGTTTTGTCCTCGTTTACTGCCAAGTCCACTTTTGCTGATTCCTTCTCAATTCTCTAAAAAATAACTGCAGGAACTTCTCGCAGATTTCGCCCAATGATGTCTAAATCATCAGCATACGGGAGCAGCATGTGACTTGCTGCTGATGCTTTTCTCACGATGATCTCAATTAATATGTTGAAGAGATCGCATGATAAAGTGTCGCCTTGCCTGAGGTCTCGCCTCGTAGTAACTGATTCGGTGAGATCTTTACCAATATTAACTGAGGATTGCAGAGGATTGGTCAGTGTCATTCTACAAAGAAAAAATAAATAAATGCTTTCCCATTACATCCCATGAAGGGACTGGGGAGAACTTCTCACAATCACTGAGCTGTGCGCTTTCCAGTTTTCACTCACTGATTGGGGCCTACAGTTTTACACCGATTCCGTCCGGTAATTTGGGAAGCTTTTTCATGGCTAGATACTCGATAGTGTCGCCGTCACTATGCGAGGTGACCGCCGCCGAAAGATAATTTGAAGGTGGTCAGAGCCGGGTTCGAACCCAGGATTTCATGTACAAGAGCCGCGCACACTAACCATTGAACCACCGACGGTCATTCTACAAAGGCGTGTTAGTTTAGGAGGAATGCCAAGCTCCGACATAGCTTTTTCGACATATCTTTTTTCCAGCTTTTTTCCAGCAGTTTTCCCCATAACATGCTATCGAAGGCAGCCTCATAATCCAGAAAGCGGTGGTAGATGTCGATATGTTTTTCGTGGGTTTTCTTCAGCATTTGTCGTAGTGAGAGTATTCGCTCGATGGATGACCTTCCAGGCCTAAATCCACACTGATAAACGGCTTTAGTTTTTCGCATATTACGCTCGAGAGGATCTTGCATGCGATCGACAAAACCCTTATTCCACGATAGTTAATACATATTCGGGCCTGCATTCGTCTAGCCAGATTTTTCATATTAGCTGATGCATGCACCTGTCCAACTCATAGCCGCCAGCGTTCAACAACTCAGTCCGTAGTCCATAAGCACCAGCGGCTTTGTTGTTCATAATCCGGGAAATTTCAGTTCTAACTTCGCATTCGGTGCCATCGTCCTGTATGTTCTCAACATCCTAATCTATATTGAAGTCTCCCGGGACAAGTAAAATAGGTCTGCGATCTCTACATAGTGACCCTCGGTTGTGCAATGGTTAGTGTGCGCGGCTCTTGTACATGAGAACGTGGGTTCGATCGCTGCTCAGACCAATTTACATTTCTTTATTTCGCCTAGTGATGGCGACCCTATCGAGTACTTAGCCACGAAAAACAGCTTCTCAAAATACCGTTCAGAACCGGTGTAAAACTGTTGGTCCCAATCAGTGAGTATAAAAACTAGTAAGCGCACATCTCAGTGATTGTGAGTAGCTCTCCCCACTCCCTTCATGGTATGTTAAGGGACACCGTTTGTTTCTTTGATCTCTCCATATTCCCAACATAGAGCTCTATTACACGATGCTATTTCGTGCGGCGATATTTTTCAGTTCTCTTTTAAAGTTTCTTCGTAATTCATCGAGCTATTACACGTTGAATTATCATAATATCTATGCTTGCATTTTTTTTGATATTCTTCTTTGGTATTGTCTTGTATTTGATCGAGTTATGTATTTTGTGTACTTCGGTGTTATTGATTTGTAAACACTAGCGGCATTCATGCAAACATGAAAGCCGAGAACTTTTGCTCAGCGCAAGTTTCCCTCGCACCGTTGCATGAGACACCAAGTAAAGTTGCTCAGCGTATTTGCACTCAAAACCATATCAGCTGACCAAGATGGATACATAAGGTGGTAGCAGTAGCAATTGCATGTATTATGTATGTGTACTTTTTCTACTCTTCTAGTGCTATCACCTTATTTATCCATCCTAGTCAGCTGACACCGAAATGTCAAAAGTTTACACGTTTCTTTTTCCATCGCACGTTTTCGCAGCAAATCTGACTTGAAGACTTTCCACTTTTGTGCAAGTCGCTTTGTATGGGAAATTTCTTTGTTTTGACGTTTGCCGCGTAAGTTTGCGAGGTTTACGCGTTTACGAGGCTCTTTCGAGTTTGCATGAGGACCACTACTGTGAATTTTTTGGTATATTTATATTAATTTAAATATTATTTTAATTTATTATGTTAATTATTTTTATATTATACTAAATTTTTATATTATATTATATTTTTATATTATAGTATTTTAATTTAATTGAATTTTATTTCCAAACACAAACCTAACAAAACGAATGTAATAACACACAAGTAACTAACAACACACACAACCATGAAATGTCAAAATCAAGAGAAAAACGGAAAATGCACAAAGAGAAATTGAAAAAAAATCCCTCGATACACAATACCATGGCACATCGTGCGATTTTTTCCTCATTCCTTACTTCTCTACACCTCTTGCCATAGAACGAAAAGTGCCAGAACGAATTATAGCATCGTGTAATAGACCTCATAGTCTGCAAATCTGTGTCAAGATTCTCGGTCTTATATCTGATTCATTTCCTTTGGTTTGGCTGTGAACTTTTCACCGGCTTCATTGTTCATTCTGTAAGATTCAATGTGCTGACTCTCGCTCTTTCTCCACAGTCGTTGGGTCTTCTTAAGTAAATGGGTTTCCTCTCTCCTGTTTTCCGTATACTGCCCTGTCGCGGCTCGCGTTGTAACTGATTAAAGCATTGCCATACCATGATCCGAATCGATGGTTGCTCCGCGAATCACACGAACGTCCATTACACTAGTAGAATGCCTTCCATCAATTACCAGGTTGGTTGGTTGGTGGGCAAGACAGTAAGCTGTCTAGCACACTTAGGCTAAAGAAGCCCATTGTGATACCTGCAGTTTCCTCCATAGCAACTATTGACTAGTCGTATATCCAATTTGCTCTTTCAATAAATTTGTCTATAACACCTACTAACTAAATGTGTACCGAATATCCTACTTCTCAGTCCTGCCAGAGCAGGGCAATCCAAGAGAAGGTGTTTCGTCGTTTCGTCGTCCTCTTCCATGCAGCATCTACAGAGAGTGGAGTTTCTATGTCCCAATCTTAGGGCGTGTTTTCCTAACAGACAATGTCCCGTAAGTGTTCTTATCATTGTGGATAACCTGCCTCTCGGCAAGTTAGGTAGTTGCCTAGTCCTCTTCCTGTCCACCTGTGGCCAGAGGACCCTGGCTTGTTTGCAAGTTGAAGTAAGTCTCCACTTGTCCTTGAACATATTATCGGCCCACTGCTTGATCTGCAAACGGCAAGTAGAGATTGGCATACTAACACCTTCTTTTGCCAGAAGAACCTGTGCCGTAGTGCCCTGTCTAGCTAACGCATCCGCTATGCAATTGCCTGGAATGTCGCTGTGTCCCGGTACCCAGATGAGCCTGATGTCAAAATACTCTGCCATCACCCTAAGTGATGTGTGGCATTCTTTCACCGTCAGGGACGTAGCAAACATGGCTTCCAGGGATTTAATGGCAGCCTGGCTGTCCGTGTAGATACATATTCTCCGGAGGGTTGTGACACTACTTTTCAGTAGTACACCAACCTCCAGTATGGTAGTAATTTCCGCCTGAAATACACTACAGTGATCAGGCAGCTTGAAGGAGATATTTACATTTAAGTCCGGTGAATGGACCCCATAGCCTACTTGCTCGTCCAACTTTGATCCATCCGTGAAAAATCTGATACTACTGCGATTCCCATTCCAGTGACTTTTCCCAGGTATTCCTGTTCGGAATAGAAGTCCTTAGATTTGTTGCTGGTAGAAGGTAGGGGAGCGTGTCCGGAATGCCTCGATATCAAAACGCCACAATCTCTGATTCTCACCAGGGATGTAGCGGCTGCCGATTCGGCCATGATATCAGGAGTACAGATGTTCAGGATAGCACTAAGTGCAGTACCTGACGTCGTGCCCCTTAACCCCACCAACACTAATCAGTGCTGATCTTTGAATTTTCATCAAGGAATTTCAAATATATTTCTTTTGGAGGGTCATCCACCAAACTACGATGCCATGGAGAAGTATTGGTCTGAAATTACCAGGTAATCAATATGGTTTTCGTCGGTTGATCAGGAGATATCCAAGAAGCCTTCTGGATGACTCTATGTTGGAAACCCGAATCCATCTTGTTCTTTCTTAATTTCTTTGTAATTCTGTAATCAAGGAGTCGAGCTGAAAAATCGACTTCAACTCCGAGTCCGGACATTCTATATTTGGACGCACTGATCGGAACCTACACTTTTGGAGACTCCGTCCATCTATGATTCATGCCCAAATAATGGATTCACCTGCAGCAGGAGCTGCTATAATAACAGTGGCAGTAACAGGGACACCAGTGAAAGTACTCCGAGACTTCCAAGTGTGTGGGGTTTATTTTTCACCTATTACCACTGGACATGCTCGGAAAGTAAATGGCTGAAACGTCGACAATCCGCCTGGTTTGGGGTTTATTTTCCACCTTTTACCACTGGATATGCTTGGAAGTCAAATGGATGAAACGTCAACAATCCGCCTAGATCATTCCTAGCAATGGATTACTAGACCATATGCGCATTGGTCGATTTAGAGGGATCTGCGACCATCCACAATGCAAGTCGACCACATAAAACCCACTTCAACCCTTGAGAGCAACTCTCCACTCATATCCCGGATATGTAGAACTGGAAGGGATTTACCCCAGGTTATTGAATGTATTTAGGCTTCTGCATTGATGGTTCCAAACTAGATGGAAAAGTAGGGTATGGAGTTTATTCGAAAGAGCTGGGTTCTCATACTGGAAAGAGATTCCTGAGACAACTGAGTTCCTGTTTTAGAGGGATATGTGAATTTCGATACGGATGGATCGAAACTGGATGATTAGGTAGGGTTGGGGTATATTGTAGGTAACTAGGGTTCTATCTTGCTCGCAGACTACCAGATCATTGTAGTGTTTAAAAGGCTGCAATTTTTGCAATTAAGGAAGTGGCCTGTGGGATGAGAGAAAATATTCCAGTAGTTTGGGGGCACTGTCTTCTCCGACAATCGGGCGGCTATCAAGTCCCTGGATTCAAAATTCCTGCACGCCTCAATAACTGCCCTGGACTACCACAGGTTCCCTTACGCAGCAGCACGAATTCACCTGGAAAGCACATGGAAATTTTGGGGAAATGCAGAGCGGATAAGATGCCAAGACGAGGAACTAATTTAGAAGTTCTAGAGGAATTGCAAAGAGTAGGCATGCCCCTAGTGAATTGTAAGCACATCCTGCACGATGGCTTATATGGAAATGGTAGATAGAGTCCAAAAAATTGTTGTCGCACAAGGCAAATCTGACCGACATTGGATATAAGAAGATCTACGAACCCTGCGGTCTGACGACTTGTATATGTTTTGACGGAACACTGTCTAATTGGAAGGCATGCGGCAAGACTGAAGGTCTTGGTAAAGATTTTTTGGGATAAGTTGTTGCGATGAGTAAGAGGATAATTGTAGAGAGAATCCTCTCGACACTTGCCAGCAGTAGGTTGTCCAACATGTGATCCTTTAGAGACGAAGGAGAATTTGCTCATTTGAGGGTCGATAGGATTTTGAGCTTCTAAGAGCAAACTTAATAGTTCTCCGTTTGTTCGGAACGAACACTTTTCTTTGCGAGCACGTACTCTGTTTTGAAATCCAAAGTTTCTAAGTTCATGTCTGCCAAGGCAACGAGTTCAAATCTTCACAAATTTTGTCCTCAATTGTTTTAATATTTTTCCCAAAACATTTTCAATATTTCAATAAATTTTATATTTAAAATAATTATCCAAAATAATGTTTGTGAAAAACTCAAAATTTATAAATTACATTTTTCCAGTCACATGTTGCACCCCATTCTGTCCTCCTCTAATCTAATTTAGATAGAAAGTTGAAATTGTGTTATACTATTTTCAATTAAGTTCTATGAAATGCAATAAAACCTCTCCTCCTCCACCTCGCAAGAGAGCATTAATCTCTCTTACCCTAAACCAAATGCGAAGCATCTGTTAGATATTGTCATCCTATTTCGTGCGTTTTAACCCATTTGTGGTTAAACGACGAAATGTCTACACAAACTATGACCAACTATACATGTGAACAATCAGAAAGCAGCAGCAACAAAACAATGTCAAATACAAGTTTGCGTTTTTATTAAGGATATACGAACGAAAACTTTGTAACCCCCTTCGAAGGACAATGTGTGAAACACAGAGAATAACGCGTACATGCATATCTCCTCCAACATTCACTCCTCACAACCTTAGGTTGTGTTGTAAACACAGGGGGGGGGGGGGGAGAGAGAAAACCGAGTGCATGATATGTCGCATGTTGCTGCAACAGAAACAAGAGTATCTCCTTTACCCTGCTGGTGCTGCTGTTTAAGTTCGTAGTGTTGTAATAGGACTACTAGATTGTGGGCGAGAGGACATCAGAACCACATTGTAATGCATGTAATCTCTGTGGTTTTAACAACCACAGGATTGTCTTTTAATATTGTCAACGATTAGGTGGGTTGGACCAATAGTGTGATTACAACAAAAGGGAGAGGGTACCATGAATACGGTTTATCACAACTTAATGCATTTTTAAGAGACCGCCGCATATGGAAGACCATTTCGGTGGTTGAAAATTAGTTCATCTTCCAATAGATATTTCTTCTGCTGAGAAGAACTATTGGTCTTGCATTAAAAAGTTTGTGTGCGCGGCTCTTGTACATGACAACGAGGCTTCGATTCCTGCTCTGGCCACTTTACATTTATTTCAACTACGGACACATCCCTTAGTGATGGCGCCACTATCGAGTGCTTAGCCACGAAATAGCTTCTCAACATACCGTTCGGAACCGGTGAAAAACTTTAGGTCCCAATCAGTGAGAGTAAAACTAGAAAGCGCATAGCTCATTGGTTGAGAGCAGTTCTCCCGAATCCCTTCATGGTATGTAATTGGAAACCATTCTTCCATTGAAAGTCTCGAATTCATTTGTGGAACGGATAATTATTTCATTAAATCATGATTAGGGAAATTTAACTTGAAACCGGGTTTCCATAACCCTATGCTGGTGTTTTCAGTCAGAGTTCATATTTACTCCCCATGTGTAACCCATACACATTGCCGTGGGGAATAGGTAATGAACGTTTACCCATTACCTACCCGCAGGGAATGAGAAAAATAATGGGTAGTTACCCACGACTGTGGGGAATTGCCCATCATAATTAGACCTTTACGCCGCACAGAGGGATTTTGCCGGCAAAAATACCCTTTTTCGAGTGTCAAATATCAAAAATGTAATGATGCAGTTTTGTAGAGAATTGTTTAATTAAGAGAAATAAATCATTAGTTTTTTTCAACAAATTTTGTTTTTGTACAAAAAAACGCGGCAAAGTCAACAAAATGAAACTCTGCAGTAACCTGCCTCAGATTTGCATGCATTTCATTGGGCTGGAAACATAACTTCTTTTTGTCGTACCGATTTGGAATATGTATATTTGAAAAATATGGTATTTCTACATTGAGTTTTAAGAAAAAATAATTGAATAACAATAACAGATTAAAATATATTCATGTTTTTATGATGACACTCAAAAATCTAAGTGTTTTCAGTGTTTCTTGGACTAAAAAAAGGTGGTCGTTATCGATCGTTGTGGTCTGGTTGCTAAAATGTGAAAGGTGGGAAGTGTATTCTTTTGATTTCATAAATAAAATTCCCATAATATTTTATACTGTTGAACAAAGTTATAAATTTTATAAAAAAAGTGCCACGAAATTTCATTACAAAAATGGATGAAAACACCATATAAAATGGTGTATACTTTTAGGCATATGTGTTTTAATGCTGTCGATAATAGAAACGTTAGTTAAAGTTTTTTTTACAGCGGTTGTGTTTTATATATCATATAAGTATACTATTTGGGTGAAACACTGATGTCAAAAGTAGCTCCAGGAGCAAGGGCGTATTTGTCTATATGATAAAATGTATATTTATATAGTTACCAATAATTATTAAAAAGTATGGAACTGTTATATTGTTTTAAATACAATTAGGATAATACATTATAGTCCTAAGAAACTACTTGTAAACTTAGGGTAAGCATGTTTCTTAATTTGTTTTAAAAAAGGCTCAATAAATCTAACTTTAACTTTAACTTATATATCATATCCCTAAAAGTATGCATTGAAAAATGCTGAAAAATTAATAAATTTCGATAATTTTATATTACAAATTTGATTTTTATTTGGAATGACTGATTAATTAAAAAAAAACGGTAAACTATGGCCCCCTATTTTTTTTTTGCAAATATTCAGCTAACATATTAGGCTTTAGTTATTTATATAGATGTAAGTGCTGATTTACATCTATCACAAACTACAAAGAATTATATCTGTATTTTCGAAAATTTTGAAAAATGAAAATTTGTATATGGGCGTTGGGCGTGGCACTTAAATTTTTAATATAATTGAGGATTCAATTGCAAGCACTGGCAGTAATTTTTATTGACATAGATATGAAAATGAGGAAAATACAATGATTTATTATTTTACGTTATATGGGAGGTAATCGTGGTTGTGGGCGGATTTGAACAAAAACTTGTTTTTTTTTCTAATTTAGCAATATGAGAGATGTGTGCGTAATTTCAAAGCCCTAGCTCGATTCCTTCTAATTTTTGCCGCGGCTTGTATGAAGAAATCCCACTGTGCGCCGCCGAGCCACGCCGCCGCCGCCGCTGTTGTTAGAGTTTACGAAGAAATCGACGCAGCGACGGCGGCGCATTTCTTTTTGTTTACTCTTTCATCAAAAAACTACAAACTATAAAACATAATCAGAATATTTCCTAATAACAGCCATTTTAATTTCCCAAGCATTAACTTATGGAGTTCAACGACACTGAATTTTGCATAACAACAGCCAGGCGAAATTCCAAACTCTACAACACAAACATCCTCTCCCATTCCCTTACAGGTTACATCACACATTACAACTAGAACAACAGCAGGTCAAATTTCCTAAGAATTAAACACTGCACAGCAGCAGCTGGATCAATTTCCTAATAATTAGGAATAGCCGTCGCCGTTAGCCGCCGCTAGTTTAGCCGACCAAGACGCCGCCGCCGTTTTTCACAGATTCCTACTCCGCCGTCGGAGCAGAAACAATCGGCGTAAACCTCTAATCACAATTACCTATTACACATGGTAATGGGTAAGCGGCCTTTACACATTATCCACGTCGATGGGTAACATTCTCATTCGGTAACAGATATTTGCGGGTTGATAGGGGGTTTTTTTTTATAAATTTATAAATTTTTTTTTATAGATTTTTTTCCTAAAAAAATCGACAAAATAAGGAAATCGTTAAAATAAAGAATGGTTATAACTTTGAAACGCAAAAATAATACATTTTTTGCCTCCTTGAGAGGCTTTAACCGGTGGAAGGCATCACTTGTTTTGAAAAGAATCGCGAAAACATTGGGAGTTTTAGCGATTTTTTATTTGAAACAGTTTCACATTTACGCTATATTTTTTAAAAGAAAAGTGATGCCGTATTAGAGACATTATTTTCTTATGCTTCCTACGGAGGTAAACAATTTATTATTTTTGCGATTGGACGCACCTATTCCTAGTTCAAGTAGTTTTTTTAATTTCTCTTATTTTGGCGGTTTTTTTATTTTGGTGATTTTTTTAAAAAATATTTCTTCCATACTAATTGAACCACTTTATGAAAATCCCTTAAAAAATTCGCAAAAATTAGTTATTTTTATATTTATTTATTTATTTATTCATTCCATCTACTGAGCATTGCTCTTACAGATTACAAAGAAAAAGAACAATCAAAATTAAATAACATTAAATTGATATAAATATAAAAATTAAGTGCAGAACAATATTTACAGGGCGGTTGATTTGAGAATATAATACATCAGATTTAAGTAAAACTTTTCAAAGTGAGGTATCATTATCTAAAATTCTGATTACGGCTCGTTTGAATGAAATTCTATTGAGTGTGATATCGACAGTATTGGCCACTAAGTTAAATATGTGTAAACATCTAGTAATTGGTTCATTCATTCCATAGTTAGTTCGATGAAATGGAGTAGCGAACAAATGAGTTCCTCTTAAAGACCGCGTTGGTATGTGAAAGGGTAGGATGGATAGCAATTCGGGCGAATCGATGTTCGAATCCAAAATATCCTTTATAAATATTATGCCTTGAAGCTTTCTGCGGTTAGATAGTTCAAGAATTCCAAGAATATTGCAACGACTTTCGTATGGAGGCATGTTTTCCCAAGAGAAGTTCTTTCTAAGAGCAAACCTTGTGAAACGCTTTTGAATTTTCTCAATACGGTTGATTCCTACTTCATAAAACGGACTCCAAATAAAGCTAGCGTACTCTAAGTGAGATCTTACTAAAGACCCAAAAAGAACAGTGATAGCTCTTAAATTTGAAAACATTCTGGTATTCCTTTTTAAAAATCCAAATAGTGATTTGGACTTAGAAACTATGTAATTAATATGATCTTTAAAAGTCAGTGCACTATCAAAATATATGCCCAGATCTTTTAAGAGGCTCACACGAGAAAACGACTGACCGTTTTCATCAACGTAGCTATACACAATTGGTAAGAATTTACGAGTATAAGTCATAATGTTACATTTTGAAAAGTTTAAAAACAAATGATTATTGTAGCACCATACTGTTAGTGCAGAAATATCCTGTTGAAAGTTTACGCAGTCCTCTATGGAAGTTATGTTTTGATATATTTTCAAATCATCGGCATATAATAAACAACGACAATATGTAAATATATTTGGTATGTCATTCACAAACAAAAGGAAAAGTAATGCGCCTAAGTGGCTACCCTGTGGAATACCCGATTTCACATATATTGGATTAGACTCAGATTTATGAACCTTAACAAACAGAACTCTATCTGAAATATAAGAATGTAGCCAATTCAATAGAGAGGAGTGAAATCCCATTTTGAAGAGTTTTCTTATTAATATTGAATGATTTACTTTATCAAAAGCTTTTTTAAAATCAGTGTAAAGAACATCTACTTGAGCACCACTTTCAATTGAATTAATGCAAAAATTAGTGAATAAGCAAAGATTAGTGGCAGTTGATCTCCCACGAAAAAATCCATGCTGTTGTGTACAAATGTTATTAATAAGAGTTTGAAATAATCTAAGATTTATGATTTTATCCAAAAGTTTGGGAATAACAGATAATTTTACAATTGGTCGGTAGTTCTCGACCATATCCTTTCGCCCAGATTTAAATATAGGCGAAATATATGCAAATTTCCATTCATCCAAAAATTTCCCTTCTGCTAGAGACTGATTAAAAATTGTTGTAAGAACATGTGAAAGAGAACATGCACAATTGCGAATAAACGTAGGTGGAATTAGATCATAGCCAGGACCTTTGGTGACGTCGAGACCAGTTATTGCATCGAATACTTCAGAAACTTCTAGATGAATAGCTCCAATATCAGTAATATCCTGCAAGCCATTGAGAAAAGCGGTGGAATCATCTGCTATTACAGTATCTTCATAAACTGATGAAAAATACATCGCAAAAAGATTTGCAACTCCTTGTCCCTCATTTGCCGATGTTTGACCATGAATCATAGAATTAGGTATGCCATTAGACGTTTTCTTAGCGTTGAAAAATATCCGAAAGCTTTTAGGATTGTTTGTTATGCGAGATTCCATTTCTGCTATATATCGTTTGTATAAAAAATTTGACAGAAAGTCAAATTCACGGCGTAGGCGTTTAAAATTCTCTCTATCTGACGGAAGTCCAGAGTTTTTGAGCACTTTGTTTGCCTTATTCCTACGATTTTTCAAATTGAACAATCTTTGATTGTACCAAGGCATGTTATATTGCTTCCTTCTCTTTTTCACCCGAATATGACGGTGCAAGCATTCGCTAATTATGCCCTTAAAGATCTCATACATATTCTTCAAATCAAGGCCGTTAAACACCTGACTCCAACATATATATGTTAATTTCTCCGTAATCAGCTGATTTAAAATCGTAATAATATTCGTCATCGATGTCGTTCAAATTAGATCCATAAAAGCTGAATGTTATTTCCACGGCTTTGTGATGAACTGATTCCGCTGTGAGTGGCGTATTACATCTCTGGATTATACATTTATCGTAACTTCCGACATTTGTCGTAACGATTGATATCGTTTAGTACGGTATTTACTTGAGAAAGTCCAAGTGAGTAGAGCTTATCACAGAAATAACTTTCAATGTTATTATTGATATTAAAAGGCATCAAGATTTGTTCATCTTCGCAAAATTCCCAAGCAATACTACCGAGATTGAAATCACCGAGAATGCAAGGCAACTGGTGTTCGTCAAGGGTGGAAAGTACAAATTCAATATTTGACAAATGCAGCTTATACAGCTCATATCCGCTATTTGGAGGAATATAGCTTACTATAAAAACGAATTCTTTTTTCCCATAAAACATATTGGGTATAGATACTGCCACACACATTTGTTCAACATTTTCCAAAATATTGGGAAGTATAGCAAATTTAGATTCAACCGCCAATAGAACTCCTCCTCCTCTTGTAATATTTCTGCTAAATACTCGATCACGCCTGTAAACCTCATATGAATTCTTTGACGTTTGGGAATAAGGTCTTAAGTCAGAAACTGTAGTTTTTCGTAACGTTAAATTGAAAATTATTTATATATGAATTTTTGCGACTTATTCCCTGAAGAGCAAATGATTACGATTGGATGCAGTTGTGCTAGATTTAAGTTATTAATACCAAACGAAAGAGAAAAAAACATTGAGTTAAACCCAATCAAAAACTCAAAATGCATTTTTTTGACTTAAGACCTTATTCCCAAACGTCAAAGAATTGTCAAATAGCTCATTGGACATAAAATGAGAAGTTAACCAAGTCTCCACAATTACAATAACGTTAAAATCATGAGATGATCCAGCCAGATAAAGCTCATTAGTTTTAGTGCGTAAACCACCGGCGTTATGAAAGTAAACATGTAATGCATTAGAAACATTTATTGGATTACTACTGGGTTCTGTTCTGTTAAGTTTTATGGCACTGGGTTCTGTTCTTCGTCGCTGTTTCCGTCGTCCAATGGTATTAAGTTTTTTGGCTTAGAAATGAAGTGGGAAAGTTTAATAGAAATCGGCCATATGTCTTTATTAAACACCCTTGTGTACAATGGTTCAGGAACACCAAGCTTAAAATTCACAAAGTGGAGTTTCGTAACATCTGTATCCCTTTTAATAAGTTTGACACAAGTAAGCAATTTAGGATCCACTTCTAATTTATCAGAAACGTATTTTAATATTGCCTCTGGTTCAGTAGACACTTTAAATTTAGAAACATGTAAATACTTCATTCTGTGTAAATACTTCATTCTGTGTACAACATCTAAAGCATTACATTCAGAATTAACACCAATAACATTATGTTTCTTTTGTTTTGGTTTTTTCTCTTTGGTTGTATTCTTTCTCTCCTTTGTTTTTTTTCGAATCGTCACCCACTGGTTTCTACTTTCCCCATCGTTGACATTATCGTTGAGAGCATCTTCAAACTGATCAGTCTCTTCCACGACAGTAACTCCAGACGGGGCAGCAAGGGGGGCTTCCAAAACAGGTTTTTGTTTAACTACATTTGCATTTGCAGATTTTTGTTCTTGTTTTTTGTTAATGTTTATGTTTGCACTTTTATCTTTGTTGTGCTTACGGTTAGGTAAATGAGTGTTTAAGTTGACAGCATCAAATTTACACTCGAACGCGGATAACTTATCTTGCATTTCTCTCATTTGCATTGAGAGTATTTCAATTCTATTATAGATGCCATTTGAAATAGCAATGCAAGAATCACACCGCCACAATAAGTTTGGATTATTTTTTATCCATTCTATATGATCTTGCGATAAGCCAGAACAGAGTGTGTGAAAAATACGACCACATCTAATAAAATCCAACGAATTAGACCAATTGTCAGAAGATGAAATAATATCAGCACTGCACTCGCCGCAGAGTCTAGCCATAACAGTTGTAGACAAAAAGCACGTCCGTCGTTATTAAAATGCAGAGAGACAATGTAAATATTTATTTTAAATACATTCCGTTTTCAAGATATATAATTTTTTTTCTATTTTTTTTCATATTTTCGATCAAATATAGGGATGGGTTACCAATCGCATTGCTTACTTAATTACTTATCATCCGGTCTCGAACACCCCCGGGGGGTCCGGGACCTTACAACACGAAGATAACATATTTAGCCAATCAGTTCGATCGTTTGCTTTGTCTCTCCAGTTGGCAATACTAAGTGTACGCAGGGATTCGTCAACCTGATCCCTCTAACGGAGTCTTCGTCTTCCTATTTTTCGTCGTATGTCGAGTTCGGTTTCGAAAACCCTTCGAGCTGGTTCGTCTTCATCCATTCTACTGACATGGCCTGGCCAGCGCAATGGCGTTATTTTGATCCGCTTAACTATGTCAATGTCGGGATAAAGCTCATACAGCTCATAGTTCATGCGTCGCCGATACTCGCCGTTGTGCACTATAGGGCCATACATTTTTCGGGGAATTTTTCTCTCGAAGACTCCTATAGATGTTTCGTCTGCTTGCGATAAGACCCAGGATTCTGCGCCATAAAGCAGGACAGGTTGTATGAGAGTCTGGTATAGCTGGTTTTTTGTAACTCGAGTGGGGGCTTTATCTCTAATGTACTTGTTTAGCCCAAAATAACATCTATTCGCAAGCACAATTCTCCGCGTGATCTCAAGGCTGATGTTGTTGTTTTTATTTACGCCAGATCCGAGGTATATAAATTCGTTCTCCACCTCGATATTATAAAAGTTATCAACGTTCACGCTTTGGTCTAATCGCGTGGGGGCCATGTTCATTGAAACCATTAATTTTGTCTTGTCCTCATTTACTGTCAGACCCACTTTTGCTCACTCCTACTCAATTCTCGAAAACACCGCAGTAACTTCTCTAGCTGTGCGCCCAAAGATATCTATATCATCCGCATATGCGAGAAGCACGTGACTTTTGCTGCTGATGGTTTCATTCATGTAGACTGCAGCTTTGCTCATAATGATCTCCATTAGGATGTGATCACCATTAGGATGTTTACCAACTTTCAAGGCATTCGTCAAGGTCATCCTGCGAAGGCGTATGAGTTTTGCAGGAATACCAATCTCAGACATTGCTCCGGAGAGTTTTCGCCTTTAACCTGTGGGTAATCGTGATGGGTAATTCTCCAGGGTCGTTAGTAACTACCCATTATTTTCCTCTTACCCTGTGAGTTATGGGTAAACGTTCAGTACCCATTCCCCACGGCAATAATAATTGGAAACTCATTACCAACGAAATACGAACCCTGTTTCCAATTCTGTACCTTTCTTCGAAGATACTGGAAACAGTTGCTTTTTGAACTAATTGAAATCAAAATTGAATACGACAGTTGGTTGCCTCAAAATGTTGTCAAATACATACATATTGAGTTTTGAAGCTGTTTGAACAAACACAGCTGTATTTGGACCACAATCACAGATATATTTGGGTCGCAAACACATATATTATAACATATTAATCCTTGTATCACAAACATGTAATATTTAATAGCAAACACAATGTGTTTGGACTCAAGTATATTATATTTGCGACAAGCTCCAACCGCAGGTTATATTTGCATCTAAACTACAAAATATTACAGATTTTTGGGCGTGATTTTGGATTCGATCCCTGCTCTGGCCACTTTAAATTTCTTTCGGCGGCGGTCGCCTCGCAATGTGACGGCGACACTATCGAGTACTTACCCATGAAAAAGCTTCTCAAAGTACCTTTCCGAATCGGTGTAAAAACTGTTGAGTTTAAACAGTGAGTATATCACTAGAAAGCGAGTATAACAGTAGAAAGCGCTCAGCTCACTGGTTGTAAGAAGCTCTCCCCAATTCCTTCATGGGATGTAATGGGAAACCATTTATTTATTATTTAATTTTTGAGTAATTTTATTAAAATAAAAAGTGTTCTTCGGAGGGGGTCCACACGGGTACTAAAGTATTTGCATATAGGGTTAAGGAAGACACTTTCACCTTTCCCTAGATGGTGTAGATTTCTTCATCCCTTTTGATTCCCAAACGTTCTAGTCGTCTAAATTTGAAATTGGAAAAAATATAGTTACAGTGGCATATATAAAATCTTTTCAAAGAATTCAATCCAGCTAACTTAAAAAAAGGGCGCAGCCTATTGTCAGTGATAGCACTGTGATAGTCGAAAAAATGAACTTCGATGAATCCATCCTTTCGAACTATTAGGGGGGAGTCCCCTGAGAGCGAAAGTACATTTGGAAGTGTCAGATTGGCTCCAGTTTTTGAGAAATCGGTATATATGGATATAGAATCGGTATAATCGGATTTTGGCCTAAAAGGGCTTAAAAAGCTTATTAAAATAGAAAAAACAAATGTTTGCGCTCGGTCCAACTTCTTGAGATATGGGCCTTTAAAGCTTGAGTATATAATTGGCCATATCTCATATATTTATGGTCCGATCTGGTTCCGGTGAATATCATTACAAAGACCATTAAAAACTCTTTAAATCTGCATATAAATATATTAGATTTTATTAACCCATTGGGGACAAATTTAAAAAATACGATTTTTTAACCTCACTTTTTTGTTAAAAATCTGATTTTCTCAAAAAACAGCCCTAGTAAACCTATTTTCTACCTAGACTATGTTTTAAGGTATAATACTTCGCATTAACCCTTCTAAGACCGGAGATATTTATGTTCAAAGTTTGACATACAAAAGATACAAAGATATTTTATTAAAGTTGATTAATTATAATTAATTAACTTAAAAAAAAAACGAAAAAAATATATAAAAGTCCAATATTTTGATTTTGAAGCTTAACTTGAGGCCTATGCTAGGAAAATAAATAAAATTTTGGAAAAAAGTACAAAAAACTTTAATTTTTTCTTGTATTTCAAAAAAATTTGGTTGTAGGTGACAGTTAGAGGGTTAATTTGTTCCACAAAAATGTTTATCTGAATCTTTTCTATCTTTTTCTATACTTCTGAACATATTTTGTACCTCAGAAATAAGGAACACACTATATATGTGTCCGAACACTCCAAAACACCAATCTTAGCCCAAGTGCTAGATAAAAGATGAAATATGACAAAATTCATTATATTATGTGGACTATTTTTAATGGAAACAGCAAAATGACAAAATTCATTATTAACCCTGGGAAGGTTTAGAGTGCTCCTTCTGAACACTCAACACCACGCCCCTCTTTTCGAACTAACTAACTAACTAACCCTTAGAAGGCAGTTAGTTTTTCGTTATTATCTACCACTTGGGCTACGATTTGTGTTTTAGAGTGTTCGGACACATATAGTGAAATTTTATGGCGATAATTTTTGTAGAACATTTTGACCTCGCCCTCCGTCATTTTGGAGTAGTTATTTTTGAGTTTTCAAAAAAAAAGTAAAAATTATGGCTATAGGTGACAGTTAGAGGGTTAATTTGTTCCACAAAAATGTTTATCTAAATCTTTTCTATAAAACTGCTGTACCTCAGAAGTAAAGAACACACAATTTTGCATGCCGATATGTTGCAGGAAAGTTCCGAGGGCGGAAACTTTGACCCGCCCCAAAAAATAATTCTGATCAGATCTGGCAAAACGCCGAAACACGTATATTTTTTTAGACCTATCTACCAGAATCCGTTGACAGAACCCCATCATTTTGAAAAAATCAAATTTTGTCTCAAAGTGTAATTAAAGAGCAAAAGCGGGAACAAAAAACTGTTTTTCGAAGGCTTCCAAAATCTTTAAATCTTGAAGAATCAATAAATTCTACAAAATTTAATTTCCCCCAAGAAGGCATTTGTTAATTGTCTATCATTACCTGACATGACCACAGAAGATTTTGTTTGTGTAATTCTGTCAGAAATAACTAACTGGGATATCTCATCCTTTTGCTTTCCCTGTGGCGGGGAGTATGCGGCACGCAATGCATGTATGTTGACACATATGCTGGTAACTTAATTTCTACACTTTAACCTCTGCACAGATTAAAAGTTCACAAACCTGTCCGAACATCTTCCACTCACACTAACTCTCCTTGCCAACAACATCAACTCGCTAAAGATTCAAGAAGAATGTGGAGGTAAAAGTTATTTCCATTATGTACCTACTAATTCCAGCCCGTCTTAATTCTTCAACATATTAGTTATGGTTCCCAAACCCTCGTGTCTTGACATCATCTTTGTCAACGTTAACATATTTGTCGTCTAGTCGCTGTACCACTCCTCCTGCTGTTGCTCCCTCACGTCCTGGGTGTATTAAGTTTCTTGCCTTTAGTTTTTCTTTTGATTAGATTTTATGTTTTTCGTCCTTATTTTGACACAGATTTTTTTGATTTGTTACAATTTAATATTGTATCTTGAGAAAGATGCGAGAGATGAGTATACATTGGCTGTGCTCCCAGCAAGGATTACACAAAAGAGAAGAAAAAAAATGTTTATAAAATCAAAATGCGTCTTGGCGCTCAGGGGGACTAATAAAAAATAATGATGCTTCATAGTGGGTGGGTTGGAAGTTTATGCGTCACATGTCTATACATTAACGAGTACACCACTGTGAGGCATGTGTGGAAGGTATCCTTCCTTCCTCTCTCCCCCCTCGTGTTGCAGCGGTTCAAGTATTTACTTAATTTGTATGCCACATGTTTTTGTGATTAGACCGCTGATGCTGATACTGGTGCGATGTAGAAGATGTCCTGAAATTTTATCCTCAATCCTGTGGTGGTGGTAGGAGTTGTCTGCCCCCTATCGTGGTTGCAAAGTGTTAATTTGATTTGTGTTAAGAAATTATGACGAGTTTTTGGTTCAGGAGTTTTCAAAACTTTGGCAGAGGAGGGACCATTAGCAGGCATTACAACATATGGGGGCTAATTATTCACTGAGACTCAGCTGGAGTTGGGGGTTGGTATTATGAAGTTTTGTTTGCTGTTTTTGAATTATATTGGATTTAGTTATGTCAGACGTGTGTCAGTTTTCTAAATGGTCTTAATGACTGTTTTTCTTTTATTTTTGTCACGGAAATTGCGGGGTCAGTTTAGAGTTCATCCGAATATTAGGTCATCTCTAAGATTCGAGTGAAAAATTGTTTGGCAACGCTGTAGTCAGCTGTAACGTAGGCAGTGACCAAACGGAATACGGTGACGAGAGGAGAAATGTGAACTGCATAGGAAATGTGAACTGCCTGCAAAGAAGTGAAACAGAAATTGAACAAGTTGTTAAAAGGAAAATTAGAGGATATGAGCGGAATCAACGGGTTTATCTTATCT
This sequence comes from Phaonia tiefii, assembly GCA_963931995.1. Classification (NCBI taxonomy): domain Eukaryota; kingdom Metazoa; phylum Arthropoda; class Insecta; order Diptera; family Muscidae; genus Phaonia; species Phaonia tiefii. Next base: position 42,939,090 of record OZ008368.1, on the reverse strand, counting down.
TGGGTCCTAGGAATCGAACTGCATCATTGGTGTCTTGACCAATATTGATATTTTTACCCAGAGACTGGCTCAGCGATGATGATACTCAATGGCAATTAGTTTACATCACATTCTGGGACACGTGGTCAAACTCTTGTAACAACACACAATTTGTTTGGCCTGGTACCTAGAATTTATGTTGGGTGCCAGCAGGTGGCGGAAAACTGGATGACCTGCAGATATGTACGTTAGCTGCAACCAGCCCCCGAAGAGCGTGTAAAGTGAGTTTATCTTCGGCTGAGGTAGTCACAGTCGTCTCCAGAGTCAGGGTATCCTCACAAAACCTTACGAAATGAAAACTGAATTTCTCCCTGACTGGGCCAATAATGAGGTCGTCAATTTATTTAGTTTGATGCACAAAGTTCATTATACTCGCATATTCAATTTCGATGGAACGATAGGTGTCATGATGGTAGATGATGGTTAATTGCTCTGGGTTCTCGGCTTCTACATTATCATCGGGATTCGGGTAGCCTTAAGGTAAGGGGATTTGATTGTTAGTGTACGGATTCGGGTTAGTGGTTCGGGGCCGATGAATGAGAACTCGGCCTTCGGTTAGGCGATGAATGTCGTCGCTAATTGGGATCGGGTACGGGCATAGCGTTCGGGGTTATTGAGTCCGTTACTGGTTTGAGGCTGATGAATGAGAACTTGACATTCGGTTAATCGGTGAGGGTAGCCGCTGATCGGGTACGGGCACAGCGTTCGTGGAGATGAGCGACGACAAATGGGTTGGAGTTACCAGTTCGGAGATGTCAGATAACTGTACTGGATAGTATGGTGCCTCTTCGTTATCGGCATTCGGCTGGTTTCGCTGTAATAGACAATAATAGCAAAGGTGATGAAGCGGGTTTAGTAGATTAAAACTGGTGGAAACAAAGGTGCAGTACCCACGAGGGGTAAAGCCTTCGTAATAACAAAGGTGCAGTGCCTACGAGAAGCAACGTCTTCATAATAACAAAGATACTGTCCTCACGAGGAGCAAGGTCTTTGTAATAAGCGAGGTTCAGTACCCGCGTGGGTTAAAACCTTCGTAATAACCAAGGTGCAGTACCCATGAGGGGTAAAGCCGTTGTAATAGCATAGGTGCAGTACCCACGAGGGGTAAAACCTTTGTAATAACCAAGGTGCAGTACCCACGTGCGGTAAAGCCGTGGTAATATCAACGGTACAGTACTCACGAAGAGTAAAGCCTTCGTAATAACAAAGATGCAGCGCGCATGAGGAGCAAAGTCTTCGTATAGTTTTGTAAAGAACTATTAGGATCGGGTATATTGTCCTCAACTTGGCAATGAACTTCGTCTTGGAGTGATAATCGACCATTACCTCAAACCAGAGTTGAATATTTATACAATGACTACTATAATCTCAACGAGAATTACATATAAAGGTGGCGTAAAAAAGTGTTCCACATCGGAACTCGTATCTTGTCGCAAATGGGAATACCATCGTCTGTCATTCAATTGAGATGGGAAATGTCGTTCGGGTGTACCATTTGTGGACAGTGTTGGTAACTATTAGTATAAATGTACTATTCGTGGGAGTCGTATGTACTAGTTCATATAATCGTGTTCATCGTTATGAATTGTATTCAATGAATAGACGAAAATCTTTTGTCACGTTACAAGCGCTATAGTCCGAGGGCGTACTTTAAAAGGGTACAGAGGTCCGGATAAGATTTTGTGACATGACAAGCTTCTACCCACAAGGGACACCATCGGAAGAGGTGCAATGGCACAGATGCCACCGGGTATTTTCAGTCAAATGAAACCCAGAAGCGTGTGCCCACAGTAGGTAGTTAGGGACGGCTGCTGCCAATCTTGCTTGGGTTTCTGTTTTCTCGAATTTCCACACTCGAATTGAAGTGGCTCTACTCAAACCTAACTTCCCTATTCTGGGGTGTCATGCATGCCGTGCGTATCAGTAATAGGGTATTTTTTGAGGCCTCACTAATACCTGGGCTCCACAGTAAGTAATAGGCCTTCCGGCTAAGTTTTTTATTCTCTTTCTGTCGAATTCAAATCCTCTTCAGTCGTAGGACTCCCATGGATTAGAACATTAAACGAATTAAGAACAAACAGAATGAAAACAGGTTTAGTTCTCTAGGCCTACATTTGGCGGGAAACCTTCGACTCCATTTTGGAGAACCAATTTGGAGGGCTACAACCGTCTCTATCTTTTGCCTTTTCTCTCCAATACTCAAGAGAAAGTCCTAAAGGCACAATGATAAGGTCCGATCAGGCCAGCAACAAACGGCGTTAGCATTTCACACATTAAGATGGAGAGGTCCTTGTACGCGATGGATAAAAGACGTATTCCATAACAGTTTTGGTATACACTCTGGTCGCCATTTTGAAAACAGGACACAATATGTTAAGTCCCCAATTGTTGGGCATGCATACGTCTAGCCAGATTTTGCGTATGAGTCGATACTTATAGCCGCCAGATTTAAACAGCCCAGCCGATAGTCCATCAGCACCAGCGTCTTTGTTGTTCTGAAGCCGGGAAATTACAGTTCTAACTTCGCTTTGGCTAGGAGGGGGCAGTCGACGCCATCATCCTGTATTTGCTCAACATCCTCATGTACACTGAACGGAAAAGCTTCGTCACAAGAATGAAAATGTTCGTCGTTCCAACAACTTTTGTCATCGAAAGTGAGCTAACGTACAGTTTCGTTCCCTCTACGAAAATCTTCATCAATGCTGTGGTTGTTGCGGAAATGAATATGTTTCATTGCAGCAACGAATTTGTTTCATTACTGCTGCAAACGTTTCATTGATGCAATGATTTTGTTTCATTGCTGCAATGGTTTTGTTTCATTGCTGCAATGGTTTTGTTTCATTGCTGCAATGAATTTGTTTCGTTGCTGCAATGAATTTGTTTCGTTGCTACAATGTACTTGTTTCATTGCTGCGATGAATTTGTTTGGAATGGAAGTAATGGCGTGTAGCGTGTGTTTGCACTAAATTTTCCTTGAACAATTTTATGTCATGGTCAAGGTAACGCTTGTATATTTCCCCTGGCGTTCATGGAACATGTCCTTGGTTTCATCATCTTTTTTTCATACCTCTATCAATTTTCTAATATTTAATTTTTTGCCCATCGCACCTCAATACATAACCATTCGGAATCGGTTACAAAGGATAGGCACTAAAAAGGAGGCACAATGATTGTATAAATTCTCCTTGCCGTACTTCAGGATCTTCGGCCTGTTTTTTTTTTCATTTGTCGCTATAGTTTAATGTAATGCACAACTCTCTTACATATATTACCCCTTGGAAAGTCGAAGTTTTAATCTATGGTTTTGTTACTGGTAAACTTTAAGTTTTGTATGAACATTTTGTTTTGAAAAAGCGTTAAAGTTTTCAAATCAACTTTTCGTTTGATTGCAATAAATTATTTGCCCAAACAAGCAAAACAGGATTGCACTTCTTGTGACGCTCTCTAACTCATTTTCTACAAAAAAAGGACCACGAGAATATGTGTGTGATGTTGGTAGTAGTTTTCTAGTTTGAACCGACAAAACATCCACTTCATGTGAGCAACAAACTTTCAAAGGATCAAGTTTGTTCCTAATGACACAAGGATAGAAGGAATACGAAGAATTAAACATGAAATGAAATTCGGTAGTGAAGAGTTTGTACTACAAACGCTAGGAAATCAATAAGAGGAAAATTGTTCCTGTAGGGGAAAAAAATCCTTAAAGTTTAACAGAAAAACGTAAAAAAAAACTATTAGTGTTACCACGCAACATAGTTAGACAACTGGAACGAAGCGTTTCACAAAACTTCTTCAGCAAATGGAGTTAATAGGAAAAAATATGTGTAGCTGGTAAGAGGACGCAATAACTGCACATTTGAATGGAAAAATATAAAGTCATACAAATATTGTAACCTTTATAACCATAAAGTTCGGTTGAATAGCTTTGTTTGATAAGATTGTTGTACTTTAGGTTCAATGAAATAATTTAATTTTTCTCTTATGGTTTGATCAGAGAATCTTCTTTTACTTTATTTTTTTTCTGTAACATCCCACGAACGGATGAGACCCACATAAATGTGAGCTTACAGGTTTCAACTGATTTCATCAAATGGTTTTGGTTCGAGAAACAGTTTAATTAATCGGTTATTTCGTCCGATTAAGCACGGTGGGTGGGTGGAGGAGAGGGCGAAAAAGGCATCTGTTGCTCTTTACTGCTGTAAAGGTGCGATAGGAAAGCGCTGGGGACTGACTCCTAAGATCACCATGTGGATTTATACGGCAATAGTCAGACCAATACTTCTCTCTGGAAATATAAGAAATATATTCTGAATTCCTTGATGAAAATTCAAAGATCAGCACTGATTAGCGTTAGTAGGGCAATGGGCACGACGTCAGGTACTGCACTTAGTGCTATCCTGAACATCTGTACTCCTAATATCATGGCCGAATCGGCAGCAGCTACATCCCTGGTGAGAATCAGGGATTGTGGCGTTTGATATCGGGGCATTCCGGACACGCTGAATTACTACACCGGATCAACTCCAGGCAGCTGTGCGCTTTCTAGTTTTATACTCACTGATTGGGACCTACAGTTTTACACCCGGTTCCGAACGGTATTTTTGAGAAGCATTTTCATGGTTAAATACTCGATAGTGTCGCCGTCACTATGCGAGGTGACCGCCGTCGAAAGAAATTTTAAGGTGGTCAGAGGAGGGATCGAACCCAGGATCTCAAGTACAAGAGGCTCGCACGCTACCCATTGCACCACCGACGGCCACGACCAACTCTATGCCCGTAAAAACTGACTACTGCATCCCCTACCTTCTACCAGCGACTAATCTAACGACTTCTATTCCGAACAGGAATACCTGGGAAAAGTCACTGGAAGGGCATACCAGTAGTATCAGATTTTTCATGGATGGATCAAAGTTGGACGAGCAAGTAGGCTATGGGTCCATTCACTGGACCTAAATGTAATATATCCTTCAAGCTGCCTGATCACTGCAGTGTAATTGAGGCGGAAATTACCGCCACACTGGAGGTTGCTGAACTACTGAAAAGTAGTCTGACAACCCTCCGGAGAATATGTATCTACACAGACTGGGAGGCTGCCATAAAATCCCTGGAAGCCATGTTTGCTACGTCCCTGGCGGTGAAAGAATGCCACTCATCACTTAGGGTGAAATCAGAGTATTTTGACATCAGGCTCATCTGGGTACCGGGACACAGCGACATTCCAGGCAATTGCGTAGCGTAGCGTTCTCTAGACAGGTCACTACAGCACAGGTTCTTTCGGCAAAAGAAGGTGTTAGTATTCCAATCTCTACCTGCCGTTTGCAGATCAGGCAGTGGGCCGATAATATGTTCCAGGACAAGTGGAGACTTACTTCAACTTGCAAACAAGCCAGGGTCCTCTGGCCACAGGTCGACAGGAAGAGGACTAGGCAACTACTTAACTTCCCGAGAGGACTTACGGAACATTGTCTTGTAGGAAAACACGCCCTAAGATTGGGACATAGAAACTCCACTCTCTGTAGATGCCGCATGGAAGAGGACGAGGAAACGACGAAACACCTTCTCTTGGATTGCCCTGCTCTGGCAGGACTGAGCAGTAGGATATTCGGAACACATCTAGTTAGCACCGTAGCCCTACAGGATATTCCTATAGGTCTTATAGACAAATTTATTGAAAGGCCAAATTGGCTGGACGACTAGTCAATAGTTGCTATGGAGGAAACTGCAGATATCACAATGGGCTTCTTTAGCCTAAGTGTGCTAGACAGCGTGCTGTCTTGCAGCCTTTTTACCCAACCAACCAACCAAGCACGGTGGGCCAGATCCAACGTTATTATGTAAAAGACTCGCGCTAGCTTTTTCAAATTTGTGTAACGCGCACGCCTCTACAATATGCATTCCAAATATTAGCCTTGGAAGTTTCAAAGGGCAGTGACGACTGTGTGGCAAGTTCGAAATCGAAAGACATTAAGACTCTGTCTTGAATTTCAGATTTGTCAAATTCAATTGATATCTTTTAAAATTGAATTGATAATTGTTAATTAAATACATTGCCCGTACAATATTTTTGAATATAAACTGAAAATTGTGTTGTCGATTATTTTCTATTTTTGTTTTCATCAAGCACGGCGGGCCCACCGTAAATGCATTCATTTTACTAAAGCACGTTCAAGTACATACTAGATATCTGCACAAAACATCTTGAATGGTCATACAAGACATTTGCTTTTTTTCAAAACATGTACAGTACCGAAATTGCAACAACCAAGGACTGCCGTGTACTGTCGAAAAAGCATATGTGTATGTGTGTATATACAAAAACACAGTACGGATGTGAAGTGAAGTAGAAGTAGTATTATTGTCTTTTTGTGCTCTACAGCTTCACACTCATGCACGACTTGTCGTTTTTTTGTGTGAAACACTGAAGTATTTGTTTGCCGCAACTTCGCTACAGTACATGTCATGAAAAAAGGCAAATGTCTTGAATGACCATTCAAGACGTCTTGAGCCAGATCTATAGTACTCCTCTCTCTCTGTCGGAAACGGAGCTTCCAATCGAAAAAATATCCAATTTTTGCCGGTTTCTAAGTGGTTTTCATGAAGTGGTCCAATTTGTATGGAAGAATCTTTTTTTTTTTCAAAAAATTGCCAAAATAAGAAAAACGCTAAAATAAAAATGTGGCTATAGTCCGGAAACGGTACGGCGAATCGCAAAAATAATAAATATTTCTTATTGTGGCGATTTTTTTGAACATAAAATGCTTTCATACGAATTGTACTAGTTAAGAAAACTCTTAGAAGCCTGGAAAAATTGGTTATTTTTCGATTGGGCGCTCCGTTTCCGAAATAGCGATTTTGTATTCGAAAAATTTTAATTTTAGAGACTTTTTGTGAAGACATGCTATTTATTGGTTAAGACATGCATAGATGCATTTTTTTAAAATTTTTTTGTAGGTAAATGAAGATGTTATCTTTCGTTTG